>OU342632.1:38149876-38534844 GCA_910589415.1 Malachius bipustulatus
ATTTTTAAATTATGTTTATTCCTCTAAAATTTCAAATTTTCAGTTTTCAAAGCTCCCTTTTCACTTTTTCAGTTCTATTGAAGGTAGTGTAAAAAATAGTATTTTTTAGGTAAAGTCAGCCAGTGGCGGGCAAAGGAAAAGGGGCAAAATTGTTCAGTTTTACCATTTATTTTGGTTTTGTTAAATTTAAAAATCCATTCTAAGGCACGTTTTCAAACGAAGTGAAATGCAATTTTCACAGTAAACCACTACGCTAATATGACCTGACTAGGGAAAATTTCAGAAAGCCAATTTAAAAAGCGGTCAAAATATTCATAAATTGGATCGCATAAAAATACACTATTTCTGCGATTGATGCGCAAGAAGGTTTTTAAAAGTTAAATACAGAGTGGCCCAAAAAAGATAGTTCGTTTTGAATGTGTTCAAGGTACCGCAGGTGGCGCCCTCTAAATTTTACAATAAAAATGATTGCAGTTTTTAATTTTTCACCCCACAAAAGCCCCTTCAGCCGAATATTGTGAAAATACACCAATTATTAAAAAAGTTATTTAAGAAAAACGGAAACCAAATTGACCTTTTGACACCCTGTATCTCCGAAATCATCCACTTTTGGACAGAGATAAGTTGGGTTAGATCGGCTTATTTAGGCCTCAGGAATTTGTGGTAGCTTTTTTTCCGCACCTTTCAGAGACACCCTGTATAACTTAACTATTAACACGATTTTACAGTTTTTTACAGATCACACTCTACAGAAAAGTATGAAAGTAATAATTAATAAATTGTTGGGTAAATGGTTGTTACACTTTAAAAAATTCGTGCCGGCACTGGTACGACATTTAATATTTTTCTGAATCAAGATTTTCGAATCCTCGTGAGGAACATAGATACGCATGCAATAGGATTCGTGGTGTTTTCCTAACCCTTTTTACAAATAAATGACCCAAACACTCTGATGATGCTTTGTAGATAAAGGTACGAATTTGAATAGCTTATTTTCAATTTTTAATGAAAAACACAAAAAAATTAGAGCTCGAACAGGACAGGTATAGTGATATACCGAGTGACAAGTTTCAAAGCAGAACATAGGCGAATAGCACGGGAAATCACATATTTGCAGTTTATTTCTCACCACTTTTTTCTACAAGAACGGTAATGGTGTCTATCGAAAGAGAATTATTTTCTGAACATGCTGATACCAAAATACCTACAAATTAACAGTTTTATATCATGACAGAATATTTTAAACATTTTCAAAATTAAAAGATGAGCAGCCATGACATGCTAAATTCGGACAACTTTTTCACTGTCAAAGCAAATATTTTCAATTATTTAATTTATTTTTTTTTAATTAATATTCCCACCCTTTTATAAATTGCGCTTCGAACTTGTCCAAGCTGTTGGTTATTAACGAGTGCACATTCGGCCACCACGAGCTCTGTAAATTTTATTTTTAAGGTAACCCAAGATCTCAAGAAAAGTCACAACATGGATAAGGTGCTAAATCGGGAGATCTAATAGTATCGGCCAATTAATAGTACCACGGCGATAAACACGCATTAGAATAGCTATTATTATTATTATTATTCATTGACAATCTTTGCAGGGAAACGTGTATCAGTAATCAAAAATATTTGTTTTGACAGTAACAAAATTATTCGAATTAGGCATGTCATAGCCGCTCACACTTTTAATTTTGAAAATGTTTAAGTTAATTCTGTCACCATAAAGAAACTGTTAATTGTTCAGTATTTGGTATCAGCATGCTCAGAAAACAATTCTCTTTCGATAGACACCAATACCATTCTTGTAGATAAAAGTGGTGAGAAATAAACCACAAATATGTGATTTCCAATGCTATTCGCCTATGTTCTGTTTTGAAACTTGTCATACGGTATAGAGTACAAAAAAATCACTTTAGGATCATGGGATGAGTTATAATTATTATTAAAGGATTAACAAATGAAACGATGACATAAAAAACTTTGTTTTATTGTCAAGAAAACACTTATAAATTTTACACTGTAATGAATGATAAAAAAGGCATCTGACAGGTAGAGTAACACTACATTTACTATTTGAAATTAAAAATGGGCAAAGTTAAATCAACCTATTTAATAGAAAAATTTGGCAGTGACTACGAGTAATAATTAAGAGTTGAGAGTCTTGATTGGTACATACGATGGGTTCTGGAGTTACAAAAAAAAAAACAGGTGTTGACAGTTTTTTCAGGGATCGATGATCGATCCTTTTCTTTCTATTGTATTACATCTAAGATACATTTACATTAAATTGACATTGGTCTGGTAGAAAAAAGTCCAAAAAGCAATCCCAAAGAATAGGTGGTAAATCCCAAGAGCGAGTCTTCAATATCTGAAAAGAAGTCTTCAAAACAAGGAAGAAACTGCAAAATACTAAGGTGGCGCCTATAAAATCCCAAGACGGGTCAATAAATCCCAATGGGGGTTATTGTCAATAAATTTTTAAGACGAGGGTGGGGTGGACGATAAAATGTCAATAACGAGGATGACACCAGAGTGGATTACAAAGATATTAGCAGATTTGGCAATATGACGGGAGCCGGGTAATACGTTATTATAATGTTTGACGGTTTTCTAACTATCGATGGTCTGCGAAACTACTGCGGGAAATGTTCAAATGCAAATAAAAATTACACTGGAACACTTTTCCAGGTATAGTTTGAAAAAACAAAACTGTTACAAGTTGGTAATGAGGCACTATTTTTTATAAAAGACTCAAAGAATATTAGACTAGAATGAAAATTTGAGTCAATAAATAATAATTATAAGGCAATGCAGCATTAAAAAAAACTCTAAATTTTCAGCGAACACTATGTTTTCTTGAAAGGCTCATAATATGATAGAACGATAGAACTGCAAGATTGCCATATTAAATTGCAACATATAAATTTACGGGTAAATAATTCAGGCTATAATCTTGCGATATACGAGAATAAATATCATACTGAAATCACCTTTGCAACGACATTATAATAATAATCATGCATGGAACTGTTGTGCTAGTAAACCGATAACTCTGGTAGCAATGTAGGTGTGATATGCCTGTAGCGATCTTGGATATAACTAAGCTGTCTCGTGGATGATACACGGCGCTGTAAATCATCTCAACTCACCCCTTGGATGCAGGGGTGACTTCTGTGCCTGAGTGTGTGTATATACGAGTGTATATCCAGAACCGCACGAATGATGCACTGCTTTCCACCTAATAAACTTTTACAAGACTTGCTTTAGTACTGGGTACTGCAGTTATTAGAATATTTTTTTGTTAACAAACCCTTTGAGAAAAGCGTAACACCCTCCACTTTCTATGCCACTGGTAGTAGGAAACTACGCAATTTGAACTACGCTTTTCATAGAGAACTACTATTTTATACAGCAAATTCAAAAAATTGTATGGAAAAAAGCAGAACGCTGATTAGGAAACAATATTCAATACAGACACAATGTATTATCTTCAAATCAAATTATGATACACCTATACTAACTAACTTCAGGGTATTAGATATTTTTGGAGGTCGTGATCCTGAAACCGTTGATGATGGCTTCAAATATATTTCCCATAGCCACAGTTGTTTTATTCAGTGCTGTAGGGTGCAGTTAGATGAAACGACCAATCAATATGATAATTAAGTGAATTAATTTTAAGTGGTGTAAAACCCCGCATTTACCAGAGGCATCTCGAAATAACGCCCATAGACCGCACTATATAGATGTTATCAATCTATTAGGAGGTCAGCCGAGTGGATAAAGTCACGTAGGGAATTTATGTTGCAATGGGAAATAAATTCCCTTAGTAGCGTTTCGTTTCTCAAATAAAACTTAAACTCTCCTATTCAATTTAATACCTAAACTTGTGTTACGATTTATAGATTTTCATTAAATTTTATAAGTAAGGTATGTAAGGGTCGGATATAGACCAGATGCTAGCTGTATAAACCAGATCACGTGGACAAGTTTAGCCTCGAGTTATTGAGACTGCATCAGAATAATAATAATTATGGAAGAATAGATTTAAGTATTCAAATGGCATATTGATGATATTCTTGTGGAAAACTCATATTACCTTAAATCAGCATGGAACTCTATTTATAGGTACATACAATCTATATAAAAAAAAATTGTTCTACGTCACCACAAACTGGAATTTTGAACACTTTTACTGAATAAAATACAAAATAAAGTCCAAAAATATAACTTCGTAAAATACAAATTTCAAGAGTTATTTTTTAAATTGCAATTAAAAAAAAAAAGAAAACAGCAAGAGAAAGAGATAAAAAACGAAAAAAGGGAAAATCGCATTTTGACGAATAACTCGGTGACAAACGACGATATCAAATTCTAGTTTTCTCCATTGACCATCCTTTTTTTCCCTCGATTTCCTCGAGAGCCGTCCGATCAAGATCTCCGAAAGCACCTAAGCCCAATGGGCTGATTATTGTGCTTATTCCTTTTACTTCATGTTACCCATTGCATGATTGTCAGCCTTTCCCTTATTATTTTGTACAGCCCTTCATCAGTGGATGAGTGTCATACTCTTCTAACTATTTAGTTGAAAATGCCCTCAGCTGTCATTGCAGTGAGGAGATTTTTTCTCTCTTCTGGACATTTCTAATGTCCAATCGTAATTAAAGAACTTGGAAACTATTTAGCCCAATCAAATATAGGTTTCTCTTAACGAAATTCGTAGTAGATCCTAAATCCACATTTTTTTACTTGAGTTTATCATCTTCTTTTTTTTATTGACCATTTAGTGTCAAACATTTATTTATTGATTTTTGCTTATAAAATAAAAAAAAAAACTAAAAGAGCAAGTAAATGCTGTAAATGGACGAATAATTGTAGAGAATTCAAATACGAAGAAAATGTGAGCTGAAACAACCCGATCGGTTTATTATTGAGGGAGATACGCTTGAATAACGATATTAATGCGCCTTCCCTTCATCTGCTATTATTCTACTCCCACTCTACGACCACTAACGCGCGCTCGGCCGTTTTCGTTAATGTTTGCACGCAATTTTTACCCATTTTTCAGCATTTAAATGGAAAGTGAAGATTGACGTTTTATATGGATTGATCGACGTTCCATAGCTGAACACTTCTACTTCCAAATCCGTCCAAATTCGGGACATGTTCCGCTATAGAAATCTAAAAAAAAAACCTGTCGTAACCTGACTTACCACAGTATAATAGTCGCAGAAATAAATTTTCATAAATGGTTTGGTAAAAGTAAACATTTTTAGCAAGCACGCTGCAATTGAACGAAATACTTATACATTTTATAGTCATACTCATATTATTTTATTAGGTGTCCATCAAATCATGAAACGCGGAGAGAAGTCAGCAAAATGTTCATTTTAGCACTTGGCATACAAAATACCTACCTGCTCACGCGAATTAAGCTAGTTGCTTGCAGCCGCAACATTCGAACTGCTTCCTGTCGATCATCAGTGTAGCTATTCAATCCCTTAAAGAGAAACAACAGAAAGAGAATTTACAACAAGACATATTAGACCTGTCATGTAAGGTGTCCTGCATGAGGAAAACCAAGAGCCAAGTAAATTATATCCTCTAAGACGTTAAGTTTTTATTGTCGATATACTATTATTGACAGTATTATAGGTGTACATCAAATCTTTCACTTCTTACAGTTTCTATCATAATTTTGAAAAAATTCTCATAAGTGAAGTCGTGATTCTGATAGAAACTGTACGTAAATATGCAAAATGTAAACAGTCAAGAGAAGGATGGGATAGGACGGACTGGGGCAATAAGTCCTTCTGGAGGATGTCGGGCTTACAGGCTGGAGATGTCTTCGTCGGCAAGGGTAGCAAGGATAGGAAGTCGTAAGTAGAGTAGCTTCCGGTCCAAGCACGTTCCGCGCAGGAAGCGCGACTTCCACTCGAACCCCTCTGTCAACATGGCCTCTCGGAGCCCGTTAGGATCGCTCGCACGGAAAACGTGATCAGTCAACATAAGTGAAATTTATCTCTTGTCAACTAACCTTTTAATAAACTTTCCAGTAACGTCAGTGGCGTGGATAGTAAGTCCCGAGGAGACAAGGGAGAATTGGATTACCGCTGAGTGAGTCCGATTGGCTATATATGAGAAGGCTCTTTGTTGACTTCACGCAATATGGACGCAATATTAACGAAATCCCGACGAACCTGCAGCGCTGCTCAAAATTGGTATCTCTTTCCACTAGTATATCTATATGATGGGATATGGTAACGGTTGGTTTGTGAACGATGCAGTATAAGACCAGATATATTAAAAACGATTCCAGCAATTTTATAAATCCACCCATCGGCATGCATTTACCCAAATTATGCGAAAAAGTTCATCTGATCAATCAGATGCAACCAACTTTAATTGGAAGCACAAATTACAATCGCAATTTATTTCTCGAAAACTTGTATTGAAAACCAGCTCACCAACGAACTGATTATTGAAGAATTCCGAAAAGCGGTGATTAGTTTCGATTGTTTCGACAATCGACTTGATTGAGAATTACAAGTATCAAATGGAAATAGATTTCTCCATTCACCCTCAGAGACTTATTGGGATTTAGGAACGGCATAAGAAAGTGAAATAATTAACTTCTCCAATAGGGGAATTTGAATAAGACCAGCTTTTCACATTCGCATTAGACGGTTATTTGATAGCCCGGTGGCTGGTAGCTAATCTCGATCTAACTCGCCCGCATTCGAGCAACGCTCCCATATATAAATTCCAAAGACGGGATTTTTCATCATGACAGACATTTAACTTCCATTATCCTTATTCTCTAACAGGATCGGTGCTATTGGTCTAATTCGATGCAATTCTGCCTCGAAACGCTTTTTTTCAGGCTCGAGCGAGCGTGTGACTGTATACACTAACGTTTAACGATTTAATAGGTCCTTTCATCAGGATCCTGCATTGATTAATTCAAATTATTCAAGACTCTGTAACGTTATCGAACTTCTACCGCCTTGACTTGAAAATATCTCGTTGGATTCCTTTTTGGCGTACCGTAACGAAAGAAAGTTCTGATATTTTAAACGATTGAGGTAAGGTATGGTAAGTGTATTCCCAGGTATATTGTATAATAGTTCGAAGCTGTACAGTCATCAAATTTGCCTCAATTTTCATTGGTTACCTACTGTCACAAAAAAAAATGAAAAATAAATGAAGTTTTCCAATAAAAGCATTGGAATATTTCGAGTTACAGAATAAATGTTGCCATGTACGTATTCAAATTCCCAGAAAGCCAAGAAATATAGCATTAGCATTAGAATATACCAGAATTTCAAAACTCGTGCGCAGTAAAATGCCTGGAGGATTAATTATTAAATTCATAAGTGGAAACGTTGACACTCTACCATACCCAAGCTACGTTAGGAATTTATAGCGAACAATTAAATATGACAGTCTCTAACATGGTAGATACGTCACGAAAATCTACCGTCTCAGTTTATTTCATGAAGTTATTATATCATCCTCTGCTATACTGAGCTTGGAAAACTTTGCTAGATTAGCGAAGAGGCTTTCCCGTCATTCTCTCCTATCTTCTCCATTGCATTAATTAGAGTAAAAACAGGGAACGCATCTCGTGCAAAGTATAACTTAGGTAATCATCTAATAGTTTGCAAAAATACAATGCAGCAAGCTGGACGGTTTTAACAAAACAAATTCGATAACACTAAGCTTTATTAACGACTTGCTAACTAACACCAAGGTACGTAGATATGTTACACAAAAATAGACTTTTTAACTTAAGCAACGCAATTCTGATATCCCTTCGAGATGTCCTCCATTAGTATCGGTGTGTCAGAGAAACTGGTCATGACGTCATTGATAATAAAATTTTGATATTGCCAGCTTTGAAGACAAATTTAGGTCAGGCAGTAAATTAATCAAAATACAAGTGATAATAATTATTAATATTCCACGAATGAAAGATATCTTAACATTACACAAAAAATAACCATTATCGCTAATCCAGTCACATCGGAATTTTCGAAATATGACAAGACAATTCCATGGAAATTTGACATTCATTTTCATTCGAATTAACCCGCCTACATTGCTCATGCGTACCACCAAATCATATCATCACACGTTCAGAGCTACACACGTGCTTTGTGTGAATAAGAATGTCATAAAGGTGATGTTATTCATGACGTCATGGCATCAGGTTAGCCGACACGACCTATATGAAGTAAATATTTCTAATTTCATTAATAAATACTCATTCATTGGTACTTGTAAAAAATAATAAAAGAAGTTATTATCTTTTTTTTAATAAATAAATAATCACCTAACCGTTAATGAGAGAAAAATTATGAAGCAGAATCCCCAGTGAAATGATATGCTGAGCGAATTGCAATTAAATCGAGATAAAATTTTATTTTCCATCTAAAATGTAAATGTTGCGATATTTACATTTTTTAATCTGCCTTCTTTGCCTTTCACATTTTTCGTAGAAAAATAAATCATAAGTCAAAATTTATAGAACGATATGGAATCGCCGATTTTATTTTAACAATCGCCGTGATATATTTTTAAGGAAGACTTTCATCCACAATGCTTTTATAGAACACTTACCCTATTTTTTGAAGATTCATAGAAATCATAAAGACGATTCTATGTTTATATCAGTGATGTATTTAAAGTGGCCATCACGAGCCACGGCCTCTCCTTTCCCGTTCGGGCTATCGTGATGTCGTGATACGCATTTAGACGGAACTCTCATCGTGTAAACAAATTCATCTATAAGAGACGGAAGTTTTATTGGCCCATCTAGTCTTGAAGTTGCTGTGGAAATGTAAACATTTTTCATTTTTCTATTCGCCTTTTTTTAGCATTTAGTTTTTGTCATCCCCAGAGGCGACAACACCCGGCTTCTTGTTCAGCAGTTACTTTTTACGAATGTCGGAAATTTATAGCTCAGTTTTTCACTACGACTTCGCGATAAGTTTCTTGGAGATGTCGCGAGATCAATGAAAGACGACGCGCTTTTCATAAAATGCCTTGATAAATTAATAATTTTTCGATATCATAACAATTTTATTTATATTTATGCACTTTCTACTTTCTGTTATTCTTTTTCCTTATGTCATTATTATTTCGTAACTCTTTATCATCATTTATTTCTTTTTTTAATGCATATAATAATTCAAGTTTCGCTTCGACTTGTCATGCAGAAACGCTTTATTTTTTGTTATTATGTAACTAAAAACGCTATATCTTACTTGTGAACTGATGTTATAATAATGGACCTGACAAGTTTCTAGATTTTATTTAAGTTATTCGTGTAATTGCGATGTTAAAAAAAAATTCTTTTGACAATTTGAAAGCGCTATATTCTATATTTCTTTCTTTTTTTTTTGTTGCGTAATCGTAATAATTATTATTAACCTCTCTAGAGATGGAATTTTTCTCAATATCCTTCTGGCAAACTTGATAATTTTCATTATCACCTCATTCATGCACTACTAAGAACTTTACTTACCTATTAATATCAAAGACATGGTTAATAGTTAATAGTTTGGTGGGAAAAGGTTGTGTACCCCGAGTGGCTAGACCCTCAAGTGCCCTTTTTGCCATTCCCAAACCATGGTGGGACTCCTACTCGAACCTTGCTCACCTTTGGCCTTTTAATAATGGCCTGAAGTTTTTTCCATGAAAGGAGTGCCTTTTCTTCCTCTTGTAGTGCCTCTGACCCAAAAATAAGATTGGTTTCCAGTTGGTGTTTAAATTAGGAGTTTTAAGTTATAAACAAGTGAAAATCGCCGTTTTCGATTAAGTTCAAGGCCTTGTAAAACGAAAACGGCTCAAGATAGAAAAAACGGCTTACATGTCACTGTTTTTACTTTTGTGTTGCGTCTTATTATGTGGTTAAAATTACTATACAGGGTGATTATACAGGGTGGTCCAACTTAAAACATCAGGACTTTACCAAACGATAGATATCGTTAAAATAATGCCAGTTTCTCTAATACACTTATAGCCGGGAAAGCTTCCTTTTCAAGATACAGGGTGTTGAAGTTTTGGGAAAAAAATAATGTTTTGCGAATATTGTCAAAACGGCTGCTTTAAAAAAATTAAAATTTGGCACGCAGCATGAGCTAGAAGTATCTTTCATGATTTACGGCTTATGGTGATAAATTTCGAAAACCAGCGGCGGAGATATGGGTGTGTCACTCCTTTAAAAAAAAAATTGACGCTACTGACTCTATGGTTACTGGCAATTGTTACATTAGTTAGGTGTTGTTTATTTCTGTTATTTAATTATTTAAGTAAAAGTTATTTGATTAGAATTTGTCTGTTATTCTTAAAATAGCTACGGATATTACCTAAGAAAACCTGAATTATCTCGAAAACGGTGCGCCTTGTAAAACAAATTAGAGAGTATTTTTTTTGCTCTAAAAAGCATGGGACATTGAATAGTATTATTAAATTTGCCATAGAGTCAGTGGTGTAATTTTTTTTTAAAGGGGCGATGGCACACCCATATCTCCGCCGCTGGTTTTCGAAATTTATCACCATAAGCCGTAAATCATGAAAGATACTTAGCTCATGCTGCGTGTCAAATTTCAATTTTTTTAAAGCAGCCGTTTTGACAATATTCGCAAAACATTATTTTTTTCCCAAAACTTCAATGCCCTGTATCTTGAAAAGAAAGCTTTCCCGGCTATAAGTGTATTAGAAAAAATGGCATTATTTTAACGTTATCTATCGTTTAGTAAAGTCCTGACTTTTTAAGTTGGACCACCCTGTATATCTGAAAAATGTTTAGATTTCGAAACGTGTGGCTAAATAAAAAAAAAGTTTCTGTAGGTACCATCAAATAAAACAAAAAATTAAAATAGGGACATGTAAGCCGTTTCCCTCTTTGAGCCGTTTTCATGTACATACAGTGCACCGGAGCTTAAAAAACTGCGATTTTAACTTGTTTATAACTCACAAGCTTCTCAATTTAAACACCAACTGTAAAATCAATCTTACTTTTTCTTCTCAGGCAATATGAGCATTCAATTAAAAAAAAATAAAAATAAATTTGATATGTCACTCTTATATTGGACATCCTGTGTAAGTAGTCCAAAATAATTTTAAGTTAAGGCACTACGCCTTATATAAAACCCAGTTACGAAATTTAAAGTTAAAAAAAATCCCTTTTTAACGCAATTACTGCGTTTAAGTTTATTCTCGTATGCCTTATTACATCAATATTTTATAAAATAATTGATTTCTGGAGATAAAATTCTTAGCAACCTTTTCCCTAGTAGTAGTAGTATGGTGGGTTGGGGTGGTACACCCCAAGCGACTAGGCCACCGAGGGCCCTTTTCGCCTTACCCAAACCATGGTGAAACTCCTACTCGAACCTCCCCGACCTTTTAATAAAGGCCAGAAGGTTGTTGTATGAGAGGAGTTTCATTTCTTCCTCTTGTAGCTCCTCAGACCCAAAGATGTTGAGCCTGAGGTTACTGTATACCTCGCATACGCCCACATAATGGTGGGAGTCCTCGTCATCCATTCCGCATTTAGGGCAGACCGGGTCCCGAGTGACCCCCACCACTTGCAGGTGTCTGTTCAGACTGCTGTGACCGGTGAGAACCCCGACTAGTAGTCTGAGTTCCCTCCGGTTCATTCTGGACATGCTGGTCCATCCGTTTCCGATCGGACCAGCCAGAAACAGCCTGGCCTGTCTGCAGCCTGGTGCTGTTTCCCAGTGGTTCTCTAAACCCTTGCGTGTCCATTCTTTTATAGATTCTTTGAGAAGATTTTTGGTCAGACCCAGGACGGGCTCCGGCCCACAAAAGGTTTCCCTGGTCCCGAGCTTCGCGTATTGATCTGCCAGCTCATTACCTGGTACACCCGAGTGTGCAGGAACCCACACGATATGCACCGATTTTCTGTCCGCCAGTCTGTTCAGCGCCTCGACACACTCCTGGACCAGTGGGGAGCTGGTTCCGTGTGTGTCCAGCGCCTTCGCGGCGGCCTGACTATCCGTGCATATGTATATCGTCCGTTCCCCGGCTTCCATTATCTGCTCCAGTCTAGCTGCTTGCAGGATAGCATAAATCTCCGCCTGGAAGACGGTTGCGGTGGACCCAAGAGGGTAGGATCTTCCCAGTTTCCGTCCAGCCAGGTAGAGTCCCGCTCCTACGTGGCCATTTTTGTTCCTGGAGCCGTCTGTGAAACAGACTAGTCCTCCTGGTTCGAAGGCTACCTCCCTTTTTTCCCACTTTTCCTTTTCAGGAATTTGCAGGGTAAATTTCTTGTTTTCTCTGTTGTTTCTTGTTTTTGAGGTAGACATAAGGTTTGAGATTGGTATCTCCACCTCGGCAACCTTGGCTATCTCTGTGTGTCCTTTATAACCTCCGCCTTTCCATAGTCCCGAATCACGCATTCTTAGGTGGGCCGCCATGGCCTCCCCTTTTATCCAAATGGGAAGCGGTGGCAGCTCCAGAATGACATTCAGGGCTGCTGTCGGGGTGGTTCTCATTGCACTTGTTATTAACAAACTGGCGAGCCGTTGGAGTTTAGCTAGCCTGTTTGCAACGGTATTGCTTGTGGTTGTTTTCCACCAGACCACCGAACCATAACTGATTCTCGGTCTGATGATGGCCGTGTATAACCAGTGCATTATCTTCGGTTTTAGCCCCCACACCTTGCCTATTGTCCCTTTTAGCTGCCATAGAGATGACACAGTTTTTGTGACTATTCTGTCAATCTGTGGCCTCCAGGTCAGCTTTTCGTCTAGTACCATTCCAAGGTATTTGGCCTCCCCACTAAGAGTAAGGAGTTTGCCAAACAGCCTGGGTGGTTTGAATCCTCTTTTTTCCCTTTTCCTTGTGAAGAGGACCATGTCGGTTTTTCCGGGGTTGATGGTCAGCCCCGCCTCTTCACACCATTTTTCGATTATCTTACATGCACTCTGCATGCGATCGCAGACCACGCTTAGGAATTGGCCGGTTACTAGAACCAGCCCATCGTCAGCATATGCCTGTGCATACAGTCCGTCATCTGTCAGGCGCTTTAGGAGGCCGTCCATGATCAGGCACCACAGGTGAGGTGATAGGCAGCTGCCTTGGGGGCATCCACCACTCACCGCAATGCCCACTCGAACTTCTCCCGCACCCGATGACACCTGCCTGCTTTCGATCGCTGAAGCAATCCAGTTAATCAGGACCTGGGGGGTACCCCTGGATTGCAGCTCGGTGCATATGGTTTTTGTTCTTGCCTTGTCAAAAGCGCCTTCCACATCAAAGAAAATGGCCAAGGCCCAGTTCCCGTGATGCAGCGCTTTTTCAATTTCTCTAGTCACTGCGTGTAGAGCAGTTTCCGTGGATCTTTGCTTCAGGTAAGCATGTTGACCCCTGTGAAACGGGAACTCACGCAGTGTGTTTTCTATCAGGTATCTGTCGACTATCCTTTCTAGCATTTTCAGCATGAAGGATGTCAGACTGATAGGCCTGAATGACTTAGCTAAAGTGTAGTCCTCTTTTCCTTGTTTGGGAATGAAGACCACGTTTGCCTTCCTCCATGCCTGGGGCACATATCCCGTTGCTAGGCTAGCCCGGAATATGTTTCTCACGCTGGGGAGAATCGTTTCCAGGCCCGCCTGCAGCAATGCTGGGAAAATGCCATCAGGTCCTGCTGTCTTGTATGGACGGAACTCTTTGCTTACCCTTCGTATGACCTCGTCGTTTACCAGATTTTCGGCTAGCTGCCAGTCCGAGGTTGGCTCCGCCCGCCTCTCTGGGTCGACTTGGTCTGTTCCCGGGAAGTGGATTCTGAGGAGGTGCTCAATTGTCTCCTCCTCCGTTTCTGTCCAGGTTCCGTCCTCTTTCTTGATCGAGCCTATTTCGTTGCGTTTTGAGGCACTAAGCAATTTTGCGAGCCTGGCAGCCTCCGGGAGGGAGGTTATCTCCTCGCAGAATTCTCGCCAGCTCGCTCTCTTGCTGTGCCTTATCTCTCTCTTAAATTCTCTTCTGGCTTCTCGAAAACGGTCCCATTGAGTGTCCTCTCCTGAGGTCACGGCCTGTCGAAGTGACCTCCTCGCTGACCTCCTGAGGTGATGGAGTTCTTTGCTCCACCACCTGATTTTCTTTTCTGGAGGCCTTCTCAAGGGACACGCCTTTTCGTACGCCTCGGTTATCTTTTTGCTTAATTTCTCTACCTCTTGGTCTATTTTTTCCTGTGTGATTTGAGGTAGGGGACCCTTGAACCTTATTTGGAGATCTTTTGTAAAGATCTCCCAATTAGTTGTCCTTGGGTTTCGTTTGGGCTTGTCTGCCGCCATCCTCGCTTTGATCTTGAATCGGATCATGCGGTGGTCGGACAGCAGGACATCGCCCGTCACTTGCCATTCTCGTACGTCACAGGTTATGCTTTTGGAGGCTAGGGTTATGTCAATCACTTCCTTGCGGTTGCGATTGACAAAGGTTGGTTCCCTGCCTCTATTACTTATTTCAAGGTCTGTGGTTGCTAGATATTCCAGTAGGGCCTCTCCGCGTGTGTTGACGTCGGTGCTGCCCCATAGAGTGTGATGCGCGTTGGCATCACAGCCTATTACTACTGGGATCCCTCTGCTTTCCCCAAACGTTGTTATATCTGCCATCTCTTGCGATGGCAGACGTTCACCGTCGTATGGGAGATATAAGCTACTTAGAATTATCTTATGTGAGATGTCACTTACTTTGTATTCCAGAAGCATTGCTGTGGCGTCCCTGGTCCCCAGCTGCGGTAAGGGTACCGAGCTTAGCCTCTTGGACACCAGTATGCAGCTTCTAGGTGTCTCTCCTGCCTTGGCTCCCACCAGAAGTTTGAAGCCCAGGCCCGACAGTCCTTTTATTTGACTCCTAAAGACATATGGTTCCTGAATTAGTATCACATCTGCAGGTTTTTGCAGGTTTTTTTACCAGGCTGCTTAGCATTTCTGCTGTGGCATCCCGGCTGTGCTGCAGATTGATCTGACTTACCTTTATTCCCTCCATGGGAGGTTACTTTTTCCTCGGTGGCTCATCTTGGGCCTGCTTGGAGGTGCTTGGTGCATTTCCAACGGCGGCGGGACCCCAGAGTGTCACCCGACGCACTGTCAGGGTGGTCAACTCGTAGTTGAGTTCCCAGCCGCCGCTTTCTATGCTCCTGGCGTCCTCCTGGCTGACCCGAAAGATGAGTTGCCATCCTCCCAGTCCTTCTCTGGTGTCGAGATGCTGCCAGTTGCTGACATCCAGCCTCCTGTTTTGGAGGCTCAGCATCTCTACCACTTCAGAGACATCGACCGGTTTCGGACTGCTAATCCAGAAGCCGATCACCACTGGCCAGGGAGCTTCCGTTGCCCTTACTTGGGTGAACGTGTTTCCTCCCACTGCCTGTGGCGTCCAGCCTCTCAGCAGCCAGTCCGCCGATGTCTCGTCTTTTGCCGTGATCAGGAACCAGCCGGGTTCGACTATTCCTGATTTCTGGAAGCTGAGTTCAAGCTCCCGATTTGTAGTGAGGGCTTTTTTCAGCTCAGCCACCAGCTGTCGGCGCAGCTCTGTTGCTTCTTCTTCTCCAACTTTGCCATCTGGTCGGTTGGACCTGATGACTACTTGGAGAGACTTACTTTGGGCTCTCAGCTGTTGAGGCTGTTTTGTCGGAGGTTCCGCTTTCGGGCAGGCACGCCTGGGGTTCGCCCTCCCTTTCGGGTTGGGCTGCCCCCCGGCACGCCTACTCCTATTTGCCGGTCCCTCCTCCCTCTTGTCGAGGGCAATTCTCTTTTTCTCCCTCTCGGGGGGGGGGGGGGGGGGCCTTCCGTCAGAGCGCGATCTTTTTGAGGGTCCCGGCGAGGGTAGCACTCCATGCGTGGTCGTGCTTTTCCCCGCCTCCTCCCTCAAGCTGGCCGGCTCCGTGGGCAGCCTGAAGGTCCGCTTACTTGCGGCCCTCCTGGCGTCCCGTGCGGTAGGTCCCCTCTCGGAGGTCCTTGGAGTACCAGTGGTGGAATCGCCTGGTTGGGTGCTCTCACCAAGGGACGTGGGTTTCCTGTCGGACTCCCCTGTCTTCCCTAGTTCGAGCGCCCCTACCTGACTCGACAGGGCTGTTGTGGCCGCTGCGATTTCTCGCTGCTTCCTCCGCACCTGCCGTTCCGCCTTCCTGGCTTCTCGTCTCTTTTCCTTCTTTTTCTGTTTCCTTCTTTCTAGGGCCTTCTCTTTTCCCCCGCCGACCGACGGCCCGGACTCCGTTTCTGCTGGAGTGCATTTCTGCACTCCTGCTTCCACCGGAGTCGCGCCGCGCGTGTCGCCGTCGGATTCGGAGGCCCCCAGAAGGAGCTCTTCAAGAGCTTTTGGAATTTCTTCCGGCTCTGAGCTAGGGAACTCTACTTCCATTTTTTGCACGTTTACCGTTTTCCCGTTTTCTTCTTCCTCCATGGTTGTCAAATTTTTGTGTAGATTTGTATGTCCAAGTAGACTTCTCTCCTCCCTCTCTTCCCACTTCCTTAAAAACTATTCCTAAGGTTTCTGGTCGGTGGCGGCCGCAGGCGAAGCCCCTTGAAAAGCGCAGCTTGGCCTATTTCCCAGGCGCCACCTAGCATTGCTATGCTTTCAAGATTTTTCGAAGGATGATAGGGCAGCCCCCTACGCTGGCTAGGCAAGGGTGGGCCCCTGTACTGTCCAACGGCATCAGGTGTGCGGTCCTGACTTTATTTCGACGCTACCATTCCGCCGAACCTCCACCTCAGAGTTCTCCCAGTCTGTGCTGAAGAGGCTTCCGAGATCTGTCTACTTTTCCATTGTGTCAGTGTACTGTGTGTGTTTGGTGTGAGTGTGCGGAGCTAGAGGTCTCGTGGGTCGCTGCCCCCACCGTGTGTCACACCTCACACGTCTCTCGAGTCCTGTGCATGGTCCGCCGCGCAGTCGGGGGCCCTGTCCATTTTTGTGAGTCACGAGTTCTCCCAGAAACAGCCCAGCACCTCCGGCCGCGCATCCTTCCTTTAAGGGAAGGCCCCAATCCGCCACCCAGGGGACGCGCCACTGAGCAACACAGGCATAGCTCGCGGAACCTTTTCCCTAAAAGTATCGCGTATAAATTCACAGACCTTCGACGAATGCCAAAAGAGCACCATTAGATATGTGCGTCGCGCTCACGAAAAGTGTCAATATGGAAATAGCATGGTGAGAAAACGCGGTAAAAATTAGGAATCGATAGATCGAATATGACATAAGAAGGATTGAGATCTGAATAAAGAGGGAAAGAAGAAGTGATTATTAGGAAACGTCGACGACATCGTCTCGGGATTGAACGGAAGGGCTGAACGACGCCAGACTAGCAAGAGGGAAGCGTCGCGGACATAGGAGAGCAGGCCCGCTGTAGCGATAGGAAACGGACGTGTAGACGGGACGCGAAAAGCCCACCTGTAAAACTACCTTACCTAAACTTATCTTTCTATCTTTTCCCGTGCCTGTATCTTTTCAAACGGAAGTTCAAAACAGCTTCTAACAATTTACCTTAACGAAATTCAAGTCTTAAACCAAAAACGAAACAGTTGTTCCGTTGTTTCGAGAAACTGCGTTTCGCAGTAACTAGGTACCTATAACTACGCCGCCATTGCGAGTTTTTAAGAGATTTTTCAGAGAGATTTCATAAAATATCGCATGTATCCAAATTCGTTGTGAATAAAGCAATTTGATAAGTGGTTGAATCAAGGTTTCTAAATGATAGGGACAACTTCTACTTAGAATTTTTACCGTTTGGAAAAGAAACGAGCTAAATATGTCCAAGATCGTTTTTGTTGATTATTAGATTTCGGACTATTACTTATATAAAAAAAATCAAAATTTATTCAAAATAAAAAAGTCAACTGGCATTCCATAACTTTCCTTTACTTTTCTTTTAAAGTGTGGAGATTTTCACGTTAGCGTATAGAACAATCTGGCTCCTAACTTGATCTCTGTAGGTATTTAAAGAACTGTGGGAGAAAAATTATCTACAAAAAATGTCTACCTTTCTTTTGTCTCTTCCACCACCCCCACACCTTGCACTAATTTTCCCCTACTGTTTTAGCAGGTGTAGATAAGGCCACCCCTAGAACCTTTTTCGCACGTATTTTTTTTTCACAGCTGTAACGTCAGTTTAAAATGCATTTCGGATAACCTGATAGATTCTATAAAAAGAAACATCTTATGGAATTTTTTTAAAATTTAATTACCTACGCAGCATGATTTGCATAGGATAGAAATTGTGCAGAAATGGGTAAGACTGAATTAATTTAAATAATTTTCTTCCATGAAGATCATTAAATGTAACAAAAAAATCACGGCTATAAGAAAAAAATTATATTTACTTGTTTGCCTCTCCCTTCAAGGGGTTATATCTCAGAGGCGATTTATTTATTTTTATCTGAAAAACCTGTTTAATTTTAAACAAAGAATTATCACTTACACCCTGTATATTTCTTTAGAAAGTGGATGTTATAATTGGGTCGCAACTAGATTTATATTGAGCAAATTTCGAAAACTTTTCCCCAGTTCATAATATCTAAATAAGTAACTCATCTTCTAACAAGACCCCCCAGTCTTCTCCGATGTCACATTTTAAAGAGTTGTTCAAAAATAAATTTACACGAGAGCTCCTCGCCCTCCCATGAGGACAGCTGAAAACTTCATCATGAAAAATGGAGAGCGTGCTTGAAAAGATTAAAGAATCAGGTGTTAGATTGGTTTAGAATTTAAAAGATCATAATCGCATAAATAAAAGTAGTAAGTATCGGGGATAAATCTCTTTATTTATAGAGAATGACAATGTCAACTGGATATAAAAGGACCAAAGCGGTTCATTATTAATGGCAGTCCTGGTGGCCGAGCAAAGCTCGTCATCATATCAGAGCCCTGGCCGGACTAATAAATAATAAATCAGTGAATCCCGCAGAGGCCACACAACGAAGCGCCACCACCTCTAATCTCTAGGAAAAACGGATTTATCTGTCCGTCCGACCGAGGTAGATTAATAATCTAAGATAATAGGAATTATTTATAGATCTGGGAGTTACTAGAAGCTATGATTCCTGACTAAAGATCGACTGGTGATCAGTTTACGACCGATACAGATTTCAGGTGCCTTGATTTATCAAAATGGAAAATTAATGAAGGTTGGGTGCTTCTGGTTTATTGTTTTAGAACGATGATGGTATTCAATTTAAAGATGCTTAATGATGGGTTAGCTCATTAATCATTCAAATTTTTGATTGGAAATTCAACTCTATATAGAACGAAGGTTTTTTATTGTAAAAGATACTACGGAAAAATCTTTCATTTACAAGAAGAGGCGAAGATATTTTTTTACCTTGTTAATAAAATTATTTAATTGATTCATTTTTAGAACATATTATTATGTACCTATAGGAAAGAAAACATGCTATAAAATAGCTCTGTTAAATGTACAAGCCGTAACAAGCGACATGATGGGTATACCTATCCTATAATTCAGGCCGTCTAGTTTATACCTTTCCATATCTATTTGGTAGAAGCCTCGATATAAAACCCTTTAATCAAAAGTAAAACCACAAATCACCCAGTTCGAGTCCCTCTGTATTTAAAACAAGAGCCGGTGCCGGCATAATAAATAATAGGAAACTACAACCGTCACTATCGGACAATGGAATAATAATACGTGGCACGTCAGGAATCCACCTATGAAATATAACACCACCGAGGCACACAACAGGTCTTTGTGGTGCAGCATGGAATTCCTAACCCTTCACCCCTGGTTGTCCGATTTGTCTATCCCTGTATAGGTTCCCGTCGTCTCAGTCTTTTAAGCTGATTTAACACGAGGTACCTATATGTAAATGTTCACTAATTAATAAATATGACTTGTTAGTTAATAGTTATTCATTAAATTCGATATTCTACGTTAGTTTCTCTCAAAGTTTTTCAATTAAAATATTAAAATTAATTTTCACCGATGAATTATGGATTGTAACAAACTTTGACATGTTCCGTTTTTTGAGATGTAACGCCACTGACCTTAAATTTGACTATGTACATCCCTTCGCATAGCTTGGGCACTTGAAGCAATTTATACGCTTCTGTTTCATCCAAATTCCCTTCTCGTCATCACATAGGAACTTCATTCCGCCAAAATTTCCGCCGCACTACGTTTACAGACCAGATGGAGCCTACTAAACTGAACAATCTTGTCAGTTTAGGAATGAAAAATCCAGAATATTAGGAAGAACAAGCATGTATTTATCTTTCATTGAAATATTCAAACAGTGTCAACTAAATGGCCGAAATAGTATTCTAAACGAATACTGAGTGTCCTTCTTATTTTATTTAATACGTTATTGTAGACAGAGAGAGAGAAAGAGAGAGATAAATTCATATTATTATAGTAACTGTAATACTTCGTCGTGTCTCACAATGTTTCTAGCTCGTGTCAGTGATTCGACGTCAGTTAAACGGAAAACATGACATTTGACTCGACATTTAAAAAGCACTGACGCGAGACGCTTGTAGATTTGTAATGGAATGCGAAAAGCCATTTTAATCCAAATTTGAGTGAGACTTTCCAGTTTAGCCCAGTCGTTCTAGACTTTTCTCAAAAGATAATTGGCGGCAGATATTTTTTGATGCAGTTTTGTTCCCCCTCCAAGAGATGCTTAATAAAGTAAAAAAATAATACAACCTACCCTCTGGTCTTGTTCGCCATCTTGAACTTAGGGGGTGAGTTTATTTTTCCTCATTATATGAGTAGTTTTTCAGTATTTTTTTTTTTTGTTAGCTAAAACACTCATTTCAAAATTTGTATGAATGATGAAAATAACGGGAGATGAAGAAGAAAGACAAACTCACCCCGAAATCCAAGATGAGAGACAACGCCTAGGGGGAAGGGGTAGGGGGATTTATAATAAGTATGTAGTTCAAGTATTCCAGACTCAGGTAAGATGAACCTGAATCAGAAAATTGTGCAATCACTTGATTTTCCAGCAAAGTAGGTACAGTCCAATTATTATAGGAAGGAGAGTTTCTATACTACGCAGAAAGGTTGATTATACTACCGTCTCAGACTCCATAAATATTTATCGTCCAATAACAGCAATGTTAGTCGGTGTTCACGTTACAAAAAAAAAAAAAACAGCCAGATTAGTCTGATAAGAGTATCTTCGCCCTTCATCGAACATGTAAATGCTCAGTGGTGGTGAACAAAGCTCGCTAGATGCGCAGTTCATGCTTAGCCTCTAGATTTCTTATAAAAATTGGACGGTATATTATACTTATTAGTAGGTACAGCTTGACACACGTAAGGTGGCCAGTGGCGCAGTAGCCTTTGGGGAGTGGCTTAATTTTCAAGTTTGTCAGATTTAACGAATTTTACTATCCATGCAGACAGGTTAAGACTTTATGCAAAGTCAATTGAAATGACAAAAGAAACTAAAAAGCACCAGATAATAGTAATTTCGGTACTGTCTTATCTTATCAGCATATAAAACCGTATTGTTTATAAATTCATTAATAGAGGTGTTTTTGAGTCATTAATTCGGTAAGTCAATCAAATAATTTAAATCGCCGTCTTTTCTAATCCGCTTATTTATTAATTAAATAGGTATGTCAGTACTCGTCAAGTCAATGTGGACTAGCGAGGAGAGCGAAGGGAGCGTTCAATAATAATTTTGTTATCTTTTTGGTTTTATTTAAATGTAAAATCGGACCGTACTGTCAACTTGACAACCCAGCATTTCTCTATTCAAATGGTGCAGCGTGGTTCAAAAATATTGAGCTAAACCTCGTGCTCGTGAGTTGTGAATTATGGTGACCGCATCTTCATATATTAAAAATAAAATACTTTTTGGCCAAAGTCGTGATACAAAAGTCGTTACTAAAGTAATAAAATTCCGTATTTTAACATTAATTACAGAAAATTCATTTTTAGTCAAGAACTTTGATACTCAGTGTACCGACCACAGGCATGGTTTGAATATGTCGCTTTCTTTCTAAAAACCTCTCGCTTCTCGATCTGCGCCTCTCAGCGGCCACCTTAGATGTGTCGACCTGTACCCTGTACCTACGCTGTTGGAAGTATTTCATGATTTACCGAACATTGTCGCGTTTTCAGAGGAAGCGAGTTAATTACACGATAAAGTGTTAATCATATAATTTGTTGTATATTATGGGTATTACAAGGAACCACGGTGTGGTGAACGCACGATGCTTGTCTTTTAACGCTAGCGAACGACACTAAACTGCGAACGTCGATGCGGGAGAGAGATAGTTCTTTTGGGCGATCCATGCGCTCTCCCCTCTTACTTCCACACGTGGAATTCTCATAACAAGTGTAGGTTTTAAGAAGTCGCGCTGCTACACTTTATTTTTTATTGAGTGAGTGATAAGTAAATATGGGAAGAAAGTGTGTTGTACCTAATTGTAGAAGTGGATACGATGAAACTACAAATGGTATTTCTTTTTTCGGCATACCTAAACATAAATTAGAAGCGTATCAAAGGGCGATTCCCCGCCAAGAAAGACAATTGACCGCTAAAGATGCGATTTGTGCAAAGCACTTTAAAGAAGAAGACGAAATTTTATACAAATTTCATTTTAATATATGATTTATTTATATGAAATTTTATATAAAGTCGAAACTGCCTGTTATTCGGTAAGTAATATATTTAGTGCCGATTATACAAGTGTTGGAACTTTTCTTAGCTTGAAGATTATTAAAAAAAAAAATAGGTAGTTAGATAAAATGATGATAATTTCAATACCTACAGGTCGACACATCTAAGGTGGCCGCTGAGAGGCGCAGATCGAGAAGCGAGAGGTTTTTAGAAAGAAAACGACATATTCAAACCATGCCTGTGGTCGGTACACTGAGTATCAAAGTTCTTGACTAAAAATGAATTTTCTGTAATTAATGTTAAAATACGGAATTTTATTACTTTAGTAACGACTTTTGTATCACGACTTTGGCCAAAAAGTATTTTATTTTTAATATATGAAGATGCGGTCACCATAATTCACAACTCACGAGCACGAGGTTTAGCTCAATATTTTTGAACCACGCTGCACTATTTGAATAGAGAAATGCTGGGTTGTCAAGTTGACAGTACGGTCCGATTTTACATTTAAATAAAACCAAAAAGATAACAAAATTATTATTGAACGTTCCCTTCGCTCTCCTCGCTAGTCCACATTGACTTGACGAGTACTGACATACCTATTTAATTAATAAATAAGCGGATTAGAAAAGACGGCGATTTAAATTATTTGATTGACTTACCGAATTAATGACTCAAAAACACCTCTATTAATGAATTTATAAACAATACGTTTTTATATGCTGATAAGATAAGACAGTACCGAAATTACTATTATCTGGTGCTTTTTAGTTTCTTTTGTCATTTCAATTGACTTTGCATAAAGTCTTAACCTGTCTGCATGGATAGTAAAATTCGTTAAATCTGACAAACTTGAAAATTAAGCCACTCCCCAAAGGCTACTGCGCCACTGGCCACCTTACGTGTGTCAAGCTGTACCTACAAAACTAATAGGTATGTAAGGTATGTAAGTACCTAGTACCTATTTCTTGGTAATTATTAAGTAGGTAGGTACATATAAATATCTCATACATAACTAGAGTTTTTTTCAATTATCAAAAAATATCTTTATAACTCATATGTAGTTGTTTGTTGCCTGAGGTGAATTTAAATACCCGCTCAGCGCTATGAAATTGAAATAGGAGCATGGCCGAGGGCTTTAGGCTGTTGCTTGGCACTCTGGACATTCTGATAGTACGGTACTCGAATCCACGAAAGGATTGTTTCTTTTTTTTTTAATACACTAATAGGTAGGTAACTAGATAATACCTAATTTTTTAAAATTTTGTTTATTAAATTATTTTTATACAAGCAGTCTGAGTTTTTATTTCGTGTTAAGTTAAACGAATAAATAATAATTAATTCGTATTTTCCTTATTTTCCGATATGTAGGTACAATACAATAATATAGAGGGTACTAGGTGAGTATATAGAGTACCTACCTTCCTACCTACACATTTATCAATGTAGGTAAGTACCTATACGCATTGAATTCTGCTAGCGCTTGCCCAAGTTGTCTACCTCTCACAGCAGTCGCACCGCTCTAATCGTGACTGTTTACGCTCGCTTTTCGAGCTGTCGTCGATTCACCTCTATATCTTACACCGTGCAAGG
The DNA here is from genome assembly GCA_910589415.1 of Malachius bipustulatus. Taxonomy (NCBI): domain Eukaryota; kingdom Metazoa; phylum Arthropoda; class Insecta; order Coleoptera; family Melyridae; genus Malachius; species Malachius bipustulatus. The sequence continues at coordinate 38,174,091 of OU342632.1, forward strand.
AACAAATACCATTTAAACTTACCATTTAAACATGGCATAATTTTTGCGAGGAAACTAGTAAAAGTGAAAAGTTAATAATCAAAAAATATATCAGAACATAAAATGTAGAAATTAAATTCCGCGTAAATTTGTTGATTGATATTTTTGCCCAAAACTCAATAACTACTGAGATAATGAGGAAAAACAAACTCATTCCCTAAATTCAAGATTCCTGGGGGTAGTTTGTAATAATTTTTCACTTTGAGCATCTGTGAGGAGGGGGGAGCAGCACTTACATCAAAAAACTTTTGACGTCAATTGTCTTGTAAGTTTTGTTACGTTGGGTGCCAAAATTGTAAAAAAAATCCAAGTCGTTCGGTAGTTCTCGATGGTGAATTTTGATATCCCTAAGAGGCCGTTGGTTGTCCTTCTAGTTACCAAGGGCAGAACCACGACCAGTAGAATACAGGTGAAATGGTGGGATGAGAAGTTCAGAAATTCAATCAGGAAGGAACAAGGAACATAAAGCATACGGATAAACGAAACAACAAGAAAATAAAGAAAAACCAAGAAACAAAAAGAAAAACCTATACAAAAGAAAAAAGAACCCTTTTACTATGAAATTCAGGAAACTGATTTTCAGACTTACCCTACTAATCAAGGCGTTTTCCTCAGCACAACCGGCGAAGAAGCAAGCAAAGTATAATGGGGCCAACCAAATAAATCCCAAAAACGGTTTAGTCAGTTCAGAACTTTACACCGTTCTCTGACTACTTTTGGAAGTCAAACTAGATAATCCAGCACTAGCTGAAGGTCAATAACCTTAACAATAAAGGTCAAAAGGGTTCAATAACCTTTCACTAATTAGTTTTGACTTCCTATTGGTTTCCCGGATGGAATATACACTTATGCCCCTTAAATCACCAACACCAAGTTAGCTTTAGTTAGTAGCGTTAGTAGCGTTAGTAGAAGCAATGTCTAGCTTCTGTTATAAAAAATAGCTGTGTTGAAATTTAAGCTTGTTGATTGCTAAATTCTATTGCCATGGATACTGAAATATTTTGTTTTCCCCTACTATAGAATAGAAATTATTTAAATAATACAATTGCCTGTAAATTGACATTTCCAGACAATTATTAGTATAGTGACAATAATTCCACTCATACGTTATTACACCCATTTGATTTCTCAAATATTTCCGTTTGCTATCGGATATTTTGTATCGAAGAAGGAAGAGAGAATGTAAGTGGATAAATCATCGATAAAGCTGCTTGTTAGTATGTTGCTATGGCAATGGCTCGATTCCTTGGCACTCTATTACTATATGTCACAATTATTAATTTTATTATTTGAAAGTATTTCATATGGAAGAAAAAAATTCCTTGCCCTACCGGGGTTTGAATCAGTGTACCTTCGAACGACAGTCAAGGAGGTCATCTGCTTGGACACACAGGCTTGTTATAAACGAATGCCAGAAGTGCTGATATAGCTACATACCGTTTGACATTTTATTTTTATTAAAAAGATCAACATAAAATACAAAAATTGTGTTTTTAACAAAAATATTTGTCCTTTTAAAAGGTATTTTTGGTATTGTTAATTGATAAATAACGTTTACTTAGTACCTTATTATTCGATGGAAGTGTCTCAACAAATACCAACTCGACCTTAACGATTTACCGGGATATTTTTATATTATGCAGTTGTTTTCTCATACTTACTTGTATGTAGGCAATTTAACTCCATCTGCAGAAAAAAACAGTCTATGCGCTCTCGTGATTTTTTCAACAGCTGTCGTTAAATTTCCAATGCAAGTAAGTATTCGAGACCAACTACATAAAAATATCCGGCTAAATCTAAGCTCTCGTGGTATTACCCCCGACAAAATTAAATGTCAGTGTCAAGGAATACGTATAGAATTAATAAACCTAAAATTAAGGAATGAACAAACCTAATATGAAAACTAGACAAAATGGGGATTATAGTTATGAAAATTTTAATTGACAATAATTATTATTAGCGCTAAATAGCAGTGGTATTTTGGAACCGTCACAGTCACAATTTGCCTTAAATTTATGTGACTAATTATTATGAACGTAGCTATTTTAGAAAAATAAGGTCACCCAACAGAATAATGCAATAACAGGGTTCAATATACGATAAAACCACCTTATCAGAGCAGCCTATAAACTGGTGTGACATATCGTTATTATAGTGTTATGTTAGTTGTAAATAAATAAATATTAAAGTTGTCTTGTAAAAATAAATTTTACATACATATACATATGACTTCATAAGGCAATTTTAGAAGTAGATTTTATGGTGTATTTCGATAGTATTTCTGTTATTTACTGAGTCAGTTAGAGTTAATACTATACTATCAGATGATATAAACAAGTTGGGAGATAAATCCTGAAGGAAAATACAATGTTTTGCCCTGAAATGTCATCAGAGCGCACATTATACGACTATTGCTTCTATTTTTCACCCAGTAGACCAAGTAGGGGACTAAGGAAAGCATTCCAGAGAAGGAGTTTCTTCTCAGAAGTCTTTCGTTTATTACATTAAAGGAAATATAATATATATAGTCATATAGTGGAAAAGCGATCTTCCTCAATTTCGCGATTTATTAGCGTGTAACAAATGAGAAGCGTTTCGCGTTTATACTAGATCCAGATCCATGGCTGCTACAAATACTAAGAGCTTATAAAATAAACTGACTTTGTCTTCTCCTGCTTTATATTACGACGTTTTGCCGCCATCGGTTATGTCCGGTTCGGTTCACTGGAATTCCGGGACTCAAAGTGGAATTAAAGGAACGGTCAATGGCTCGCCCTTCGCCTTTAGAATTTATTAATGAAAAATTATCTCAGCCAGACGATATTTAAAGGCCCGACAAAGGAATTGGTCGTTTTTCTCTTGTTTGATGTCGATTTAATATGATTTTGAACTGGTACAGCTTTTCTATCCGTATCCGGAAATTCTTTAGATATATGGATTTATAAAGTCTCAGTCAAAGGACAAGAATGATGGCCTAATTTTATAAGTACTCTTGTGTTTTGTTATTCTGTATTTTTGATACATCCATCAATGTTTTTTTTATTCTACAAATGTTTCCTTAAGTAAACAGGAATGAGGGTGATACACAAAATCTCTTTCATCCACAAAGTAATGTATTTACCTCTACAATATTTCAGATGATATTGTTTTCGACAAAGGTATTTGGAAGATTTATTCAAGAAGTAACGAATATATTTTTTTTTTTTGGTAATACTCGTACAAGTAGGAAAGTAGACCTCCAGCATTCCTTAGCTATTGGCAACAACTTCTTCCGTAGTAAAGTCGTTATAGATTATTATTATTAATAAAGATACTTATTTGACATTTTGTTCGCAAACGGAATTGGAGAAAGAACAAGCACTGAGCGAGTGGTGAGAGTTGCTGTATCACCTCGTCAACAAGGACTCGATGTTTATAATATTAATAAGTAGTAAAAGACTATTGTAATGTAAATTTACATTTGAATAATTATTTCAAGTATGGCAGATGTAGCGATGAGTTTGTTCTCTTTCTCGTGAATATGTCTTTTTTGTCCGGTAACTGAAATATGCCTACTGAAGGAATTTAGTCACTCTGTCTGTGACTAATTATTATCGTCGATAGGTAATAGTTTTATGCGTGTGATAAAAATTTACTTGCGATTCAGAACAATTTTTTCTCTTATTCCTTACCATATATTGTTGACAATCGACAATTTGTGAAATATTATTTTGTTTTCAACCATGAAGATTTCTCGTTGGTTGGTGATCTTGAATAAAAGGCTTATCTTTATCGACGCAGCGGAAATGTCTCTATTTACAAAACATTACTCTGATAATTTACGTTGTTTGACTTGAGCTAAATTGCAGTTTGTAGGTAATAATTAGTTCCACTCGTTTCCGTGAATAGCAGAAAACAATTAAATAATCAATACCTATAGAAAGAAAATAATCATTGTGTCCTGTAGCACTTAAATAACTCTCCCTCAGACACAGATAAGTAATGCGTGTCAGCGCACACTCGTAAATGCTGTGGCGCCTACTACTAAGTAATGGTGACAGTAAATGTTGAAACTGCATAACTAGGAAATGTGAACTGATAAAAAATGGTCGAAAATCTGAAGTTGCTAGTTTGCTCGAAGTATTCAAACAAAGGCCGACTATTTTCGTTAAGAAAAAGAACGACTATGTCTGCATTGGCAATTAAACGTTAGGACTGGGGGGTCTATTACATATATAAATTTCAGGCTCAGCGGTAAAATTAGAAGAGTAATGTAAGTTATTGGCTGATATAATTATTAATTTAATCCTCACACGATATTTTCGTAATAAACTAGACAAGTGGACTAGCGAAGGTAGGGTTCTATAATAATTCTGCTATAGATATCTATTTGATTTTATTTAAATGTACAATACTCACATATTCACAATACCTCGTAACTCCATTAAATTTTTTGCTGTTTCAAAGGAGAATGTAGACTATACCTGTACGTATGTTATGTTGGTTGGATAGTTTATATATAAATTTACATCTATTTTTTGCTATAATAGGGTATTATTCTCAGTACCCATTCCAATAATAAGAGCAAACAAGCTGTGAAACGAAGGTAGATTTAATGAGGCTAATTAAAAGTTTGTATACGAAATGATAAATACTTATGATATGACATAGAAAATAAAGCTGTATTTATCAAAAGCAATTCGCGATATAACAAAGAGAAAGGGTAACATGATGGAATAGCTACTCCGTTGTTTAAAACTGGGTTCAATTTCAACGTATCCCCTTTCAAATATACTAACAGACCTGACGGTTATCTGAAGATCCAGCGGAGTTAATTAGACATCATATCTAATTATTCAGTGGACGAATCGGCAGTTCAAAAGCGTTCCTCTCAAAGGAACAATTAAATATGGCAAGCCATCAAAGATATTTTGTACCTATTCTACTTATTTGACAATTTCCTTGTCATCCCTCCATCTACCCCGCCCGTAGAGACAAAACACCCTCAAAACTGCCCATGAATAATTTTTGTTGACTCTAACATGAGCATTAATTAAGAAAATTCCTATTTAAATCAAGATTCATATATGCGACCATCTTTCTAAACGATAAGATTAGGTGACTTTTATAACGAGTACCTTTCTAGTAGAAAATGAGTCGACTAATCAAAGCTTGGTAATTAAAATTTTAAATTCCATGGCGTTGAAGTTCAAAGGATGTTAAACCTGAAAAACCCATGATCTACGACAATAAATTGACGTCGTGAGTACTTTTACCTAGTTTAATCAAAATCGCTTCAGCAGTTTAGCTTTTATAATCAAATAACAATTTCAGAATTATTGACATTTTGGCATCTCCTGCTTGTGGCTAAACGAAGCCACTTTGTACAGAGTTAAGTTAACTTAAATCGACTTAGTTTCACCCGAGGAACATTAGGTGGTGAGCTGTAAAGTTATCTCATTACAGGGACAGCCTGTATGATATAGGTACCTACATATTAAGTATATATAAATGTTTAAAAAAATCAATTTTTTTAAACGCATTTTTTCATCACTCCTGTGAAAATATTTCATCCACGCATAATAGGTAGATTTCATGTGAAAATTTAATATAAATTTTTTATTAACATGTAAACCGTTTTGCGATATCTTGAGCAGTTTTTTTTTGCTTATAACAACTCATAATTTCATAAAAACTATACCTACCTACAGCTTGACAAGAATATCTTGGCGGTTGTTAAAGGAGAGAGAGGTCCTAGAACGAGACAGAAAACCACCCCACCACCTTATCAGTTTTAGTACATTCCATGTAATAAATTTTGATGTATAATAAATTTTGTAAAATGTTGATACTTGACATTTAAATTTTATTATGAACTAGAAGCTAATTTGGCTGCGTTCAATTAATATGAAAAAATGAAAATCTAAAATAAACACGGGAGTTTTAGTTAGAATTATTTAATTATTACTATCATCATAAAATATATTTAATTATCACTAAGTATCACTATCAGAATAGTTCTCTTCGTCACTATCATTATATCTTCATCGTCGTTAATGCCTCCCAGTTGAATAATTAGACCCCCACTATAATTATACATAGCTCCTTCTCTGGCCATTAACTCGTTCTCAATTTTTTTGTTGGTTGAATGGTCACACTTGGCATTCCACTGCTCAGCCGTATAACCACAAAAAAACTCGTCACATAAATTCTGTACATTTTCAAACTTTTGGGTGATATTTCTGTCTGCCACATAGTGCTTCATATCCGCCCAAACCAACTCGATAGGATTAGAGATCTGGGTGGTAAGGAGGCAGTCGCAAAACATCATGTCTTCTCATAATTTCATCAATTTCGTAGGTTTTGAAATTCGGCTTATTCGATTTGATGAGGTCATACAATTCTGGTTTATGAAAATCCGTATTAAATGGTATTTGCTTTTGTTGTAACCACTGCTGCATATCTGATTTTCTTGAAGCAGAGTTAGGTGGTAATAAAACCAGTTTCTCCACCCGCGTGAGTGATTACCATCCGTTGTCCTTTGGAGGCGGGTTGCGACAAAACTTCTCCACTGGCGTCGCTCCACGCTTTTTGATGCGAGCATGAGAAGAATGGATATACGTTTCATCCATGTACAATAGAAATATATTATATACCTTCGGCTTTATAATTTCTCATCCTTCTAAGAAACTGAAGACGCAATAAGTATCGCACTTCTTGCTTTTCCATCAAAATTTTTCTATTAGATCTTGTTTTTCTCCACCGAAAGCCCAGTTTATGGATAACCTTTCTGACACTTTTCCTTGATCCATTTGCTCGTTCTCTTTTGTAAATTTTGCAGTGATCCTCTTGAGCGTTGGAGTAATTTTTTCGGTTGTATGAAAATTGTGTATGATTCGACGCAGTAAACAGTGATCAAAGTCATCCAAGTTGGTTTTTGTTGCTAATTTAGTTCTTTTTTTACCAGGAGAAGTAAATTTATCCGTTTAGCCATCGATGATTCTGCTTGTTTCCACCACTATCCTTTGAACAGTCCGTTCACTAATGCCTGTCGCAGCAGCAACCCGTTTTTGAACTTGATTCATTGGTAAAATAGGACCAAGTATTTTTAGTTTCACCAAGAAAATATTTATAAACGTTATTAATAATTTCACGGCTTTGACCGGAAAGGGTTTAGCAATAACTTGGCTGTTAAAATTTGTCATTTCAAAAGCTTGCAATACGTTTGTAACATAGACCTAGAATATAATATTATATTCTAGGTCTATGGTTTGTAATAATTAACTGTCACAAACATAATAAAATATAAACGTCAAGTAGCAATGTCAAAACATTGTTCAAAATTTATTATACATCAAAATTTATTATGATATTAGGAATTATTTGGGTTTGCAGTCAATTAAATTAAAGAACACTCTTTTTTCTACGTCAAGCTTTCGAATTAATTTTAATTCTTCTTCAGGACTATCTATAATATGATTAACAATATTAAATTTAGTATACAGGGTAAGTCATTGATATGGGAAAGCTCGATTGCACCTACACCATTAAAGTTATCGAAATGAACCAAAAAGTGTTGTAAATGGGAGGGTAAAGTGCAGTTTGTAAAATTATTTTCAGATACACAGGATGGCCCAATATCGCTGTACGCCATACAACTTTGTTATTTTAAATAGGACACCCTCTATATTATTACATTTTCATATTCTTTGAGAAAAGTCAAAAAGAATGGTTTGTAAAGTTGAAGTTTGTAATGAGCAGTTTATGAGTTATAAACAAATGAAAATCGCGATTTTCCATTTTCAAAGCAGCTTATATTGAAAACGGCTCGAGATATGGAAAAACGGCTTACATGTTCCTATCTTAATTTTTAATTTGGTATCCTATCATGTAGCTGAAATTTTTATACCGGGTGATGAAAATAATCAAATTTTTTACCACTCTGTATAAAAATTTCATCCATCCAATAGGATACCGCTTGAAAAGTTAAGATAGGGACATGTAAGCCGTTTTTCCATATCTCGAGCCGTTTTCAATATAAGCTGCTTTGAAAATGGAAAATCACGATTTTCATTTGTTTATAACTCATAAATCGCTCATTACAAACTTCAACTTTACAAATCATTGTTTTTGACTTTCCTCAAACAATATGAAAATGTAATAATATAGAGGGTGTCCTATTTAAAATAACAAAGTTGTATGGCGTACAGCGATATTGGGCCATCCTGTGTATCTGAATATAATTTTACAAACTGCACTTTACCCTCCCATTTACAGCACTTTTTGGTTCATTTCGGTATCTTTAATGGTGTAGGTGCAATCAAGCTTTCCCATATCAATGACTTACCCTGTATAGGTGTTACAAAGATGGAAATTATATACTTACAGAATTTGAGATTAAAATTTAAAGTTTGTAAAAATTGTTAACCATAGGACTATTCTTGTATACATTTAAAGCAACTAACGCCAACAAAGATAAAATTACATAACTAATGAAGTTCAATTTCCAATTCAGGCCGAAATGATAAAAAAATTTTTAAAATTTTTTTTAATCTAAATGATTGACATATAAATAATAAATTTTAAAAAAAATTGAATAAAGATGATTTGATATCTAAAAATTATTTGTTTTTGACGACTTAAATAATTTCTAATATCATAACAGGTAATGGACAGTCGAAATAAACTACTAATTCAAAATTTATTACATAGAATGTACTAAAACAGATAAGGTGGTGGGGTGATTTTTTTGTCTCGTTCTAGGACCTCTCTCTCCTTTTACAACCGCCAAGATATTCTTGTCGAGCAGTACTCTTTACAGAAACCTAAACGATGAGATCAATGAGAAAATCAATAGCTAGTTATTTTGAAAATCTGAAATGTATTAGTATACAGAGGGTCCCACGTAAAAAAGGATGGTATAATTTCGGGTATAACAGGAATAATAATAGAAAAATATCTTCGAAAGATTGAGCAGAACCACTTACACATTTAAGTTAAAAAGATTCAGAAAAATCCTATATGCATGCCTTCGTTTTCTGTAAACGTGTCTTACATTGACTATGAATTACCTATATAATACGTCAGTGAAAATTGCATAAGTTACATTTTAAAACCCTCTGGATTTATTTTCTGATGTGAAGTATAAATTTTCCACAACTGTTATTTCCGTCTCTTCAAAACGCTGTACCTTGAAAACTAGATCATGCATGTAAAGGACTTTTCGAATCGTAACAAACGAGGATCTGAAATTTCGTCATTAGGTATATGTACTGACAAATTATTCATCAAATAATAATAGCTTCCAGAACTTCGAATACACTGAAATATGGCAAAGGAAATATGAGGTGCGGTGCGGTAAGTCTCGATTACCTACACAACATGCTTGATATGTTATGGGAACTTTTAGAAACAATGAAATAATGCTTATAATGGATAAAGGGACCATCGATACTTATTGGTAAGCTTTAAATAGAGTTTCCTGGAATGCTCGAGAAGAACAATTATTGAAAATATACTCTATACTATATAACTTGGTATATAACTTGGTACGGTCTAGCTGGGGAGTTATTTGTGTTCTCGTATGTCAGATCTGGAGAGGTTTCCAGTAATTAATAATAACTAGGTATATAGAAAATGTAGTTCGAATAATACCCATTGAAATTAATACAGACTAATTGGACAGCAACTATACGTGGGCTTGTTTCTTGATAATCTGCCAAGGTCACATGAAATGTCAGTATAAATGTCAGATTTAAAAATGTTGTAGGTGCAAATCAATGAGGATGAGGAATCACAGAATAGACATAATTTATTAGGTAGGTACATTAACAATTTTTGTTTATTTAAAATTAAAAATTAAAATTTCTTTTTGAATATAACTGGTGTTAATTCATAAAAGGTATTTATAATGAAAAAATAATAAGCACCTATACAGGGTGTTCTACAAGCTCTATGACAAACTTTGACAGATGGTAGGTTGCTTGATTTTAAACATAATTTTGTTAATAAACATGGGTCCGATTCGTTTTTGTTTAGAAGTTACAAGCATTTAAAAAATCGTAATTTTTCAAGTTCAAGGCCCTGTAAAAGATAGAGAAAAACGGCTTACATGTCCCTATTTTAACTTTTCATGTACTATCCAATGATGTAGATGAAATGTTTATACAGGGTGATAAAAAATTTGAAAAAATCTGAGATTTCTCCACATTTAAAAAAATCAAAGAAAGTACAAATGTTTCTATACCATAGGATAGTCCATAAAAAGTTAAAATAGGGACATGTAAGCCGTTTTTCTCTATCTTGAACCGTTTTCCTTTTACAGGGCCTGGAACTTGAAAAATTACGATTTTTTAAATGCTTGTAACTTCTAAACAAAAACGAATCGGACCCATGTTTATTAAAAAAAATATGTTTAAAATCAAGCAACCTACCATCTGTCAAAGTTTGTCATAGAGCTTGTAGAACACCCTGTATTTGTAAAAAACATTTTATTGGAAAGTTGTACAACACAATGTACACAAATTACAAAAAATATAAATTAATGCAAAACTTGACAATAATTGATAATTCAATTTCAGAGTCATATAATCAGTTTCTTAAATTAATACCTAATTACAACACAGCTTGTATGCGCAGTTTACGTATAGAAATTTAAAATTACATATAGAGCAGTAGGTCTTATAAGTTACCTTATGTACCTATTTAACTGTGCTGATACATTTTGTGGAGAGAATCACGTATTGCCGCTTCATTCGCTTTGCTTTAAACAGGTGACCGTTTTCTGTTGATTGACTTTTTGGGAATTTTTCAATTATTAATTACGGGTGGAATTTTTTTAATTGTTCCAAGCGAAAATTTCAGAGCTTCAGCTACCCTCTAATTAATCAGAATAATTATCCCTTCGTGTCAGTAGAATTTGAACCTAGAAAATGATTTATACCTCGCTCACTGATGTTATGGGTAATAAGAGGCTCCCATTCGATGATTCGTCTTCAAAGTATTCAATCAAATTTGCCACCATCTGTTGCGCTTCTTTACTTAAATTAAATGTAATTTTGCTTACTTTTAAAAATAATTCTGACATACGTTCGATGTTGCCTACAACGTAGCATAAAAAAATATGACCTTGGCAGACTATTTAGAAATAAATTCACGTATAATTGATGATTGGTGGGTCATATTATTCAAGGAACCATCACTGTACAAATGATAAGAGAGTGAAACTTCTAACAGATTTTTGAGTGCCAACGGAATAGCCCATTTTTCTCATTCTACCACTAGCTTTTAAACCATCCCGATTTCTTTAGTTGCGAGAGTATCAAAAAATGAATACGGACACTGGAAAGTCGACACCGTTGGCTCCCTCTTACGAATAATACACAAGCAAACAATATCTCCGGGAACTAGAAGAGAGCGACTAAACAATCAAATTTCCCTTCGAGTTTCACTACCGGCCAATAGATGTAGCGGCATGAACTTACTTGATAACTGAGGTTGAGCCCTACTTCTCACACTTCCTGGATCTCTATCGACTGCGCCGTTTTACTGTTGATTGAAAGACTAGGGCGACTCTTTCAATCAACGGTTTTGATTTTACCACAGAAACTGATCTATTCTGTGGTTTTACCGTTTTTACCTAATACCTAGTTTCAAACAAAATATCAATTCGACTGTCTACTAGTTTTTATTTTTTTTACCTACAACAACCTACACCAGGAATCCGATCAACTTTCCGCCAGTTATATATGGTGTGAAGACGTAGGTAACATCCATACAGAACCCTAATAGAAGGAAAAATTGGAAAAAGAGGGAGACAAAGCAATTGAAAATTTTTAATCTGATTTACAAAAACAGATTCCAAAAATAAACAAAAAATTTTCTAATAACGTATTTCCGGAAATTCACGTTATTGAGATATTTGATAATTTTCCTTGAACCTTCTTAGTAATTGTTGAATTTCTGTCTTATTTATTGGGAATCGGGTTCTTTAATGAAATTATTATTTATAAAAAGATTTTGTTTCAGGGCCGATTGGTTCCTTGTTCACTTGTAATGTAAAGAAAAACATGTTTTAATTAATTTAAACTTTATATTTTCTAAAATTTAAATTAAAAAATTTCATAAAAACACCATTTAACGACCATTTTATTATTATTAATTATAGTTTTTTTAAGTATTTTTAAGTTTTTTACATTACGAGTGAACAAGGGACCAATCGGCCCTGAAACGTTTCGTTTTATATAAAAATCTTTTCAAAATAATAATTTCATTAAAGAACCCGATTCCCAATTACATAAGACAGAAATTCAACAGTTATTGAGATATGTACAGGGTGTCAAAAACAATTTTTTTTACAATTTTTAGAAGACATCTAGGGACACCGTTTGAGACACAGAACTCAGCTTTCGTTTATGTCATACGAGTATATCATTGATACAATCCAGCCAGCCACTTTTAAAATATTAATTCGGCTTCTTTCATGTGCCATTTGCGGAGATCTTAGGAACGAACGAAGTCTTTGCCATTAATTTTCTGACACATATGTTTTGAAACATCCACCAACAGCGAGTTTTTCGTAAAAGCCCGTTTTTCTCGAAAAAGGCTCACGTTAACAGTTATGGCCAGTATGTTTTTTGTGTAGAAAGTATTGACGGTTTAAAAATATTGATTTGCCCAGTGTTGCCATATTAGGGTATAAAAAAATCCCACGCAACCCTAAAATCTCCGCGCATTGGCATATGAAAAAATAAAAACAGTTAGTATTAAAAAAGTTGCTGGTATCAGTGATAATATGTATGAAAACTTAGTTCTGTATCTTATACAGTTCCGGTGATATCTTCAAAAAACTGTAAAAAATTTGTTTTGTTATCTCGAAAAGAATACATTTACGGGCACAAATTAAAGGCAAATTTTTGGTTTATTTTTTGACAGGTCAAGTTGGCCAGAGAATCCACATTAAAATTTTTTCGTGATATTAAAGATATATAAATTGATATAACTGGTAAATTAAAACAATTCAGGAAAATTGGATTGTATAATGAATATAGAACTAATACTTATAAGCACTTGTATGATACAGTATTTTTCTCTTGATTTTCCTCTTTTGCATTTGAGAAATTTGAAAACACAATTGACAAAAAAGACGAAAACGAAAAGAAAAAAACTGTAACTTTATAAATGAATTCTAAGGACTTATTAAAGAGAATCCATATTCAAAGTTCGAAGCAATCATGACGAGGGCGCTTCATTGACTTTAATAATCAAACTTCCGACTGAGCCGCTCGAGTAGCGCTCAAGAGTTAACGAAACCTTCCCTTGAGTCAAGTTAAAGCAGTTCACTTTCTAAAGCCAAGCTGACAGTATACAGATACAGAGAACCAGTCACACTCCTACGTGAAGGCATGGGAGTTCTGCGTTCCACCGTTAGATGACGCACCTACTAGTAACTCGTTGAAGCTGTTCTATATTTTCACTACAAAATTCGCTCTCCCGGGTATAGGTAGCGCCCGGGTGCAGAAACATGATTATCATCCTGTTCAAAAACTTTTTTGAAGACATACAGTGTGACCCATTTGTTCTTGAAACACCCTGTAGAATCCTAATTTATGGTGCGATTTTGAAAGTATTTCTTTTAAATCATAGAGCTTGATAAACTATATTTTGGGAGCAAAAAGCGTCTCAATCCTACTGAATCCAAGACCCACTGGATCAGTGTTTACCTACTTGTAAAATCTCAAAAATTCATATTAGCGATTTTTTCAGAAAAAAACTGGGCACGCCACAGGATTCACCATCACCAGCCCTAAAAACGGTACTGTACTAAATTTTATTGGAAATGTCAGAGTACTTATATAAGGATCTCGCAGTTATTTCAGAAATTCTTCTCTTTTTTTCAGGATAAAATGGGTAAAAAACTCATATTTAGTCAGTTGTAACTTACAATAAGTATAATCTTAATACTAACGTGGTGATATTAAAAAAAATAGGTTTAAGCTTAAAATAGTAACTGAATTGAGTTTATTACCAATTAATTATCGAACTTGTTCGAATTGTCGGCCAAGGCACTTCCTTACACTGTCCGGCACAAATATGTAAACATTTTGTTTACACGCTGAACGACATCCGGAGCGATACTTTCGATTTCGATGCAAATTCGATGCTGCACATCTCTAATAAATGGTTGTTCCCAGAGGAAAAAATCTAGAGGTGTCAAAGTAAAAAAGAAAAATAAAGTTACAAAAAATAAAAAAGTCGGGTGAGCCGCGCAGGTCATTCTGTCGATCCTCGCTGCCCCATCCACTTGTCAGAAAATACGTTGTTGAGAAATAGCCTAACATTAACACCAAAATGAGGGGGAGCTCCATTCTGTTGAAACTAGATTCTTCCGCGAAGCATATTGTTATTCGTTAAGGATGGAAGGAGTTCTTCCCGCAAAAAAATGTAAATACCACTCAGCAGTCAAATTTTCATTAGAAAAATTGGGCCCTGGAAGCCGGTCTCCATAATTGTTGCTGCCCACGCGATTATTTTTTATCCTTGTCTCTGTGAGGATTCAGTGTAGAGGATTTTCCTGTGCGAAAAAAATGGGGGTTGCTATTAAAAATATATATATACAGGGTGTTCTACAAGCTCTATGACAAACTTTTACAGATGGTAGGTTGCTTGATTTTAAACATATTTTTTTTAATAAACATGGGTCCGATTCGTTTTTGTTTAGAAGTTACAAGCATTCTTAGAACACGACCTTTTAGAGTTTATTGATAGCGTGCAACTCAATATTATTCAAAATATGTGGTATCAGCATGACGGTGCACCACCACATAGAGGAAGACAAGTTGCTGCTTGGCTAAATGAACATTTCCCGAATAAATGGATAGGTCAAGGAGGTCCAATATCATGGCCACCTCGTTCTCCCGATCTGAATCCTCTGGATTTTTATTTATGGGGACACATGAAGCAGCTGGTCTACCATGTTGAGATCGCTGCCAATCAGCAGTTACTTGAAAGAATTCAAGATGCAGCTAACCAAATAAGAAATGATCCAAATCTCATTCTTCGAGTGACCGAATCTTTAGTTCGTCGATGTGAGGCTTGCATTCAAGCTGAGGGTGGACATTTCGAACAATTTTTATAGTCTTAAGTTTTGTGATTATCATTTAATTTAATTTTTTATTGTTGATTGTTAATAAAGGTTAAATGCTTGTAGCTTCTAAACAAAAACGAATCGGACCCATGTTTATTAAAAAAAAATATGTTTAAAATCAAGCAACCTACCATCTGTCATAAAGTTTGTCATAGAGCTTGTAGAACACCCTGTATACCTAGGTATGATGACTTCACAGATAAAAAATAATAAAAAAAAGACTTTTTTTTGTTGATAAATGCCTTTTTTACAAATAAAATCGACCTGCTTTGGGATTTTGGAAGCAAAAATGATAGGTAGAAAACAAACTTATGAATATTATGCAGAAATTTATCACCATGCATGTATTTTTAATGTGATAAGAGTATTAATGTGTCAATACAGAATATTATTATGAAAGTAGTAGTTGAAATAATTAACGGTATTAGGTACATAGATCAGTTCTGGTTATTATCTTCCGCTTTGAGTTATTAAAACATTAATCCTGAAATAGAATTTGCAGACTGCAGTTTCTGTAGTAGAGCAGTAATTACTGTAATTCATCACTCCCATTTAATTTGATAATTTGCTTTTGAAACTGTTCACTATACATAGAGAAGCAGTTTCTGAAATATTAAAAATTAACGATGGAAGTGATTTAACGTTCTCTTAATTTCCTGGATCTGAGTATCACAACTGATGCTTTATCCCAGGAGGTGTTACTATTATTTTTCTGAAATATTGCGAACATTTTGCTTAAATTTGAAGAAAAAAATTAATCTCACAATAATGGAAGCCGATTCTGTTTTTATGTTGCCTAAATATTGTTGAAGAAGAGTCTTCAGAGTATAATTCAGTCTTCAGACATACGAGTAAATTAATTCAAAAAATGCAACTAGTCATTTTCAGGAACCTTATACATACCTATTGTATAAGTATATATCTTAGTATATATTATACAGGGTGTCTTGCTAAGGTTGGCCACCGGCCATATCTCGGGAAATAATGGGCCTATAACCTCAAAATAAAAAATTTCTAGACATAAAAGTGATCACGAGAAATTCAATCAAAATATTTTCAAGATGGCCGCACTTCCGAAAATACCGGAAGTTGACACCTACTTCGTTATTTTAACGGAAACACCCTGTAAAATATTATATTTTTTAAATGTCCGAAGAAATCGAATACAGGTGGTTTACACCATTGGAATTTAGATTGAGCGGTTTGTGAGTTATAAACAAGTGAAAATCGAAAATTTTCAACTTCAAAGCAGTCTAGAACTAGAACGGCTCAAGATATCTAAAAACGGTTTACATGTCCCTATTCTAACTTTTTATGTTTTATCCCACTTATGTGGAGTAAATTTTAATACAGGGTGATGAAAATTATCCGATTTTTCATCACCCTGTATTAAAATTTAAAACACATAGTAGGATACTGTGTGAAAAGTTAAGATAGGGACATGTAAACCGTTTTTAGATATCTTAAGCCGTTCTAGTTCTATACTGCTTTGAAGTTGAAAATTTTCGATTTTCACTTGTTTATAACTCCTAAGCCGCTCATTTTAAATTCCAATGGTGAAAACCACCTGTATTCGATTTCTTTAGACATTTAAAAAATATAATATTTTACAGGGTGTTTCCGTTAAAATAACAAAGTAGGTGTCAACTTCCGGTATTTCCGGAAGTGCGGCCATCTTGAAAATATTTTCATTGAATTTCTCGTGATCACTTATGTCTGGAAATTTTTTATTTTGAGGTTATAGGCCCATTAGTTTCCGAGATATGGCCGGTGGCCAGTCTTAAGCAGACACCCTGTATACTAAGTAATAGTGATTTGAACTGAAATAAAACTTGAAACCTTTTTTTAAATATCGCTGAGAAATTACAGGTAGGTACCTACCTTTGCTCCCCTATGATTTATTTGGTTAATTGTATTTGTATAGTTCTCATAATCAAGTATACCTAGTACTGATTTTGGGAACAACGTTATACACCTTTCTGTGCCTTGATCATCTTATGCCTCACTAAACTAGTTCTATGCTGGCACACTGGAAAAAGTCGTCGAAAGCCAATTGAAAGCTGGTACTAGTGTTCTCGGATCGATTCTAAGTATCTAGCAACGAGTTTTCCACAATCAAAAACTTTATCAAGATTCAATATTGACAGCTCAAAGAGCAGTAGAGCGGCGACATATTACGTTCTCTGTTTGCTTACATCAAATGGTTACCTATAATAAGATTGATTGTCCTTAACCCTGAATTACTAATAATTAAATAATTGCATTTGGTAGTTCCCAGATTGGCCACTTGATATTTCATTAGGTACGTTCTTATTTAAAAACAAAAGGAAGAAGTTGAACTTGGTCACTAATGAATGATATTTCGATTCTCAAACTTCCGACCAATGATATCGAGTATCCTTGCGACATATCAAGCCAAAGATCCAAATAAAAAAGTGTTTAGTAAGGAAAAAATGTTTGTAAAGTATTCTAAATATATGAACTTTGACCTTTTGCTGTCAGATATACAGGGTGATCTCGAAATGGCGGACACGGTATACAGGGTGTTACAGAGGATGTTCAGAAAGACTGTAAATTTAAAACAAAAATGTGTTCGCTTCGTTACCGAGATATAGGGTGTCCTTTTTCTAAACTTTAAATCAAAAGGGCAGTCAACTTTGAAGAACCTCCACTAGCAAAGCACATGATTTGACATAACTCTTACGATAGTGTTTGCTTTTTATTTTTATTATTATCGGGAACGGAATTACAGGCATTCAAAGTTTACCTATTCCCTGAGTTCAACAAAAATTTTCAGTTTGGCAACGTTACTCGAATTCGAGCTCAGTTATTCATAAAATAAATTTTGAATAATATTATCGAATATGTATCCGCGCAACGTTTTTGTTCAAGCTTTGTTGAACTTGCCATTTCATATGTCTGCATGGTAACATCTATCTGGGTATTGTAGACCTATTGAAACGCATTATTTTACCCTAGAGGGGAAAAATAACCGTTGAGAGCATGAGACAAATAAAAGACAACAAGGGTCGTGGGTTGAGTCGCTTAAGAGGGTCAACAATAACAAGCAGGTCAGCAGAACAACAGGTACTCTTTATTAAAAAAAAATCACAGTAATTATTATCACAGTGCAACTCTTGAGCGTGGTTAACAATCAATCATAAACAAGAGTGTTGAGTTGAGCCGAATGAAGTGGTCTGATAAATATGGTCAACGAGGCACTTATCTGGGTGATTCTGACGAGGCTGGAGTCAGGTCAGCTTCTGTACGAATGATCCTGGCTGGTCGGAAGAATGATCCTGGTTGTTCGAAAAAAGATCCTGGCTAGTCGGAAGAATGATCCTGGTTGTTCGTAAAAAAATGTGCCCCGTAGAGACAAATGCTCCGTAAGAAAAATGCTCCGTAGGAGAAAAGCAAACCAAAAACGTGTAGGATGTCTGAGGTATTTTACGTGAATTATTCACGACGCCATTTCGGTAAAAATTCCAGGTGTTTTGCGGAAACTATCTTCTTTCAGCGAACTCCAGGAGAGAAAAAGGGGAATGAAATCTCAGGTATCGGCGTACCGGAGCGAAACTCGACAGTCGAGGTCGGCGAAACTCGAGGCTCCAGCCAGCAGCTTGCACCGCCGTCGACCGACCGAACTAAAAGCCACCATCATCACTCACTCATGCGACGCGCGCAACGCGTTGTCCCCGGGTCGCTGGCATTTAGCTAGTAAGTACCAAATGTACATTACACTATACATTATTTTTATGCCTAAAGAAGCGTATCAGTGCAGTGTTGTGACTTTTTTTTCCACAACAGTGGTCATATCTTCTTAAGGGAGCCATACAGGAGAACAAAGTAAGTGAACTTAGAATATTTAAACCGCAATGGATGCTGTGGTGCTGTCCGTGTCCGCCATTTCGGGATCACCCTGTATACGTATTACTAAATTAAGGATTTTCATTAGAGATTCTAAAGATATCGCAATAATAATTAATATTAAGGATTAATGATTAATTTGTTTAAGGTCAACATTTGACATTTTCACAATTGTATAATTATTTATGAAACAATCCAGCATCCTAATTAATCGATTTCCATCTTAACTTTGAAAAGCTACCAGATTAGCTCTAATTGTATAAAATGCAACGCCTCATCTCTCTCCGTGTTTCCGTCTGTACCTCGCTTATTATATCTCAAGAGCTTCTAATTCAATTTTCATAGGGTTGCCGTGGATATTGTAGGCTGACGTTATTGTCTGATGACCAGATTTTACGCAGCTCTCAGAACCAAATCCTTTAGCAGTTCAAAAGTTCTAATTGAATCGCTTATTTCATAAACAACTTTAATAAGTTGTTTATAAAATAATAACTTACATAATATGTAAGTCACATTTTGGCCATTTTGAGTTTATTACAGCAATATGTTTTTTTTTAGGTTTCGTAGATATTCACAATGCTTATGATTATGCTTATGATAAATTCTTACTTTAAGGGTAACTTAAGCTTCCTTAAACTTAAGCTTCAGTTTTACTTAAAATTTGCAGAAGAAACTTACGTACAAAATTGATTATGAATAAAACACTATAAGTAATAAGTATGCAGAGATTCTACGAAGTAAGGGTTGAAAACATAAATTTTACGTACAAAACTTTTTCCATCTCCTTTTTCCAGAATTGTGTTAAATAAATATTTTTTTATTTATTTATTTTCATTTATTTAGTCAAAAATCAACTAAAAGCGACTAAATTGTTCAAATGTGAGTTAGGTTGTTTTTGAAATAGGAGATTCAATCATTTTTTTATTGGAACCAAATAAGTAGTAATAGATTCACAACACAGTTTTGCTCACAATATCCCGTGAGTGGATCAATCTTTTGAAATCAAAATAAGAAAGAGAAATAAAAAAAATCATATCTTGTCTAATATTTATTTTTTAAATCACATGAAAATTTTCGAACTCGTAAATGATGCTACGTTCAGTATGGTGCGTTCAGCAACTCACATATAAATATATTATTAAAATAAATTGATAAATATTGTTTATCTACGAGTGATTCATAAAATGCACTTTTTTAGACGTTTCTTAGTTCATAAAATGTATGATTATCTTGAAGAGTGAAATAAAGTAATTTGGGTGAAACAAAGTGCCGTAGCGGTTCATTATTTAACGCTAAATCTGACAGGTTACTGCACGCTCGCCGAGTGCAAGTTCGAGTGAAGTAGTGAGCGGAGCGTCTCGGTCGGTCAGACGAGACGCTGAACGCTGAATTACATACTATCCCGACGCCAACCGCTCCTAATGCTTGTTGACATCATGCACCTATACTAGAGAAACGTCGCAGTTTATTAGCAGAGCGCCAGATCTATGTAGGTACAATTAATATTTTGTGTTTTGCGTCTTTTAGTTACCTAAAATGGATACCATTGTAGATGATTCAATGAATGAAATATCTTCTACCCCAGAAGAAATTATTTTTCAATCAAATGTGGCTAATAATTTATATATTTTATGTTTACATTTAATCATGAATGAAATATCTTCCGCACTAGAAGAAATTATTATTCAATCAAATATGACTGCACAAAATCTGTTAGGTAGGTACCTACCTAAAAAATCTAAAGAAGTGTATATTAAGCAATATGTCACCTTTATGAACTGACGTGATGAAAAAAGCTAAGTTAATAGCTTCAAAGAAACACTTACATAAAATATGAATGCATTGGAAAGTTTTTTTTTATAATTTAACTTTTCGTTCTAATTTAAGTCACTCGTAGATAAAATTTTGTATGCAACATATGCATAAAGTGCCTTTTTTTCACTTCTGGGATTGCCGCATTCGCCTGCGGCTCATGCGGTAAAACTTCCCAGTCGTGAAAAAAAGTACCACTTTATGCACTTGGTGCATAAATAACTATTTTATTAAACTACAGATGTAAAACTTCATTGAGCTCATTAAAGCGAAAAGTTTCTACTAGATGATAATCTCTTCTATATAGGAAGACGTTGAATTCATATTTAAAAATGTATGCTATTAGACAGAATTCTTTTGATAAGGCGCAATATAGCGATTACACCTTTTATGCTTCGCTATAAAACGTGCATTTTACTCAAAGCTCTTCCCTGGCTTTGATATGCCGACGCTGTATGAAGCTCACTTTGACTTTGTGCTTTATGATTCCATTTTTTTATTTAGCAAATTTCTCGCTATATTCTACCGTATGAGCAAATAAAAGCATAAGTTAGGCCAGCTTTTGAAAAAAAAAATCATGTCCGTGATTGAACCTGTAAAACTGTAAAAGTTCAGTACTAAGCTTTGCAAACTCAAGTCAGTTATAGCTAACTTAATTTAGTTAGTTCAACTTTATATTCAGAATTCATCATTAGAGTTAGGACTATTTTTAGAGTCATATCTAAAAATGTTAATGGGAATAATCAACCGTCACTCATCAATCAATTGTTTCCAAATAACCCGAGAGGGTGACTGTGATTGGAATGTTTAATTCTACCAGTTAGCGACTGACACAGATCGGGAGGATCATTTGTATTAGTCCTCCCCGGTAACAAAGAAAGGGTGGAACTCTTGGGCTTTCCTAGTTCAGCAGACGGGATAGGGTCTCAATGCCAGAGCATCGGAAATGGGAGCTCCCCATGTTTATCTGTGTGTACATAAACCGCCTTCTATAATAGTCAATCGAGTAATTCTCTGTCGCTTCTTATCTCCTTTATTAAAGAAATTACTTCATTTAGAATCAGCTTAATGGATAATTCAATTGAGTTGACGAGCTCATATCGATTTCATTCGGGTGTAGAAAGGGATTGAATATTGCTTTTCGTTTTTCTTCCAAATTGCTTTTTCGACATAAAATGCTATCCAATGGAGCTATAAAATTAGATCCACATCGGTTATGTACGGCTATACTACAAAATATACTTATTTATGATAATGTCGATCATAATATCACTTTTCTACGATAATAGCGATGTGATATACCTTTATTATGCATGTTTACTATACTATTTTATGTATTATAAAAAAATAGTACTTACTCACATTTCCCATATTTCTCCTTTACTTTGTGCTTGAACCTTTTATAACACTTGGTGCCTTAACCTTATCAAAAGAGTGTAATGTTCTGAACCTGGACCGCACTTAGAGGTGTTGGAGATATTTTTTTCATGTTTCCCCATAGATCTCGATTTCGTTTGCTAGGTAAGTCTTAATTAAATAGGCAGTAGCCTTTAAACATGGTAAATGGTGACATATTTAATGAGATAAGTCAAGGTAATGATCCGAGAGGAAAAAGCGTTTCCGTCGCCTGGATTATGTAGAAGTTATATTGTACTTGATTGAAAATATGTTCAAATAGTAGTTCAATAAATTTTACAAATGCTGTTATGGCATTTAGCATTATTTCCTACTTGCTGATGGAATTTTTGCCTGAGGTCATCAAGTGAAATTAATAGAATATTTATAATGCAGAAAAAGATTATCAGAACCATGATGGGTGTGAATCGGACAAGTTGTCGAAATTTGTCCAGAAATTTAAACATATACAGAGTTTGGCAGGATTAAGGGCAAAGCATACAACACCAGCAATGACTACATTCTTGAGGTTGGGATTTCATATTTGCATGAAACAACTCCTCATCATATTGCAGCGATTCTTCAACAAACAACCAATGGAAATTAGATTTATATACATAATTCTAGGGATTTTTACATTCACATTTAGCTTTATTACCTTTTTTTTTGAAGCAATTGTACAGAATTATGATGTCAACCATGTAAATGATTGTAGATGTGTGTCTCACTATTCGATTTCTAGCTACAGAAAGCATAATATTATGCTCAGTGTAGCGGGAGATTTTAATGAGGTTGTCAAGTATACAGTAT
The DNA here is from genome assembly GCA_910589415.1 of Malachius bipustulatus. Lineage (NCBI taxonomy): Eukaryota > Metazoa > Arthropoda > Insecta > Coleoptera > Melyridae > Malachius > Malachius bipustulatus. The sequence continues at coordinate 38,197,138 of OU342632.1, forward strand.
CGAAATATACCTATCTAAGCAAATTTATTCCAGACTTTGCAAGTATCAAATATGGAGACATCTAAATGCTCAGAATTCTACAGAAGAGTGATAGAGTCAGACGAGGTTCCTTTGAGGTCTTGGTTGCAAGATTTTACATACATCGAAACAACAAAGTCGATGAGAGCCCAAGTGTGAAAATTCTCTGTTGTTCATTATAATTGGTACTCTCTTGTATCGAGTTATTAGAAAAAAGTATAAAATCATAGATTAATACATGATGGAATCATATTTCGAATTTTATTAGGTAGGTACCTGTTAGCAGATAAGGGATTAAAATACTAACAGTGGGTATTATGGAGGCCCATTAAGTTAATGGGTAGATTTCTGGGGCCATTTCTGAAAAAAGTATCGGAACTCTATTTGGAAAATATTGCAATTTAGTTATTCGTGGCATGAAAGGGGCTGCAAAAATGTTAATAAAAGTCATATGACAACGATATTAGCTTCAAAAACGAGCTCAGAAATCTGCCCGTAACTTAATGAGCATTTATAATACTGGCTGTAACTCTAAATTTTAAAGCGAAATTATTTCAATTAAGTATATGAAACTGCCCCTTGGAAAATTAGAGATAAACTGAAATGTTAACTTTGCACCAAGTCACAGATGGTGTAGGTTTGAACAATTCAAGTAACTGAAATAATGAGAAAGAATTTCCATAAAAAATCCTTTTTATCCATAAAGGTACCTTTTATCTTTCATGTAGGAATAAATGAGGGATAAATATCAAAAAGTACGAAGCGGACCAAAAAAGTCGGGGATGAAAGTTTTGTTCATCTGGAAAGGTGATACCAATGATACCAAACTCCACCCCAATACCTCACCTCCATCCTTGAGGAGTGGGAGTACTTAGGCAGCTTTGAAATCTTAAATGAGAACCAACTTTTTTATCGCAACTTTGGATTTTACTGCCGAAAATATGGAGGAAATCCCCTCCCCCCCCCTCGCCGCCTTCTTCGTCCGCCGTGTAGGTGGTGGAGGTGGGGGTAATATTCATAATTTGTGGAAGGGAATCAGCTTCCAACTATTGTGACCTCCAAAAATAGACGATATTTTAATTGAATTCAAGCTGGGTTGATCTAGAATTTTCTAGGTTAGCTGAAATTCTCCACGTGATTTTTTTCAAGAAGTACATAAAATAATCCCCGTGATAACTTTGATCTGAAGTACTAGCTCATATAATAGCCACAATACACATTTTTTAAGTTAAAAATAGTACATAGACGAAAGCAAACAGCCATATGGCGAGACTGAGATTCGAACCCACTCGGTAGCAGCCGCATAGTCCCGAACACGTTAAACCGCAGCGCTGCCGACCGATCCAACGTTCTTGTTGTTACGACAATAATTGTTTGCTTCAATGTTGTATAATTACTACCTTACGCTGTCACCGCATTGGTTCGATATTAATGAAGCTCTTAATAACACCCATATAAGGCGGCTCTCACACTGAGGCAACAAGCAATAAGCAACTGGCAATACGCAACACGCAATAATATTGCTGACAAGTATTTTACATAGAATTAAATTGGGGGTCTCATATTAGAGCAATTCGATATCGGTCGAACCAAAAATATTGCTGGTTGCGGGGATAATATTGCTAGCGATACGCCGTGCATGTTGAAAAGCAATAATTATTGCAGTTTGAAAGTCATATGACGTACGAAGTTTATGCATAGATAACTACGTTTTATTATTTTATATTATTAAAAGTTCGAAAATGTCGGATGATCCAGTTTTAATACAAAATTCGTAGAAATAGTGGAAAAATATCCCTGTATTTACGATTTTACTCGAAAGGACCACAGCAGAAGAGAAGTGATCATTCGGTAACAGTTTTGAAATCGGGTAGGATGGGCTCTGAGTTCCCTTGGGCAGATGCTTCCCCATTCGGAGTCGTCGGATGACATGATGATCAGAGGTTTCTGGCAATACTGTTGTTTCAATGTGAGAGAGAACCAAAATAATATTGCGTATTGCTTATTGACAGTTGCTAGTTGCTTATTGCTTGTTGCCTCAGTGTGAGAGCCGCCTTAGGTGTCAATATTGCTTATAATGACATCGAGGTATTTCCAAGGGTATTAATATAGTCAAATTTACCTACTATCGAACTTAGTACAAACAGCTGCTAAGGGAAAAACTTTATACACAACTTTCATAAAAGTGATTCTTTACACACCCTGGATGATTGAATGAATTTAAGGGGATGGAAAGTGTGGCAATGCATTTTCAAGTATATCACTTTTGTCTTCCGCGATAAATAAGGAATCTAATAAAATACGGATCTCAGAGCAAACAAAATTTTTTGTTTGATTTCTTTCACATCTTCCCGCGACGACAATGTAGGACTCGTACACACAATATCGTCGACAGGAGCAGAATAAATTCAATTTTCGGTTTAAACTCGCTGCTGATAGAATTTACTCTTGTGCCCCGACTGGAACGATTTTCGCTACGCCACGATAAGTAAACATGTCTGATCCCGGAATTGGAACACGTATCGACTAATTCCGGGAAGGAATAAATAGGGTAATACCTTTAAGGTATAAAATGAAATCTTAGCTCCAACGCAATAACGATTTCCTCTTGAATAGTTATTCAGTTATGCAGAAGTTTCCTATGACGGTAATATCCTTGTTTTTAATTTGTTATCCTTGTTACAAAAATAACCAACGATTTTTTTTTCATTAAGAAAGCAGATTTTTATTGTTTCTAAGTAACCAGGCTACTGGGAATAGCTTTTGATGTCTCTCATGGTAATTGATTAAATTTTTAGAAATTGGACAAGAAGTCAAGATCCTGGATGAGAAATTGTATAAATCATTATTTAGTGACAGAAAATAGAGTTTCTATTATTTAGGTAGGGTGCTAGGAGTCACTTTACTTTTTGAAACAGTAAATAAAGGTGTTCACAGACCAACGAGAGACTGCGGGATCCGAGCATGGGACGTAATTTTGCAGCGGAAAATGCATGAATGGCAACGCGTCAATATGTGTTTTTGCATTTCCCGCTGCACAATAATTTCATCCCTCGTTCGGATTCCTCAGCTCCCACTCTCCTCCCGCTTCCGCAGTCAGGCGTTGGCGTATGATCATCGTAATGTTTTAATTATTATTATGCTTCATCAATCTAAGACCGAACAATTTTATGTGAACATGGAATGAGCAGCAAAGGACTTTGAATTTCAAAACAGGTTCTTCTTTCAGAACAAAATTAAATGAAAATTAATGCAGGAGCTTCATTCTACACCAGCAAACTTTACTAACACTAACAGACTGCTACAAATAAGAGGAGATACAATAAGTAGATGGATCAAATACCAAAGTCAGCATTACACTCCATAACACTTAAATAATCACATACAAAATCGCCCCACTCTGATCCTTCTACATTACGTGATGAGAGTCGGACTCCATGAATTTTACCCCTTTTTGAATGTAACCTGGAAATAGTAGAAATCCTCAATTTGTTTCATTATGACCCCACTTACCTGTAAAGTGCACTGAAATTATCTGCTAGAGAAAGGGATTCGTGTTTACGTTTTTAGAGTAGTTGGAGTGATTGCGAACTTACACAGGTTTGCGTTTACTTTAGGGATATTGGTGGCAGGGATATAAAGAGTGTTCAACTCCTTGAGCGATTATATTAATTAATAAAGACTGGGACAGCACATTAATAAAAACTACTATACAACCTCTTCTAAATGAATGGCTAAGTGCAGAAAGGGAAGTACTAACATTTTAACGAAAAATGAGTTACACATGCTTTCATGTAGTTTCGACCTAGCCCGATCGTTTGGCGCAGAAAAGAAAGTCATGCGATGCGATTTAGTTGTTCTTATAGGCTACGCAGAAAATCCCGTTTGATGCAGAAAGGAAAGTACTACAACAATACTTTCCTTTCTGCTCTTAACAGTTTTAAATTTGCGAGATTTTAAAAATAATAATGGCACAGATAAGGTAACACACAAAGTGAAACTTGCTCTTCTTCATAATAATTATTTATTTACATGGCACAATTAATTAATAAAAAAATGCGTCGATGCAGATTAAGAGCAGTGCCTACCCAGTTTATATTGATTTTCTCAGAACTAATATTTTGAAGTACTTCCCTTTCTGCACTTAGCCGTTCAAATAATTTCTAAAGCTTAACCAGCCGCTGTGTCTGTCAGGCATCAGGATGAAAATGCCAGTCACATTTATATAAGGAAATATTAGTTTCCAACTGGAATACTTTTCATACCTCTAGTGACCCAAATTCAGTGGACTTTCAACTTTCGGGTACGCATTGTCTCTCTGCAATTACCAGCTTGCGCGACCACCAATCAACCGTTTATGTAACCTGACTGGGTAGCTTAGAAACTTCTAGACATAATATGTATACAAAGAGGGTTTTTTCTTTAAATACAAGATCATAAAGTTGAATAGATTATTACCTAAGCAATTGTGCTGCTAAAGCTTAGCTGATAATAATTATTATGTAAACTTTTTCAAAAGTACCTCTGTCTAGGCTGCGACGGTGTGTACAAATACATTATACATCTTACCAAGTATCAACCCTCTCGATATAATGTTATTTTTTGTTGTAACTGAAAGGGAGAATTTTTCTTGCTTTGTTCTCGAAAATCTGGTTTGAACTTTAACTACATTTTTATTGTCAGCAATTTAAACCTTCTGAAACAAGCTAGACCATAGTAAGTTTACATGAAACTATCAATACGTGGCAAATGCTCAGATTTCTATAGTTTCCAGAATAGGTGAAAGGTCATTTCTATAACCACCAGACCAGATTTAACAAGATACGGTCTTTGTGCAAACTTTGAAAACACTCTGGAATTTAGGGGTGCACCATATTATGTAATGAAGCTTAATACAAATCTTGTATTCAGCTAGGGATCGATGTAGAGAAGCGACTGCGTAATTTCTGCATCAACTTTGCCTTGAACACCTATAAAAGTATCTACTCGTATTTAGCTCTACAGTGTCCACCAAAAAGGTCAATATGGGAAATTTTTTGTTTTATATCTTTTTTGCAAACGATTTTTTTCATAATTTTGTGCTTCTCAAAGGATTAGATTTGAGCATTTACATCTGCATGATAAATTTCACATCCAGAAAAAATGTTTATATAAATTTCAAAATTATAAGAAACATAATATTTCGAAAAATGAAAGGGCTTTGCGGGAAATTTAGGCAAAATAGGTAGCCGCAAGGTGCTATGATCGTACCTCCGGCTGGAATTTTGTGAGGTAGTTAGCGGAACCATCATGAGGTGGTTGGCGGAATCATCGAGTGCTTGAAGGTCATACACATGAAATAGGTAATTCGTCAGACGGCGAGGTCACTGCTAAAGGGATGTCAGGGGTCCTCAAATCTGTATTTTTTCTTGCTTCCTCTGTCTTTCATCTCAACATATTATCTCACAGACCTTTTTAAACACATATAATAATCGTCAGACGAAAAGACCGCTGCTACATTCCTTTGCGATACCGCAAATTTCTGGCGACCCGACCATAGTTATATTATTCGCCATGGGGAGCTTCATATACTATACCGTGCGAGTACTGGGGCTCTAAACATAGACAAATAAGTGCCCTGTACGATTATGTTGAATACTGAATCTTTATACATATTAGAGAAATTGTTAAGGCTCTACTTCAACGAGAATCATAGATACCACTTCAATGTTGATATTGTTACAAACAATCCCATTGAAATAATTTACCATAGAAACTATCAATTTCAATTCGCAAAAAAAATTTGGCATGCAGTCTCAGTACTCGCAAGGTGTGTGTAGTGGAAGTCCCATAGATCATTGAAAATCAACCCAATTTTTTTTTTAAATCCCTAATCATCTCTTACCTGGACAATGAACTAATAAAAAGATTCGCAGCCCTCCGAGTAATCTCGAAAGGCTCTAACAAATTAAGTCTAACCCTCAAATCATCTCCAACCTAACGTGTTAAGTTGTTTTATATTGAGATAAAATTAATATAAGGCAAAAATATATACGTATTATTATTATTGTTCTACCTTTATAACAATCTTTGGTAGTTTTACAATACACACACTTTTTTTACACGTTATTTTAGCACAGATTGTAGAAAATCAACTATTTTCTCAAACCGACAACTCTGCCCTAAATTTCCGCGCTGTGACCTACTGTCCCCAGCGGATTTCGGCCGCGTGGCCCGGATTTTCCCGGCATCTCAAAGGGATCTTCGTCTGTGATATTGTGTAAAAACGCCAGACTGCGGTAAGAAAAAAAAAACAGATTTGAGAGCGTCTGACATCCATTTAGCACTGACCTAGTCGTCTGATGAATTACTTCATCTATCACCTTCAAACAGGTAGGTAATAAGTAAATTTGCAGCCAGAGGTACGAATAATTTTTTTGACTTTGATCTAACGTGTTTTTTGGAGAAGTTTGGGTTGAATCTTTGCGGATGATACCTCTTGATGGTTCCGCCAACCACCTCAGAAAATTCCAGCCGGAGATAGGTATGATCATAGCACCTGGCGGCCATCAGCTGTCAGTCTATTACATATTTACCAAATGTATTTTAAAGGAATTGCAATGAAGAAATCCATTGAATAATTTTAAGGCAATTTTAATGTAAAAATTTCAAGTTCCTGTATCATTTTTTTATCGTAGACTAGGATGCGAGTCTGCTCAATACCTGTTCTATATATTTTGAATCCGGGAATTGTTTCTTCTTGAAATTTATTTACTCCACATTTTTTTCGATAAATTAATAAATTCTTTGAAAAAATACCGGGTTTTTCCATCGGTGTTCATTTCTATTATTGTACTGGACCCATAAAACATTTATAGGAAAGGGATTACGGGAAAAATCCATGCAGGTACATTTAAGAAATGTGCACTAAATTTCTCCGGGTCACTAGGTACCTACAACAGACTATTAGATTAGACATCCTATTATAGAAACGATTTGTAGCGGAGTGCATTCGGAGGATTATCCAGAGACCGGCTAGTTAAAATATCCCCGCAATAAATTGCAGGAATCCATATAGGTAGGTATGTTCGAATCTAGATCCAGGTAATCTCTTGAAGGAATTTATAGAAACTTCAATTACATAGCAATGAACACTGTATTTAGATGTTATTGTGTTTACAGAAATTACTCGTACATATTCTCTGTAGAGACATGATGAACCTTAAACATTAAACGAATTATATTATTATTATATAATAATTTCTTATATAATTTCAATATTATATAGTTATTACATATCATACCATCTCTCTTAAGAGAAGTGCATATATGATATCACATTTATTTGTTGAGATAACAATCTTAAAAACTTATGTGTTTTTACATACTTACAACACTTTCGTGCCTAAACATAGACGATCTTATTATTATAATATTCAAAACGAATATTAATTGTTATTCAAGTCAGTCTGAGAAAGAGTTTGATGCAAATGTTCCGATTTTCAATCAGATCTCATTTACTCTATGTATAATTTATTTACTTAAGTCTATAAATTAAAATTCGCAATTGACTAGAAAATCATATTTTTCTTTATATTATGTATATTGTAAACATTCATTAAATTATTTCAAGTTAATAACAATTAATTGTTTTATGATATAGTAGAAGGATGTAACCATTAGCTATTTATATTAGCATAAAACGATATGTTAGGAAATATGCTTCGTCAGATTGGAAGATAATTATGAATAATCATTTTGTCTAGTAAAGTTTATAAAGAAATTACAAAGTTTAGGGAAAACAACACAATACATTTTGTTTGCTTTCAAGTTATTTCCACAAGATAATCAAAAGTATGTAGGTACATTGAAATAATTTACATCAGTTGAAATAGTTACTAGGCAAGTGCATTTCGATGCAGTAATCTGACCCTAATAATATTTTAATTCAAAACTTAAGACAGGAAAAAATTATTGGCGCTTTGTTTAATACAAATTTTCAAAATTTCGAAGCTCCAAGTAAATGATAAATTTTTTACCAATAATTTCGAATTACCAGCAGTTTCCAATACCTATATCTACTGAGATATAAATAAATATAGGTACCTATGAACTTGGATTATGTCGTATAATCAGCAGTTCTGGAAGTTTGAAATGTCTCAGGACATAATTCCAAAAATTATGTCCTGGTCATTTTTTTTTTACCATTCACCAAGCGTATTGAGAAGACATGTAGACATATAGCAGCTTGCAAGCTAGAGAGGTGGTATAAGAAAACAAGTATCCCCAAGGCGCATACAAAATTTTACGTTTTATTAGTGTTTCCCAAAGTTTTAATAAATTTTACGAAGTAGTTTATGAATGTCTTGGGTTTAATAACAGTAAAAATAAGTTGCCCTAGTAAGCTCATTATACCCGCAAGTGTCCTATGTATCTACCCTTACTTCTAGTGCCCTCATTCCCAACTTGCTTGCAAGAAATACGAGTAAGCAGTACCAATATATCAAATTACATTGTAGGTACCTACTATTCGTTTCTATTACCAGCTTAAATGAAATTTCAAATAACTGCATTATGAATAAAGTCGATATTATTAACTTTAAATTTACACTAAAATGATCCATGTAATGAAGATATGATATGCCCTATTTTTTATTGTTGATGTAATTTCGTTTTGTTTTGAGATTCTTGCAGTATTGGTGACGGTTTTTAGCACTTAATTTTTATGTTTTTTGAGTCGCAAGAAGCTTTTATTTCTAAGCAGCTAAGAAGAAATTACTATTTTTACGTTTTCTTGATAATTTGACACCAACACTGACTGACAGGTTCTTTATATTTTGACTTTAGATATAAAATAATCTCAAAATATACAGGGTGTACCAGCTCGATTTAGACAACGGTAAGGGCCGTGTAGGTCTCGTCAAGGCGAAACGTTTTTTTATTTGGAGTTTTTGGATTTGGACCTTCGTTGCGGAAATATGGCCGACTTCCGGTTTTTAGTTTTTTGGCTCCAGTTTCGGCATTTTTAGGTTCTCGCCCAAACTGAAACTAGTTTTGGAAACTCCTTAGCTTCAGTTACAACTTTCATATTGAAGTCAAGGTTCTATCTCTGTTGGATTCAAAATGGCGACATGCCCAAGACTTTAAATTTTAAGTCTTTGGATCAATTCAAATTGAATCAAATTGAAAAATTAAAATTTTGAATCCAACAGAGATAGAACCTTGACTTCAATATGAAAATTGTAACTGAAGCTAAGGAGTTTCCAAAACTAGTTTCAGTTTGGGCGAGAACCTAAAAATGCCGAAACTGGAGCCAAAAAACTAAAAACCGGAAGTCGTCCATATTTCCGCAACTAAGGTCCAAATCCAAAAACTTCAAATAAAAAAACGTTTCGTCTTGACGAGACCTACACGGCCCTTACCGTTGTCTAAATCGAGCTGGTACACCCTGTATATTAAAGAAGATATAGCCAGGATTAGATAACCTTCACCTCCCCTCCTAATAGGATGTGATGGACCTAAGATTTCAGTAATGCTTACTTTCAATACTTTCAATAAATAAATATTTAATAAACCATAAACCGATCTGTTTGTAAAACAAGTGGTAACATGAAAATGCAATAGGTAAATCAGCGATGTTTAATAACAAGACCCTGACCAGTACCAGCTTGGACACCAGAAACCGAAACACCTTTGAATACCCATTCCTACTAAGCTTTAACCCGATGGTGATCGTGACCTAATTACAAGAACCAGCTAGGAGTTCATCACATGAAGATCCTGCTAGGGCTTTAAGTTTATCACAAGGATATCTAGGGATTAGCGGTTTGATCACTTCGAGAGTTGGTGTAAAAGTCCAAAAAGACGCCTAAATAATGTACATAAGGATCGGTGAAGAATCCTACTACAACCCAGAATCAGATTTTTTTATTATTTTCCAATAAGTAGGAATGATCGACAGCGTATTTTGACAGCATGTACCGGTCATATTGGTGAAGTGAAGCTACAGTTGTCAAACCAGCAGGGAGACTTGTTTAGTCTTGACATTTAACCATGGAGCGCTATCCACATGATTGAACAACACATTGAAATTATTGTTAAAATTGATCATTAAAATCAGTCATCAACGTTCCTTGTGCTGCGTTCAATTTATGTTCTCCGTGGCCGTCCAAGAGAGTTCACGATTCGTCGTTAATTCCTCAAATTTAAGACAACCGGGTAGTGGCCCATGAAGCAGTGCCATACGTCAAAGAACTTCATGGTCAATAGTGATCGATTAGGATGATGATAACGAACATATTGTGGCCTTTTCTATGGTATGATTCTCATAAAGATGTGGTTTCAACAGGACGGCGCCCCATGCCATACTGAACGTACGGCAAACATTGAATTTAATTCAAAGTTCAAGGGATTCGTCATCTCGCGTGGCAGCGATATCAACTACCCATCGAGATCGTGCTACATAACACGTATTGACTATTTACTGTAGGGCTACGTGAAACACTTTCCAGTGACGCTTATAGCCCTGAAGGTCAACAAAACTCAAGTTCTTAATGAAATTGTGTCCCATTTGTGCGATGTCGTCTAAAAATGGTTCACAGGATGCGTCAAAACTCTGATTGAAAAGCCCTTAACATAAATAGCAGAAGAAGAAAAGAAAGGTACAAAAAGGGGCAGAAAATTTTCGGACAGCTAAAAGGGACTTAAGATTACTGACCTGAATCTTGACCTCAAGCACGCGACCTACTAGTAAGGGCTTGTTAATTTATCATCAACATGTTGAGCCTACGAGAATAACAATTGTTGTCATGTAGACTGTTCTTGCTACATAAATGTATACTATCTACTTATACAGTTCATCGAATAAAATTTGTTATTATTATATCAGGGATGTAGTTAGGAACAACAGGTTATAACTTCTTACTCATAATATGAGAGTTTCCAGGGATATTGTTACTTCATTAATGTACATTTATAATTTCAAATAATACTCCTTTTAGGTTTAATAACATCAATTGAAGCAGACTTTACCTAATTAGTATTTCGTTAATATTATTAAACAATATTATATAATCATATAAATTTTATATGATGGGAATAAAAGATTACCAGGAATCACAATTACTTTGAAAATTGAAATACAACAAGCTATCCTATAATTTTAAACAAGAACAATTATGTTTACAACAAACCCACGTTTGCCTCATTGTAAATAATTATAAAGCAGCTTGTAAATTAGTCAAATTTAGTCGAACTGAAATTCTATACCAGGTGACTCGTTAGTTAATAATTATTATTCACGAAAATGTGGTTTGATGAGTTGCAATCGTTACCCCCTCAAGTCTCCTAGTCGATGCATAGCAACTATTATTATCCTTGCAAACAGTAATTTATCCCTCCACAGAAATGGCGATGGACAGAGAAGGAGAGTAAGCGGATATTATTAGTATTACTGCCGTTAACAGCTGGTTGCCTTAACTAAACGTCCCAAACTAAAGCACTAGAGGTATAAACGTAAGGATATACATAATTTCCTATTCAGTTGTGTAACCGCTACAAGTGGGAAGTCTTTTTAATGAAGTAGGTATTTATTTTTGTTCCAGGTAGTTTCTGAAGCTTGTTTTCGGTTGAGTAAATTCGCTCGAGTTTAACGTTTACGTTCTCAAACTATATCTCATACTTACTACAAAAAATTCCCAATTACTCGTCTGGTAGTCTTATTTACAGGGAGCAGTTTTCCCTCCCAGATTTTGAACTGAACAAGATAAAAATTTTTGTTGTATAATGCTAGGCTGTAAAAATTCACTCTAGAGGTAATGAAGATGTTATTGAACCTGACATAACCAAAATATTATGATAAAGAATGAACAATAGGAAACAAAAAAAAATGGTATAGATCCATATTAACGAAAAAAAATTACTTTCATTCCTGATATTTATTTCAATACTAGCGTACACAACAATATTAGCGTTTATTTTTCCTCATAATCGCCTGTGAAAAGTTTTTAGTGGAAACTCCAAAGTAAACCGTAGCTCAGAAAAGTAACTTTTATCATTTTAAAGCTCTATAATATTACTCTGAGAATAAACTTGGTTAAAACAGAAAAAAATCGAGTAGCAAGAGTTTCTCAATTCAGTTCGTTTTAGAGCTTTCACTGATGGAAGTAGCAAGGAAGGTAATATTAAACTCCAGCGGTGTGGATTTTCGTTCAGTTGAAAGGATCGACTTATTTTCGGTTCTACTCTGCGAGGCTTCGAATAATTATTTTGATTATTTTAATGTACCTTTCTATGATTATCCTGCATAATTGTTGAATCCTTCATTTTCATACGTTAGCTAGCTTTACCTATTGTAATTAGGTATTTATTCGACCAAATATAATTTTCTAGTTCGTTCGTACAAAAACGTTTTCGTATTTATCTTTTACGAAATTATTATCAACTTTTTACAATATCAATAGTTATTTTGTGCATATCAATATGTATTAAAATTTGTAAAATTCAAGGAAGCTACATTATGTTAATATAAGTAAATCAGTTACAATTATTTATTATTGGGCCCTGACACAAATATTTTTAATAGTAAATTCATGGAAAACACTGTAGCGCGCTTACTCGGGAAACATGTAATAAGAAATTTTATAGAATATTTTTACAATATCGTAGATACGTAGGTAGGTTACTAGTTACTGAATAAAGATATGTCGAACACGTCTCGATATTTAACCAATCGTAGAGTTAGTAGGTATAAACTCAACAAAAATAGGAGGAATTCATTTAGATACCTATTATAGATGTTAAATTATAATTTAGAGGAGAAATTAGGTGAAAAAAAAATAAAAAAAACGTATAAGCTCCAGTTTCTATACACGTTATTATAATACCTACTTCGTATGAATTTTTTATTAATATACAAAAAACCTGTACAATGAATGACTTTTTTGGAAAAAATAATTATTATAGAAAAATATAACACGCCTATAAAACGTATTTACATAATATTAACGTATGACGGTCTGAATGTAGGTATAAATAGAATTACTGTGAATTCTTAAATAGATTTATCATATCAAGAATTAGTTTATTGAAAAAGTATATAGGGATGTTATGAAGTAAGAACTAATTATTATCATTTTCATGTGTGTTATTATTTTCTCGAAATTTTCAGTATACTTATTGGCAAATAAAACTATCTACAACATTGTTTGCTACCTCATATCATCCCATTACACACAAACACTCACTTTTTTACACCTTACTTTCAGCATCAAACCAACCTTCGTCTATATACAGCCCTTACAACTATAACTAGTATCTTCTAAATCAACAAAACCACGCACAACTTATTTACAACCCCATATCCCAGATCTCCACGAAAACGCACCTTATTAACCCAAGTACGCCACTTTCTATTTACATCCCATCCTCGCAGGACGGAAGGAGTCCTCATCCGCCAAAAGCATTTTAAACGCAGCTCTCCTGCTGGCAGCCCATGAGCGGTGTTCTGACGGTGACGACTTCCCGATGGTACCCGCCCGGCTTGGCCATGGTGAAGAGGGAAGCGACCGGCGATGTGACCGGAGGTGAGGCGAGCTTGGCGGCAGAGAGCGGCGCCGGTCGTCTGGAGTGATCTATCTGGGCGTAGATGGTTGGGTCAGCTGTGCGTAAGGTTCCGTACGTGCAGCCATTTTTAGTGGGTTCCAAGGTGGTCGGCCGCGCCAGGGACAATTCCGCGTAGGTCACTTCTGGGGATGGCTGTGGAAAATCAAATGATCGTAGAGTTATGGTCTAAAAAATTTTAATCTGAAAAGACACAATACCGTAATAATAATAATAACAGAATTTATTTCCAACAGGTCAAAAAAACCTTCTTGCGCATCAATCGCAGAAATAGTGTATTTTTATGCGATTCAATTATGAAAATTTTTGCCGCCTTTTAAATTGGCTTTCTGAATTTTTCCATAGTCAGGTCGAATTTGCGTAGAGGTTTACTGATGTGAAAATTCATTTCATTTCGTTTGAAAGCGTGCCATAAAATAGATTTTTACACATAATAAACCAAAAAAAATTTTACAAAATTTAACAATTTCGTCCCTTTTCCTATACCCGCCACTGACTAACTTTAAAAAGTTACAGGCGAGTTCTGAAAATCGAACATTTGAAATTTTAGAGAAATAAACATATCATGTAAAAAAATTAGAATAACTCCGCCATTTCTCTTATTTGCTTCTTGAAATTTTGGAGAGTTAAAGTTTATTAGTGTAGTTGTCTACTCTGAAAATTTCAGGTAAATTCTCTCAAAAATGTGCTCATAATCAGTTAAAGAAATTTAGCCATTTTTACCATTTTCTTACCCACGCCACTAGCTTATTATTAAATAATTAAAATTTTATTGCATTAATTCAAATTTCAAATCATTTTAATCCAATCTTGTTAATACAGATGTGTAGGAGTTTTTATTTTCTGCAATTGGGGTTGGCAGGAGCAGGCATATCTGCATGGGTGGTCCCGCCCGAGCCGAGCGCGATGAAAATGGTGCGCTGGTGCTGGTGGGTACACGACGCATCGCTGATGGGCTTTTCCTCATTTTTATATTATTCTAATAATGAACATTCAATCGTTAAGTTATTAGACAAACCTTTAGTTGCCATTCTCATTATTTTGTTAGGCGAAAACCATGCCACATGGACCGGATTTTTCGAAATTTTAAAGGACACCCTGTAGAAGTAACGCGACTTTTGAAAATTTTTTTCAACGAAAATTTAACGTCATCCCAAAGTTTCACAAGAGTAAAAAATTTCTTTCACCAATCTTGAAAGATGAAGCTACTAGAACGTTTTTAAAATTTTAGAGAAATTAACATCATGTAAAATAAATTCGAATATCTCCGCCATTTCTTTTATATGATCCTTGAAATTTTTGAAGATTAAAGAGTATTAGTATAGTTGTCTACTGTAAAAAATTTAGTTCAATTCCTTCAAAAATGTGCTCATAAACGGTTATAGAAATTTACCCATTTTTGCCCTTTTGCTACCCACGCCACTGGCTTATTAATAGAAATAATGCAAATTTTATTGCATTAACTCAAATTTTAAATAATTTTCTTCCAATCCTGTTAATTTTATTTCAAAGTTATTTTACCATCTTGCTCATACAGGGGTTCAAAAAATAGTAAATTTTCCGAAAATTCAAATGGTCGCATTTTGAAACGGCTTGGTCGATTTTGCTCAAGTGCAATACCAGACCACTCCTTGTGGACATCTTACTCTCACAAAAATTTCAGGCCCCTAAATTGAAAACTGCGGCCAGAAACCGTGCCTCAAAGTCCGGATTTGGGGAACTTTGAAAGGACACCCTGTAGAAGTAACGTGACTTTTGGAATTTTTTTCAACGAAAATCTAAAGTCATTCCCAAGCTTTACAAGAATCCAAAATTTCGTTCACTAATCTTGAAAGATAAAGCTACAGGAGCGTTTTTAAAATCGAAAAATCGTGATTTTGGAGAAATATATACAGGCTGTCCCGTATCGTTATGTTCAAATTTTGTGAGCATATAGTAGGCTTATTTCTAAGCCTAAAAAACCTAAAAGTGACAGGTCTATCTGCATTCGTTACGAAGTTACAAGCCTAAGAAAATAATGTCTAGTAAATACCAGATTTAACTTTGAAAACCACATAAAACTTATTTTATTGACCAAATCTTTAGTTTATCATGTGTTAAAAATGTCCTCTTCCTTGCTGAATACAAGCTTGTGCTCGGAGGCCTATTGCAAAAGTAACAGTTTTCTCGTCTTTTTTCGCGTTACCTATCTCTTGATCAGCTTGCTGAATACGATTAAATAATAATTTCTCTCTGGTATTTAGTTACAAACACCAATTCCGAAATATGCTGGTGCCGCATCTATTTGAATCCTAATGCCATTTCGTATGAGCAGGGGAACCTCTACTCTCTACTAATGTTTATTTCGGTGACGTTTACTCATGTGTGGCAATTTTTGTGGCTTACAAAGTTGAATCTTGTTATTTACTAGTCATAATTTTCTTAGGCCTGTAACTTCGTAACGAATAAAGATAGACCTGTGCACTTTTGGGTTTTTTGGACTCAAAATTAAGCCTATTATATGCTCAAGAATTTTGAACATAACGATACGGGACACCCTGTATATATACCGTGTGTCCCCGGATAGGTGAAACGACTCTTATAAAAGACAAAAATTTTTTGATTTTAATTTTAATTTTTTGGGGTTCAGCCCTGCTTGGTTAAAGAGTAATTTCTAACAAAATTTTAGTTTTTTAAAATAAAGCATACCTTCGAAATTTCCAAAAAACCGGTTTTTTTGTTGAGTAAAGTGCCTTTTAAGTGGCAAATACGACAAAATGTTATTTGAAAAAGTTGTTCAGAATCAACATTTAGGTCCCTATACCAAATTTCAAATCATCGGTCAACTTTTATTTTTTCACTTATTTTTATGTTTTATTTCACAAATCAAAGAATTTCATTTTGTAACAAAGACTGCCATGGAAAAACCAAATTGTATCCATAGCAATAGCAATCTGTCAATATCCGTCTTTGTTACAAATGAAATTCTTTGATTTGTGAAATAAACATAAAAGTAAATGTAAAAGATCAAAGTTGCCTATGATTTTTAAATTTGGTATACGGGCCTAAATTTTGATTCTGAACAACTTTTTCAAATAACATTTTTTCGTATTTGTCACATAGAAGGCACACTACTCCACAGAAAAAATGTTTTTTTTTTATTTCCAAGGCATGCTTGATTTTTCAAAACTAAAATTTTGTTAGAAATTACTTTTTAACCAAGCAGAGCTGAACCCCAAAAAATGAAAATTAAAATCAAAAATTTTTTGTCTTTTATAAGAGTCGTTTCACCTATCCGGGGACACACGGTACCTATATATATAAATATATATATATATCGTGGGCAGGTGAATTTTGGAAAACCACTTTTTCGTGATCTGGGGGTCATGATCGGTGGACATTTGATGAGTTTGGGTAATTTTCGAAAAGTGATGTCGTCCTCAATAGTGTATTTTTTTATTAAAAAATACACTAATAGGACAAAACCAGATTCAAGTAAACTCTTCCAGATAACCCTGAAGACACAATACCACTCAATACAACATTGTCCTTCTATTATTATAGGAATATACAAGGTGTCTCAAATTTTATTTATCGAAGGATATCCGCGTTATTTGAAAACAAATAGCAATGAAATTGAGTAATTTTCAAATATACCCTTAAAAAGGCTTTGCGGCTGTACTCTCGATGCAAATTTTTTCCTTTCAAGTCCCAATTAATCATCCCCTACGTGTTGTTGTTTTTTTTTTTTAATTACATCTTTAGAATTTTTATCTCGGCAGGATTACTGACTTTGTTCTGAATACAATCACTTGGGATTTTTGGAAATCTAAGTTCCCTTGTTGGCCAAAAACAATGAACTATCTTACAATAACTAGCGTTGCCAAAGAGTACCAAAAGAACACACTTTTTTCTCAAAAAGAAATTTAAAAAATGTAAGTGGAACAGTGGCAAAAATAATTACATAATTCAGGTTATGCGATAATGCGATTACTTTTTGGTAAAATATTATTTAATAATGAGAAAGTTGTTATTTAATAAAAAAGACAACAAAGAGCGTAAATTAAATTTAGCGAGTAGCCGCCAGCCTAGTAATTGTTTAGTTTAGATTTTCAATTACTACAATCAATGCTTAATATGAACATTCACCACGAGATTAAAATCTGTAAAAGTGTTAAATGAAAAATTCTGATTGTTTACAGTTTTACAGATTCAATCTCAGACACGATTACTTTCCTAACCCCGCCTAAAGTATGTGCTCACACGATATGAAAGCTTCGAAATATTTCAACCAAGTAATCCTATTTAATAGGTGAGTTTATAACATTCACAGAATACGCATTGTTCTTGTCGCTCTCAATTCAGGTTTCTCGTGACAATTTATTATTAAAGCCCTGGTGAGATTTTTGATTGGCTCAACGTCGAGACACGGGTAGCCCATTTGCATCACGACAGCAAAAATGCCACCGGTTACAGGAACGCAACAGGAAGAATGCAACAGAACTAGGAAATTCTTTCAACTGGGAATGTTGGAATTCATTATTAAAATACAGAGCTTGAGCGAATAGTTCAGAACATTTTATGTAGCGCGAGGTGTTATGTAATTCCACTAAAGCGATCTCAACTCCATGCACATCCTAATTATTTCCAGAATGTGCTTCAAAATAAGATCAATATTATTATGCTAATATAGTTCCCAACTAAATCCCGGTAGATCTAAGACATGAAAATCATGAAAATTGAGACATTTTATCGTCTTAAGAAATTTGAAAATAACAATCAAATTCCCAGGATATTATCACGGACTTTCGTGACAACAAATTGGGTTGTCTTTAAAGAAATAATACACCTTCAGTTTTATCTACATTGCTTGATAAGCAGTTGTTTGTGTGCTATTGCTATTATTCTTGGTCAATACAAAATTTGAATAAAGGTGATTTAGCATACAGAGTCTAGTGCCGACGGTTGCATGAACGCGAGACTCTCCTCAGGGAAAACGTGGATTACTTCATGAAAAATAACGCCGTGGACAGTCTCAAGGTGCTCTAGAGACAAGATATGAAGGAACTGACGATAAAATAGTCAGTGGGTATGATACGTGCGGGGTAATTTTTTTAAGCGAATTCAGGGGGAGAACGAGAGACGGTATACTCGCGCCGGACGGAGAAATTTTGATTAGAAGGTGCAGTTAACGTCACGACAAGCAAAAATAAAACTTGGACTCATTTTATTATTTATTTACCCTATTATAATAGGTACCAAACGAATATAGAACGTAAGTGACAGAATTAATTTGTCACCCGGTTTGATGGTTTCAAAAAAACCATCCCAGGTCAAAATTGAGAGGCATTAATATTATACAAACAACAAGGTGATGAAGATACAGATACACCTGTGAACACAGAGATCATTAAGGAAAGGGCTCAGGAAGTTACATCAGAACCACAGAAACGTCCAGACGTATGCAAAATCAAAATAAGACCAAACAAATAACAGTTGTAGGCTTGTAGGTGAGGAGCAAGAGAATACGAAACGTCGGTTCCGAGGAAATATCAGAGATCACAGGAGATATTATTATAATACGTCATCAAAACCATGAAAAACAATAAAGCGGCCATACCTGATGAAATAATCCCAGAGATGCGCAAGGTGGGAGGGACTAAACTGATTGCTGAGATAGGACAACTCTTCAAGAAATGCTTGGAACAAAGACGAATTTCGAAGACATGGCTAGAAAAATAAGTCATTTTTATGCAAAAAACAACAGACATAATGGAACTAGACAATTCTCCCCAACTAGACTCTCCCAGCTGTATAAACTGTTTACCAGAATCCTCACAAACAGGCTAACAGGAAAGCTTGACCAACTACAACCCCAATAACAGGCAGACTTAAGTCCAAAATATAATTCACTCGATCAACTTAAATTCAGTTAGAAGCTTGATGGAAAGGTGTAGCGACTACAATATAGAAATATGCTTGGCCTTCATTGACTATCAGAAGGCTTTTGACACCACAGAAACCTCAGCAGTCCTTAATTCCTTAAATGCATAATGTCAAGTGGATAGCAGATACATCAAATGCATTGAAAATATCTACGCTGAAGCTACGATACACTTACTTCTTTGGAAACAGACCAACAATATAAATATAAAACGTGGAGTACGCCAGGGAGACACCACATCTCCCAAACTATTTACGTCCGCTCTTGATGTGTCTTTCGAGAAATGAACCGGACTGCAAAGGGCATAAATATAGACGGTGAATACATCGAAGATTCGCGCAGAGAACCTACACAACAGTATAAAACGAAAGCTCTATGCGTGCTTTTTCTATATTGGTATTTGGTATTTGGTATTTTAACTAAATGTGAGAGATGGTTTATTAGGTCCCAAACACTGAAGCCAGCGGGCTTATTGTATTTCTCACATTTAGATTCTCCTTGATTAGAAGAGCTCCGTTCCTTTGACAAGGTTTAGCAGCCCGCTAACCAAGGTTTTTTCCGCCAGATGGCTCCCGGGACTGATTGGTCCCAGGACCGCATAGCGCGTTCGTGCGAGTGCTGGACACTCGAATATCACATGAGAAGCTGTCTCGTCTTCTTCATTGCAGAGTCTGCAAATTGGGTCTTCTCTGTATATCACCAGTTTATGTAGGTGTACTCTTAGGTGGCAGTGTCCTGTGAGAAGACCCACCACCGTTCTGATCTGCATTCTATTTAGTTGCAGTATGTGTCTGGCAAAGTTTTCAGAGGGCTCCTTGATCATCACCTTACCATGTTTGTTTCCTGTTATACGGTTCCAGTGTGCTCTATGTTGTGTTCTTATCCACTGAGCCACCGCCCCGCGTACAGTGTTCTTTGGGATGCCAAACACTGGTTCGGGCCCAGTGTAGTTTATCCCAGCGCCTTTCTTGGCTGGTTGATCTGCAGCTGTTACATCACCACGTTACACCTGGCTAAGTCAATGAGGTCTTGCAGGCATTCCCAGACCAGTTTTGATCTGATTTCATAAGCTGCAAGGGCTTTCAGGCTAGCCTGACTGTCGGAGAGGATGTAGATTTCCCTTCCTCGATAGTTCCTTCTGGTATTCTCTCCAACGCATGAGTCCCCAGTGGCACGTAAATATTGCATCCGGGGACCACACCATGCACTCCAGCTCCGGTACCTGTCCCTGTCTTTGAACCGTCAGTGTACCAGACCAGCCCCTTTTTCAGGCACAGGTGTTCCATTTGTTGCCATTCTTTCCAGTCCATTAGAACCTTGAATGGTTTTACAAATGATATCGTAGTACTCATACCATCGGATTGCATTTCCAGGATAGGATCTGCGATGATATCAGTTATTCTGGAATGCCCGGTTTTCCCAGGTTTATCCCAGTTTTGGTTTTGTTTCAGCCTGTAGGCGCCCAATCGTGCCTCGCTCTTAATATGAATGTCAAGAGGAGGCAGGTCAAGTATGGCCTCCAGTGCTGTCGTTGATGTAGTGTTCATCGCTCCCGTGATGCTTAAGCATGCAAGCCTTTGAACACTTTGAATTTTCATAATGGCTTGTTTCTGGTCGATCTTTGGCCACCAGACTAGACAGCCATATGTTAGTATGGGCCTGACCACGGCAATATACAGCCAATGTACCATGCGTGGTTTCAGTCCCCATGTTTTACTGAATGACCTTCTACAAGCCATCAGTGCCATTTTACTTTTATTAATCGCTTTCTGCAGGTGAAGATTCCAGGTCAGTTTTGCATCCAGGGTTATTCCCAGATATTTGACCCGGTCGTTCACCTGCAGCCGTTCATTGAAGAAGATGGGTGGAGTTAATTCCTCCATCTTGCTTCTTTTGGTTAAGGGGACCAGTGCCGTTTTCTTTTTTTTATAAGTGCGTGCTCCCGGCCCTCACTTACGGCACTGAAAGATGTAATCCAAAGAGTAGCTGAGCTGATGTGGAAATGTGCAGGATATGTGGTGAGAAGAACTGATAAACGTTGGGTAAAATAACGACTGCTAGAAGGGAGACCGAGAGAAAGCAGGAGAAGTGCTGGCAGACCGAACACCAGGTGGAGAGACGACATAAATGTCAGTAGATCTTCTTTGGATGAGGAAATCAAGCAGCCGGGGAAGATGGAAAGAGAAAAGAAAGCATACATCCAGCAGTGGATCGACTAGGCAGATTGTGATCGTGATCTGAGGAGCACAAACTGGAGCGAGGCAAGGCGAGGTCGAACACATGATTCGTTTGTGAATATTTTTTGTTGCGAACGATGTTTACCGAGGCAATAACCGAGGAAGAATAATAAAGTAAAGAGCAAACGATAGTGGCGATAGTGGCAAGTGTTACAATTATACCTAAAGTTACAGTCTGTTTTGCTTGGTCTTCCTCCTTTGTCAATTGTGTTCCCCAATTTGTCAAATTATTTTTCTATTTATCAAAGATTAGTGTTGTTTTTCAAATCAAATTCTTCTTTTGTCACAAAAGATTCTCTATATCATTATACGAAGTGGGAAAATATAAAAAGTTGGAAAATCAATTGCTCAAATAATCAAAAATCAAAGTGTAATCTTTTTGACATAAAGGGAAATTGTTTGATAGATCGACGACTATTAACTTGACAAGTAAGAATGTTTTGACCTACCGCGAAAAGAAATTATCAGAAGAGAAAATCAAGGGAAAAAACTTACTTGAAAAAACTATAATTGAAAAAAAATTACAAACAACAAGTCACATTAAGATCGTCTCCTAATCAGTTACATGCCTATCTCTGAACTTGCTTTTACATTACCCGTACACTTAATGATGCGTTACTAGAAAATATTTCATTTTCACATCTGATTTGTATTAGAGCAGTAAACTCAACAAAAACACGAATAAGCAAATATATTACAATTTATAAAAGTAACCCTCGGTTATCATATAACTTAAGCCGAGTGATGTATACGAACAACTTGATTGTTTTTGAGAAAAAAATATCGATTACTTTAGCATTCTCCACAGAGTATAAAGAAGTTTTATTTGGGTTGGTGCCGATTATCAAACGTGCCTCTCTTAAACATGACAAGTGTATAGCAAAGTTAGCAACAGTAATATCCGGAGTGGGAATCAATTATTTGTGTATAATTTGCTACTGCGTAAGAGTCCGTGTAAAAGCCATGTGATAAAAAAATTGTATTCGACACATGAGCCAGGGTATTCATAAATAAGTAAAAAAGTGATATTCGCTGAATTCTACTAAAACTAAACCGTGGAACGGACCGTGCAAACTGGAGCAATGCTATTAAATTTTTGATTTAGAATTTCTATTTTTATATTTTTGAATCTCTCACAGAAAAAAAAAACAAATACCGCTTAGCACCTGTTAATAATTAATTTTTATTCTATAAATGATAGGTACCTTTATGTTGAAGTAAATCTTCAAAATTAGTTCAGAATATTTTACTACCAAATGCTTGTAAATAATTTAGTTTGGCAATAATAGGATAAATTAATTTCAATGAATACTAAACCGTGTAACGTTCGTTCCCCCGTTAATTATTAATTCAAATCCCTCTTTTTAAATTTTACTTCGTAGATCTGGCTTCCAAACAGAAAGGGAAATTATAGAATGATTTGTTTACTTTAAATTCAAGTAGAGAATCATAAAATATTTACGTTGCTGAAATTCTCTAAATATTTATTCTGGGTAATTTTTTTCTTTCAATAACTTCCTACCAGGTGTTTCGTTTGATGTCCTTACACGGCCAGAGACGTTGACGTTGACGACCAGATGTTGACAGTTGGTAAAAAGCCGTGATTCATACAGATAATACCATTAAATCCAGATATGCTGGGGAAGCGAGTTTAGGTAAATAGTCGGCTAATACTCAAATTGGCATCATAGTAGGTAGTGAGATCTGTCAGTACAGATACAAAAGAGACTCGAGGACTTTTCAGATAGGTGTTAGATGAAAAAGGGAATAGTTTTATTTGGTAGCCTCCATCAGCACGTTAAGTGTAAATAGACCAGGGGTCTGTCTCCGACGGATTAATTTATTTGCGATCCTCTGCGTTGATGGCAGCAGGTACCAGCTAACATAGAGGTAAAGTTTTGCATTAATTATTTGCTGGATTGTTAGTTTTCTGTTTTTTATAATAGGGTCCTAGGAAATGGTCCTAAGAAATAACTGTTAGGAAATGGATTTAAGGAACGAGTTTTGTGAAATGGTTCTAGTTTAATCTTTTTGGGCTATACTTCACAAGAAAGAAGCCGCTTGGCACCAGGTTTCCCTGAAGTCAATGCGAGTCATTAACTTTTAATTAAAAATGTTTTATTTGAAATTTATGGAGGATCTTACTCGTGAAGGGGATACTAATGAATAGTGACTTTCATTATATTAATCACTGAATTATCATGCTTTAAAGTGAAGTAAATTTTAATTGTGATTTGATGCACCTATGAAGTTATGTTGAAGAGAATTTAGAAACAAATTAGTAATTTATTTTGATAGCGAAAACACAACGTGTCAGTTTTCTATTTTTTATTAATTATGTACTTGAGAAAATTTGTGTAATTTTTAAGGATTCTAGAAAATTAATTCGACAATCAATAATGATTATGAGATGTCATACAATGAAATTTTAAATTGTTTTGATAATTACATCCGTATTCAGGTCTGTCCAGTATTAATTTTTTTAGGAATGTTCATTATTATTTTATCTGTTAGGATGTGTAGGTATATAATTATTTTTCCCATCTCATTCTCTCTCAAAATTTAAAGGTCTTTTCCAAATTTGTAAAGTAAATCCAGTGTTGCCGGATAAATCTGCAGTGCACCGCCTGAAGTAAAAAAACAAAAATTATTATTATTTTTCTTGCCCTGATTTTCACTTGCCCCAATAGAAGATAATGGCGTCTGAAGATTCTGCGGGAAAGGAGACGAGACACCACGTCACCTACTGCTCAACTGCGATGCGATAGAACTCAAAAAGAAGTAATGTTCTGGGCCACCACCAGCTAGAAGCAGGGAACTTACCCGACCTTGATCCTCTCAAAATCCTGAAGTTTCTCAAGGAAACGGACTTGGAGAGGGTGCTTCACTACAGGGATTCCACACCAGGCGAAGCACAGTAGAGGGGATACGATAGATCTTTTAGGTCGCAGTAACTTGATCACCCTCAAAGATACAAATAAAATACAATGCCCCGATTTTCACCTAAAAATGGTGTATTTCGGGGCAACTGAAATCAAACAGTAAACAAACTGGAACAATTACAAGAATACAGTTGCTACATTGTTGTGACAGAATAAGCGAGAGGATAAAATAATCTATTATAACTATTTAATGATTTACTTCTTGAAAACACTCGGAATACTCGAGACAATAGCTACAAGAGGACATTTTCAAGCTCAACTTTCAAAAAGTGCTGTATTTTGTTCAAGTCGATATACTATAATATAAATAGAAATGCTAAATACCGCATTCCAAATTATAATTCCGGGAAAACGTACTGACAAGTGATGTAAGCAAAAACTGTGAGTATCAGACGCTTTAGTCTTTTCTTAACTTATTGAAGGCACCAAGTCTGGGAAGTTTTATTAATATTAACTAATTTAGATGGTACAAAAATATTCAAGTACGAATTAAAAAATTTAATTGCCTAATCAACAATCATTTTAATTTTAAAAATGAAGCAAAGATATTACTCTACTTCTTAAAATAAACTTATCGAGCTACTAAATTTCTTATCAGAGAATGCTCTTTTGTCAATATCTTCACAGACCTTCACCAGGCGGTTTCCAATGCTAATTTTAAAGCTTTCGGGAGAAAAGACATTCGCTTTATAAGGACTTATGAAGACTGTATTTTCACCACATCTTATCCAGCTGAGCAATCGTACCAAGATTTTTATCGCTAAACGTCTTGACGTTACCATGTCAGGAAGAAGTGGTAGCTCGCAGACATGCAAATATCTCGTGGAGAATTGTCAATATTGTGTCAAAAAATTCCCAGGAAGTCTGAGGTGAGTTTCGTAAGCAAGGCTAGTAAAGTCGTTATAAAATCCACTTCAAATGAGAAACGTTAACCATGATCAAGAAATTTAAGAGGTAACTTCTTTTTGATGGTGTTGAGTCGACACATCAGAACAGCTTCTAAAGTGCTAATAAAAATAAAGCATACTCTACTGCTCTACTATAATAGTACATTGACGATGGTAAAATGTAGTTTGTGGTAGTTCGATGTCAAGAATTTCAGCAAAATTTTCAAACAGGGCTGCACGAAATTTCGTCCCTGATCATTCATAAGGCATATAGGCGATCCAAAACGAGCTATCCAACTTTTCCGAGTTGTGGTTTTGGTAGTTTGATCGCGCATTTGTAGAGCTTCTAACCAGCGAGTGTAACGATTTATACATGTTAAGAGCAGGCTGTAGCCTCTTGAGGTTGCTAGAGGACCAAATATTCACTACGTGAATATTGGCGAATCTTTCTTCCGGTTTTATGAATTTGACAAGCGGCCTGCGTTGATGGTGGCGGTGAAGCATTATTGATGATTGACATTTGTAACTTGGCCGTATCCATTTCTTTATGGAATTAGCGTAATCGAAATTGATCTCGAAGACGCTCGTTCATGAGGAGATAAGCCAAGTAATTATTCAAAAATTGAAAATTCAAAAAAGGAAGCACAGAAAGGGTAGCTATGTCACAACATAGTAGTTGAGTTCTAACGTGACTTGTACTTAACTCGATAGAGTCTCAAGTTCCTGATCAGAGCCTTCTGAACAACCAAGATCAGCAGGTGAAATGTTGCTGTGGACAAGAGTCTTAATACGTTTCAGAGTCTTTTGTAATATGTCGTATGTATTTTGAAAACTGGATTATAATATAAGTCAGTTAACGGATCTGACGAGGTGATATTGCGAGATTCTATGAAGACAAATATCAAAGGTCTTTATCGTTCTTCCAGGATGGAGAAAAATGCTTGACGGTTTCAAAATTGATAATAATTCTCTGTCGTACCTTGAATTACTTTGTTTCGGTGATCGTTATTTTTCTTGAAAAGTAGGACATTTTTATCAATACCTTAGAAGGAAGTGTGTCATCTGAAGAACATTCACATGGAAAATGACTTGATAGCGATTTTCTTATCCAAAATTCCAATACCATTCATTATGCAGTACACAATGAAATTTACGTCCTGATGGAAATAATGGAAACAGAAATGTATGACAAGAAGCCAACTAACTCACAAATTAGAGTGCATTTAGTTATAATAATGTGGAATGATTATTGTTAGCAAGAACAGACGCGTCTTATTATTATGGATAATGAATTCAAGTAACTTAGTACTGTATCAACATACTCCTGTATCAACATACTCATCTTCTTGGGTACTCTGCTGCTATAATTATGATACTATGTTACATAAAGCAATAATACACAATATATGTTCATTGAACGGCAAATACACCGGTGCATGAAGTGATGAGAAGCACCCACGAGAAGGAAATTCCGTTCAGTATTGAGGTTTGTGAGATAGAAATTCTATGCAGCTATACGTGCAAAAGGGCTTCACGTGCATGATTCAATTAGAATGGGAGCTACTATACGATTATTAAGGTACACGATTCAAGCAGTAGTTAGCAATACAATAAGACGAGAAACAATTTATTCCTCTCGAGTCTTGTTTGTAATTCAAGCGATTCTCATCAATTGGATTGATTAACGTCGATAACACTGTCAAGCCTGAACCATTTTTTCCCAGTATTTATTTAGAGGTTATCGGGATCATATAATTAGTCAAACACTGTAGGGAGTTTAATAAATAGAGCTAAACCAGAAAGTAGAAGAAATTTATAGGAAAGCGCCGCTGGGGCAATTATTGCCCTGGCGATTAAGTGAAACTTTGCCAACAAAAACTACCCTTAATGAGTGAGGTCGGTATGCAAAACTGCTGCCTTGCTAAAGCGCACTAGCGTCGTTAGAAAACAAAAACATGTAAATAAGTCGGAGATGAATTGCGGTCCTGGGAAATGCCACTTCCAAACTTCTATTTGTATACAGTTTACTCTCAATTATCTGCATTTCATTCTGCGGTTCTACGTCTGAATGCTGATTACTTTAAACCCGCGGTTTTTGGGATTAGCATTGTATGGGACTGAAAAAAATTGAACGTGTTTGTGTAGGGTACTGTGATGAAATTGACGATTTACGATGTTTGGTGAAAACACCTGATATTGCGTCAATAAAAAAAAAAGTCTGATGAAGTCAACCCTGAAAAAAATCAGACACAGTGTTCAAAAATGCTGAAAGAAAACTTATTTGTTACCCGCCTCCAACCGGACCATCTTCGCAGTAATTTTACAATAAGAAAATCACTTCAAATAACTATAATCAGATAATTCAAATTCAAATAAATGAGTTAGTAAAATCTAGATCATTATTATTATTATTATGTAATGAAGGTACCGTCACGCTTTGTTGTAAGAAGACGTTATACAATTCCAACAAATATGAATTATGATAAATTGGTTGGGAAACCTTTCAGCAAATTGACCGATTGTTGCATGCGCATTTCCTCGACACTTCAAATAAGACTTGCATGTCTTCTAATTCTGGGTCTTTGGAACTAACAGCAATAAAGCTTCAACACTAATCATAATAATGACTTTTGAACCCAACAATCTAGTAGGATGTAAAATTGAAAAAAAATTTAGACATTTAAGAGACGGAAATACAATCTTTCCTAGAAGCTTAATTATTCTTAAAATCTACACATTTTATTAAAAAAAGCGTTTTTCCACAAACTAAACGTTCGTTTAGATATCTACTTGAAATGATTTTTTATTGATTTTCGCTTATTATCTATAACGTTTAACCAATAATTTATAATTGAAACGACGTTTTGTTGCAAAAGTTGATGTCAAAGGTAAGGTATATATTAGAACTGTTTTGAATGTGTTAAAAAATACCAAAAAAAACTTTATTGCTTCAACATTTTCAATTCTAAAACCATTCTTTTATTTTTTTTATATCTTTTAAATAATAGCTTTTAAAAAGTTACTCTGATCTGACAATTTTATTTACAGCGTTTTACGAGTAAGTTTAGGTAAGTTCTTGGGCATTCTTCAATTCAAATTAGGTACCCCAGCAAAATACCATCAATATTTCAATGACTGCAAAGACAGCTAAACTCTCAGGTATTTATAATAATAACTATAAAAAAATTATGGGAGCAATTCTTTATTTATCATTCTCCATCATAAATGTGGCAATCAAATCCAAAATCATAAGCATATAACAACAGACGATGTTATAATCCTCTCACACTTTTTTTTTTAATATCCGGTTCAGCTTTCTTAAGCCCAAACGCCAAAACAAATATAAATTTTATCGTTCTACTTCTTAGGCTACGGCTACTTTCGCTATTGACCGTTTCCCTAGAGAACAGTAACCACTGCACTTACATGTTGTTGCGGATTCGTATATCCGTCCCTGGCCATATAGGCGGCTGCTAAGGGCGTGATGCTCTGTTTGGGCGAAGCCTGCTGGGGACTGTGCTGGGAAATCGGTTGACCTCCAGCGTCATATTCCTGCGGCGACGTAACCGAGTTGTTCAATCCTGGCGTCTGGACCGCTGACCCTAGCTGATAGTCGGAATCTGGCGGAATGGAAAATATTTCAAATATGTATAAGCCACCGAAGAAACGACATAGGAATAAAACACATAGAAAGTCACCTATGATGCAGATTGCTTCTTAAATCGTTCTACCTGTTTAATCAAATTTAGTAAATTGATTGATTCTAAATTCAGGAAAGGTCACACAAGATATTACTTAAAAAACTAGCGGTTTCCCCATATTACAGTGAGCAAATATATTGTGCATTATGAGCCATTTTACTCCAAAATACCACCTGGGTGCCTGAAATACCGCCTTGGGATTAGGTGAGAAGTCAAAGAAGAGTTTAGGGGTGTTAAAAGTAACAGTCCAACCGCCCGCACAACATCCCATTTTCGAGTAACCACGGCGAGAAAATTATTCTGAAAAACTTTTTCGGTCACCGCACGATGACGTGAAGTGTTCTGCAATAAAGTTGCATTTTCTTCCAGCAAAAAATGCTCTTTCCCCTTACGATTTTCCCCCGCCCTTTCCCTCTAAAATTTATTTCCATGCATATTATTTGCGATAAGGTCAACCTTAAAAGGTCTGTTTAATTTTACTTCCGCCAGGATATTAAATTTCACGGGATATTTAGTATACATTTTTTTAAATCATAAATTCTCAGCATTAATAATCACACGGTTGAACCTGTTCTCGTCATTATAATTAGCATTTTCATTAAATTCAATCTCGGTACAAAATCTGCCTCGTCCACCTATTAATCCTGCTACGTCAATCATAAACGTCCGGTGTGTATTTTTCAAAATTATCTGCACATGTTAACAGATTTGACATCGAATGTTTTATCAGGATGTCGGTGCATAAGTGACATGATGAGCGCCAGAGGACAGGACTGCTATAGAAGCGAACACTTCGTTTATTCATGATGGGATATGCAAATGGGGGCGGCGGAACTTCCGGACTGCCGGGACGGCGGAACTAATATCAGGTGACGTTATTCGCGAACGTGAGCTAAGCTGCGGTCAATGGGGAGCCAGGACTGGAGTTTGTTTCTAACTTAATTTAGGATTTTGCATCTGATATGGTAGGTACCTACTTTAGTTACACTGATATTTTGTTAGTTCGTTTAGTCTGGAATATGAGTTTATTCGGATTATCTCTCTCACCATTTAGATGTTTTCTCGCCACAGAATGTCGTAGAGATATAGGAACTAGTAGTAAATATATGCCCGTATTCACAAACGAAAATTTCCTAAATAATTACGTAATTAATTAAATGAGTGAGATGTAGATATGCAGTTTTTTTGCAATAGAATGAGATGGGGATAATTGATTACGTAATTATTTAGGAAATTATCGTTTGTGAATACGGGCAATAGTGTCAATATTTTACTTTAACTCCATGTTTTAATCCAAAAGACAATAAATATTATATAATAATCATCGTAAAGCTGGCTTATCGACGATCCGTAAAGTGAAATGAATAAAATTAACTTACCTTTATTAGCAGGTATGACGTCAGGGTTTTTGTCATCCTTCTCGAAGAGCTCGTCTGACTCGGATCTGAGAGGTACGGTCACCTTTTCCTTGACAGGGAGGAATCCCGGTCTGAGAGCTCGGTGATGGGAGCCTTCTCTGCGAGCTGCACGAATTCGAACAGCGCCCAGGATGATCACGGTTACCAGCAGTAAAGCTGTCACAATACCTATCATTATCCCCAGAATTGGGGCTAGTTCGAGACGATCTCGAGTACCCAAGGATAAAACTGCAACAAAGAAAAATGAGATAATGGCGAGTGTTACCCAAATAATTCTATTAAAAAAGTCGTTAGGTCTTATATTGTACCTACATATTTTTGCTCAGCTTAGTTGTGGAGAAAAAGAAACGCGAAGAAATAATATGATCGCCTTATTGACTGACGGCCGCTTTACAGGTACACAATTTTATCAAAATAAATGAAATAAAAAGAAAAAAATTCCCGGTAAACGAGAAAGTTTTACGAACAAATATGAAAGATAATATATAAAAAGTAAACTAACTGTCCATAACTTTGGTAGAAAAAATTAAATAACAATGGAGCAAAAACCTCTTGCTGAATGCTTGGAGTATCATCGAGTGAGATATATTTTCAAGTGTTGAAAGTTTCGAGACCTGAAAAGCCTCGTGCAGAAAGACTTTTCCGGCAATGATAAAATCCTGCTGATTTATACGATCGACTAGATCAGACAGGGCGTAGTAAACCGATCGGTTCCGTCAGTTTAGAGGGCCATTCGTTAGAACGCAGGCCAAACACAGGAGGGACGAAAGGAAAACAAACAGGTAAATTCTTCACAACCGGCCACTTCCATAGGTGTTTTATTGTTTTCAGACAGTAAAGTGGAGGCCCGGTAGTAATGGCGCCCGCAGTTTAACTGCCTTTCCGGGTCGTTTGATAATTCGGCCAGGGGTCTTTATTTTGCAAATACCTCGCCCGCATAACTTGGTTTTATTTTCGGTGGAGATATTAATTTTTATTGCAGGATAACATGAAAATAGGGGTGTGTTGTTTCGGCAAAGCAATGAAAGTTTATATTGTGCATCGTTGGCAGTTCTATATGTTGGTTTAATTTTTGGCTGTAATCGCCGAACTGTGTTCTTTTTCATATAAACGCGAAAGATATATGCGAACAGATTCACTGACAAATGGGCGTTTTATTATTTTTATCTATTCATAGCCGTATGAATAATAACTACGTTGAAATGAGAACATTGATTGAAATTAGTTTTTGAATTTATTTCTGCACTTTCTTTTCGATGTCATGATTTCTGTTGCATTTAAAATTAAAAGTTATTAACTCAGTTATTCTAAAGTCCCGCATGCAATCACATTAATCGAAGTTTGAACAAAATTTTCATCGTATCGTGATAAAAATTATCATTATTGAAGACTCACCTGTCTGCTTCTCGGCGACCTTAAGTGTGTACCCTTCAAATCTAATAGGCTCGCTGCGTCCCTTCGCGTTAGCAGCGTACACCACTAGTCCCAAGATCCTTCCTGGCTCCAAACCTGCCACCGTGAAGAGCGGAAATGTAGCTGAGACGTTTGCTTGCAGGGTGCCAGTTTCCCTATCATAAACCTCCAGGAGGAACCACTGCTGCAGCCCACCATCAAAACCTTCCCTGCATTCCACCTCCAAGGAATCTATGGTTTGGTTCAAGTTGGTGCAGTTTGTTGGAGAATCAGGCTTACCTGGATTATAGAAGATTTTTTAAGTATCGAAATTGCCGTCGTAATTTGCTTTATTTGAGTAAGCCTGCACTTACCAGCAGCTATGATGTGGAAGACGCAAGGTTCCGCCTGCTTCCCGGCCAAGTTACTGGCCCAGCAGAGCACAGTTCCGTAGTCCAGCTCGCTGACGGGGGTGTAAGAGAGCGTGGAGCTAAAGTGATGCACCCCGGAACGGTATCGCGTCTGCGGAACATCAATAGTCTCCGCAGAGTTGTTGAAACTCCACTTGAAAGCGTCCGGTGCCGGATATGATTCAACTTCGCAAATGACGGCAGCGTTCTCGTGCTTTGCCACTCCGTAAACACGCTTCTGTTCTGGACGACAAATCGGCTTATCTGGAATAGAGTATAAGTAATATTAAAACAATGCAATACATACTTGGTTGAAATTTTTAATTATTTTTGGAGATGAGAATCTCTTCCACATTTATTGATATGGATAAAAATATTTCATTATCGTTATCGAATGTCCATTTTTATGGACATCTGTTGATTTTGTTGTTGACGTGTTCTATCTTTTATGAGCTTGATCTACAGAATGAAGGATATTTAAATCACGCTAAATAATCTTTTGTTGCTAAAAGATAGTGTCGTGATAGCATTGGGAATAAAATTGATGGCGTAAATTCTAGATATAACCATCTAATTGAGTTCCAAGAGGAATATGCAGGTGTTGTGATGGCGTCTCAGAATTGTGAAGAAACTAAAAGGAAATATTGCATCGAATAAGTGACTGGATGGCCAAAGAGACTGTAGGTGTCCCCCCATAGGCAGCTCCAGGGCATACTTTTGTAATGTGCCAAATGCCTCACTGTTTGGTTTTCGCCACCTTCGCAGAAGGGAGCTGATATCTTTCCCCATTTATGAAAGAAATAGGCGCAATTCCCGTGCTGAGTTCGGATTCTGTTTAAGACGGAGCAACTCTTCTGTTGTAAGTTATACCCCGGGAGTTTTTGCGTAATTCAAGACATTCGGTTGTTATGAGGCTTGTGTGATCCACTCTTGGTGCCGGGCGGTGGTTAGATCAAAACCCTCCCCTATGGTAGTTACTGTTGTTTTGGTGGTGGTTTTCTAGAACGGAGGCGGTTGTGCTTGGTAAAATGAATATCTCCGTGGACTAGGAGGTTTGGGTTAGCCAAGATATTTTTTTATGTAAATTTTAGGTAAATTTTATCACAGTAAATCAGACTTTTTTCAGTAACGTTAATAAATAAATATATTTTCCATCTTTACTTTATGGCACTAATTTTTTTCAGTTCAAATTACTCAATTAAATTTTGTCGTTCACATTTGGATGGCCGTAACTCTACTCTCTTGTAAAATCGTTCACACGATTCAGATTTGTAGGTGTATGTGGCTCAGAACAGCTAAGCTATTCTGTGGGAGCGGTTTTAACAACACCAGCTCATTCTCATTGTGTTGTTGTTGTTAAGCTGAGTGTCCATATTTTATGTGCGTGACGGCTGTCAAGCCGTACAGGCGCACGGTATTCTGCAGTTATCAGCAGGCTTATTATTCAAGTGGAAGCAAATGGAAGCACGATTCATGTTTCTGCAGGAATCTGCTGCAAACTTCTGAAGTATGAAGTATCTCCTAATTCTGCTCAATTTTATCCTTATTGAGCGACAGTTTTGTGAAAGAAGTATTGTTACCTCGAGACTTTGTGATAATTTTTGTCAACAGTTTTCCATAAATTTACAAAATATTTTCAGAAAACTTCATTAGAGATGCAGCACAATTTCGAGGATCGGAATATTAATATTGAAGAAACATTTGCTCTTCAGTGCATTTTTTACCCAGAATCGCTTTCATCCTTATGGAAAAGTTTACTTTCGGCTGACATTAAAGATAATATTATGTATCTTTTATGCAAGAATGAGAATGATGCGTGCTATCATCTAACTGATGATTCTCTAAATGGTTCCCTTGAATTACAGAAAGCTTTTTATTAATTTTACTGGATATGAATTTAAACACCTCTAAATCCATTAGAGATGTTTTAATTTTATTTAGACGCGAGGTGTTAAGTATGACATGACGGGATAATTACATTACTCTTGAAATTCTACAAGCCAACGTTTGTTTAAGAACATCTCCGGAAACTCCGGGGTGATATATGAATATGACTGGTGAGCAGCAGCTAGGAAACGCAGTTGTGACTCGGAACAATAATTAACTTATATTTTTTCTAGCATCATATAGTTTGTTACTGAAATTGTAAAGAGGTTAATTTAGAGTTCTCTCATACTCGAGTACCGAAAGTGCTTTTCCTGAAAGCTGCAGCAGTAAATTATCATATTGTGAGAAAAAGCGTGTTAAAAAACAAAAATAACAATTGTTGATAGTTGAAAATAATTATTGTTGTAGACATGAAAACCGATGCTGAAAAAAATCAAAGCAATTAATCCTAAAATATTTAAATTATTTTTACAAATAAGTTATTACCCGAGAGACCAGCACAAAACAACGTATAAGTTTTGTCTGCAGCAATATTAAGTATTAGAATTTAGGATACATATAAGTTTAATACTAACATAAAAATAAGAACGGGGGATTAAGCACGATCAGTACCATTGGAAACGGAGAAAAGTTTCATAGTCCAAATCCTTTGAGTATTATATGAAATAATCCTTTCCATGTCTGGTTTGATGAAAAGGAAAGTATTGTGAAACTTAGCGCAAAGTTTCCTGAATGTTTCTGTATAAGCCTATATGTGGGATTAAGCTGAACTGAAATCTCCTGTGTAACGTACCTTACTGGGGTCTTGTACAAACCCGGTGGAAATCTCCGTTGTCCTTCCTGAAAAGCTTACCAAAAATTGACCTGGTTCCTTAAGGCGAGCGAAAGCATTTTGATGGGAAGTGATGCTGGGAGAAATAAAAAGAAGTACTCCATTTCTCAGACCATTTTAATTCAAAAAGCTTAATCTTTAAATGATTTTACAATGTTAAGGAGTTTTCCTCCGATTTCCACTACTTTCAAGTTTCGTGAAAAATGTTTTGATTTCCCTGGATTTTAAACAATATTAGACTGAATTGATAATTAATGGTTTCCCTGGCTTTTGATGATAATTTTTAATTTGATTGATTTTAATTGATTCATTGATCTGTTTGAAAATCTAAATTAATTTGTCTATAATTAATTGGTCTATTCTATCCTCTAGGTTGAGATGGTCTTCTGGTTCCTTTGATTTCTGAAAAGAAGGAGAAGATTCGGGAGAGTATGATGTTTAAACATTTTGACATTCGATGTGATTTTAAAATAATGTAATCATTATCGGTAACCCCTTCTCGAGTGTTACTGAGTAACCTAATCATTTTAGTTTTAGCACTTTGCTATTGTTTCTAGGCTTTCCTAGTTCTTTGGATAATTATTGTAGGATTAGGTGAGATTATAATGCAAGTATTTAAATTAGCCTTTAGGACAGGCGAAATTTATTCTGAATTGAGCATTGATTTAATTGCTGAAATTAATTACTTGTAATTAATAATGTGTTATTGGTATGGTGCTTTCGAGTTAACTTTTCGTAGGTTTATAAAAAGACTAAAAATGTGCTTAGCTTTAAAGGGTTTAATTTTCCCTGTTTGATTTTGTATATTTGATAGGTTTGTTTATTGACTTTCAATTGAAGTCCACTTTTATTAAATTCTTTGTATAAAAATATTAGGCCTTAGTCCATTGTGTCTTTGGTTACCTTAGTAACAGAATATGATTGGTTCATAAGCTTAAAAGTATAAATATTGCGCATTGTGTTTGTTTATTTGGTTTATTAGGTTTATCAGAAAATATTTTGACTGATAATAATTCATTTAGTTTGTCTTTTTAGACTTAAAGAATAGTTCACCATCGGTGAGGCTATGTTAGTGTTAATTGATTATTAGATATTATAAATTATACGATAATCTCCTAATCATAGAGTTTTGATTGGATCGCTTTTGCGAGATAATTATTTATGATTATGTTCGAGATTTTATTTATAATGATAGTCTCTTTTGGACTGTTTAATATTCCTGTTATCTTTGTAACATTTACCAATTTTGGTAGGTACTACTTTTATATTGGTTTTAGATTTGTTTGGTTTATAGTGCTAACGTCACTTGTAAAGTTAATTTCCTCTCTCTCTCTCTCTCTTTTTCATTATTCCTGTTTGTTTCACTGTTAATGAATCATCTGACCAGGTTAGGATAAGGAAAACCAAATTGTTTAGGGAACAGTACTGCCGTCACCTGACGAAAGACAAAAGAACGACATCTCCAAGCCCGGAGGGTAGCGAATTGACCACGCCGGGTCGACAAATAATTTAATATCCCACGTTGCGAAACGTCTTTTGCGCTCGAGTGTTTTATATTTATCGTTGCAGCAATTTGCTGGATATTTTATATTTATCGTTGCAGCAATTTGCTGAATAATTATGTTGTTTTCGTTGGCCGTCTGGTTGGTATAGAATTTTATTATAATTGTTGGTATTTTGATGTAAGTTTAATAATTTTTGTTGGGCCTCTTGGGCTAATAGGTAATGTTTGCTGGTATTTTGATTTTTTGTTTATGCCTTTTTAGGCGTGATGGTTTTATCACATTTGATATAAAATATACTGGTGATTTGGCCTCGTTGGGCATAATTGTTTATAATGTTTGTTATAAACATAGTTTTGGTTTACCCGCTTTGGGCATAATTGTTGATAGTATTTGTTTATAAATATAGTTTTGGTTTAGCCGCTTTTGGGCATGATTGTTGATAATATTTGTTTATAAATATGGTTTTGGTTTAGCCGCTTTTGGGCATGATTGTTGATCATATTTGTTATTAAAAATGGTTTTGGTTTGACCTAGTTTAGGCGAACTTGTTTACAATGTTTGTTATAAATATAGTTTTCGTTTAGCCGCTTTTGGGCATAATTGGTTGATAATATTTGTTTATAAATATAGTTTTGGTTTAGCCGTTTTGGGCATAATATTTGTTGATAAATATGGTTTTGGTTTGGCCGCTTTTGGGCGATAATAGTTATGGTTTTGATTTGGCCGCTTTTGGGCGATAACATTTGTTTATAAATATTTGATATCATTTGGGTTTCGTTGATGCCTTGTTGGGCATAGTAGGTTTGATGATTTATTTAAATCTAACTGCTGCACTTAACTAAAGATAGACTAGTCACTTCTGGTTGAATGCTATGGAGGACCCGTCCGGCTATCACTGTGCGGACTCTAAACTAGAGCGGCAGAGTAGTGAACCGTATTTGTTTCTCCAGAAGTGCTCCCGATCTGCAGAATCAGTTAGCGCACAAGACCCAGATCACCAACGGGGCTCCCGGGCGAGACCGCAGCGCTTACACGTACAGGATTCTCTGGAGGTGGTTCTGGTATAAAGCACCAATTATCACACATACCCAGAACACCAACGAAGGCTTAACGATCCCGTTTTTCCTCCATAGCGATGTTACCAACTTATTAGAGTATAGATTCCGTGAAAAGTTATTTGGATAGGAATCCATGAAGATATATGTAAATAAATGTTTGGAATAGTTGGATTTTGATTGCCACAACAATTTATAGGATTTTTCCTGTTTGTAATGAACGACAAGCAATTAACATGTGCTTAGTATGTAGTTTCCAGGAGCGGATACTTGTTTGATAAGATAATAATTTCTCGATGAAGTCCCAGAGAAACTGGGGTCACTTCCTTGATTTGTTTCCGGAAAAGTCGGATAATTTGAAGTGTATGAACTTATTTGCATGGAAACGTCGATAAAAGGATTATTCGAAAAAGAGAGAAAATGTTTGGCTCTTTTTCTGTTGTTTTAAAGTTGAGAGGTTCATCTTACAATGAAGAAAAAAAAAACTGAAGAGGTGCTGACAATAAAATTAATCGGTCCTGTTCGTAGTGATTGTGAGTGCTGAGACATTTCCCTGATTATTAGACGGAGCTAGGAAAATATTGTAGATGAGCAATATCATTTAGAAAGATGATTTGATAGGTATATTTCGACTGCGAGAGTCTGTGTTGAAACTCGTCTATTTGGCCGCGTTGATTATTGGAAATGCACCTGATAATTATTTCTTTATTGTCACAAATGGAAAATATAAGTCTTGGTAAGAAAATTTACCAAATCTTATCTAAGATCATGAAACTGATCTTATTCGATATTCAAACCATAGTGCTAGTGCTATCTGTAAAGATATAGTTTATTAGCTTTATTAATAAACTAGGTATCTCCCACCTAAACAGCCTATATACCAACCAGAGGTTCTTTTGATATAAACCCAGAATACATATATGCTTATTAAAAGCTTGATTTTGCATTGAATTAACACTGCCTCATTCTCCGAGCGCCAGTGTATAGACAAACAATAATTCATTAACAGGTCCTAGATCGAAAGGTACTTACATGAACTCATTGTGTCTAAGTTCCACACATGGCCTTTTAACCCTTTTCTTTGCTCTACTACTAACTACTGTCACACTGTTTGCCTTCTCACTCACACGCTTGCGTTTTCTTCGAAACGGAAGCCTTAAAACCCCAATGAGTCATCCTACTACCTTTTTAAATACATTTTGGCAAATGTAGACGCGAAAAATGAAAGAGAGCTTTGTACAAAAACGAACCACTTGATTTTAAGTGGATTAATTTCATTTGGTCATTTCATATTTTGCTTTAAGCGCTTTAGCATGAATTTATTCTAAAATTGATTGGTTCGGAAGTTAATGAATTTGGCTTTATTTGTCCCTAGGGGAAGTGCCATAAGTAGTAATTAAATATTTTTTAAAGGGTTTTACCATATCGGTTGATAATGATTGGTTTAAAATTTGATTAAATAAAATGCAAAATAATCTCCCTATACCTCACAAATAATTATAAATAAATAATAAATCTAAAGTTAGTATACTTATTATTATTAATGAAACATCTATGGCCGCTATATAAACACACAGGTTGATAAAAAAATGTTATGGATATGTTCAAGTAAAGATGATCGAAAAAAATAGGTATGAGCAAGAAAATATCATAATTGTTGTAAAATGTACACCTGACCTTTTATTAGCCCTCGGGGTGTCGGAGCTCCACGGGGGCCTTCGTCTGGATGGCTTCCAACGCTGCAGGTCTTGGAGGACGGTGGTGGGCAGTGGTTGATTTGTCTCTCCATCTTCGTTTCACTAACACTCGGGGTAAAAAAAAAACACCTTTCACAAATTTCCCGTTCGCGAGACAAAATTAGATCACCTGAAGTAACACTGAAGTGCGAGAAATAACGGCAGGAGCAAGAAGTCACTAAGAGGCTCTTTAAGATTCTACTAGTTGCTGCTTCGAAAGTTAAATTTCAACTGTCCTAGCTTTCGTTTCAAAAACTTCGGCCTTCCTCAAAAAATCTCCGGCAGTGGGCGTGGGTGGTGTGTCCCTTCCAATCGGAATCATTTTTCATCCGGTTTAACCAATCCTAGTTAACCTACTCTCTTCTCTTGTGACGTAGGTTCTCTAATGAGTTTTTAAGTACCAACGTGGATACCTCACTTCAATCGCCAATTCTCCCTTCCTGGACCCTCGTGTATATTGTCGGTTTATTCAAAGAACTTTTCCTTTGAACTGAACAATCTCCTTTCTTCCTATTTGTAACAATAAACTGCCCATTAGAGTGTTTCTAGCTTTAAAACGATTTCATGGTAGCTTGTAAAAATTTACTACCGTCTGGGGTTGAATAGAGTTGGGTTATGAAATTCTATGGTAGCCAGGTAGGCTAGTCACTTAAATATACATTAGCTATAATGCAACGCTAGACCATATCGCTGGAGACGAGACGTTGGTATTCAATACCTATGAAAATTATTTGCCGAGAGATAAATAAGACTAATAAAGAAATGGGTCCTTTTGTATGACATCCCGACAGGCTCCTTTTACATGGGCACGTAGGTATTGTCCTTCAAGGATATTGTTATCTTCACACTAAACTTTAGATAAATTCTTATACTTGGAAGCTGGTGATTTCTCAGATGATTAAGCGAAAAAAAAATTGGCGGTGTTTGATAGAGGTGATTTTTTTTTTTTTTAATGTATTTCGGTTCGTTTCATTCTCCCCCTTGCCTGGATCGGTAGATTCTCCGTAGGGGAATATCCCGGTTCGGGCAACATCAAAAACGAAGAAAAAAATAAAAAATAAACTCTCGGAGACTGCCTCCTACTCGATGTCTTACGTCTTGGCCTCATCTGCTAATGTTTGTTGATGCTTAATTACCAATTATTCCTGTGAGTATCGGAAGAATTTAATTCCCTAGTCGACCCATCGGAGGAATTAAACTCCCTACTCCAGGAAACTTCGTGGTCCCGATTTCGCTTTGATTTTGGACCTAGGCGTTGTCTGCACGTCTGTGATTCGGCGGGTCATAGATGATAAATGTTCCGCTCATCTGAACACTTGCCCTGTTCTGTAGTTCTCCCTTTATCTATAGAATTTTCCGGTACAATTTTCCAAATTTTCCTGTTTCCTCCCCCTATCCAAAGAATCCTCCAACTCGCTTTTTCAACTTTCCTTTTGTTTCCTTCCCCTATCTAAGGGATTCTCCAACTCGCTTTTTCCAACTTTCCTTTTGTTTCCTCCGTCTTCCTAACCGCAGCTTTTCTCTTTCTTCTCAAAAAAATGTTTTCTCCCTACAATTTCGTTCCTGTTTTCTCGACTTTCGCGAACCCAGCTGGGCCCAACTTCTCCTCGCAGTAGCCCGAGGTGCTCCCCGTAGACTTTCTACCTAGTAGCTGGGAAAACAAACTCAAAAAAAAAACATAGTCATCATGAAACAAATTATCATTATTAGGTTATCTGGCTCTTTCCTGGTTTGGTGAACGTAATTATTATAATAGTTAAGATAATTATTGTTTAAATAACCTGTGTGTTTCGGCTTATATTTAAGTCACCTGTATGTTTATATGGCTAGATGTATTTATTTCTGAATTTTGTTCATCATCTCTCCCCCTATCCTTTTGGTTTTCTCGACTTTTGTCTAAGAGAAAAAAACTTTTCCTTGTATTTCGATTTCTCTCCCTAATTTTATTTTCCCTGCATCACTTCCAACGCCTTATCCCTGGTTTCGGCACCAAAAACTGTAACGTACCTTACTGGGGTCTTGTACAAACCCGGTGGAAATCTCCGTTGTCCTTCCTGAAAAGCTTACCAAAAATTGACCTGGTTCCTTAAGGCGAGCGAAAGCATTTTGATGGGAAGTGATGCTGGGAGAAATAAAAAGAAGTACTCCATTTCTCAGACCATTTTAATTCAAAAAGCTTAATCTTTAAATGATTTTACAATGTTAAGGAGTTTTCCTCCGATTTCCACTACTTTCAAGTTTCGTGAAAAATGTTTTGATTTCCCTGGATTTTAAACAATATTAGACTGAATTGATAATTAATGGTTTCCCTGGCTTTTGATGATAATTTTTAATTTGATTGATTTTAATTGATTCATTGATCTGTTTGAAAATCTAAATTAATTTGTCTATAATTAATTGGTCTATTCTATCCTCTAGGTTGAGATGGTCTTCTGGTTCCTTTGATTTCTGAAAAGAAGGAGAAGATTCGGGAGAGTATGATGTTTAAACATTTTGACATTCGATGTGATTTTAAAATAATGTAATCATTATCGGTAACCCCTTCTCGAGTGTTACTGAGTAACCTAATCATTTTAGTTTTAGCACTTTGCTATTGTTTCTAGGCTTTCCTAGTTCTTTGGATAATTATTGTAGGATTAGGTGAGATTATAATGCAAGTATTTAAATTAGCCTTTAGGACAGGCGAAATTTATTCTGAATTGAGCATTGATTTAATTGCTGAAATTAATTACTTGTAATTAATAATGTGTTATTGGTATGGTGCTTTCGAGTTAACTTTTCGTAGGTTTATAAAAAGACTAAAAATGTGCTTAGCTTTAAAGGGTTTAATTTTCCCTGTTTGATTTTGTATATTTGATAGGTTTGTTTATTGACTTTCAATTGAAGTCCACTTTTATTAAATTCTTTGTATAAAAATATTAGGCCTTAGTCCATTGTGTCTTTGGTTACCTTAGTAACAGAATATGATTGGTTCATAAGCTTAAAAGTATAAATATTGCGCATTGTGTTTGTTTATTTGGTTTATTAGGTTTATCAGAAAATATTTTGACTGATAATAATTCATTTAGTTTGTCTTTTTAGACTTAAAGAATAGTTCACCATCGGTGAGGCTATGTTAGTGTTAATTGATTATTAGATATTATAAATTATACGATAATCTCCTAATCATAGAGTTTTGATTGGATCGCTTTTGCGAGATAATTATTTATGATTATGTTCGAGATTTTATTTATAATGATAGTCTCTTTTGGACTGTTTAATATTCCTGTTATCTTTGTAACATTTACCAATTTTGGTAGGTACTACTTTTATATTGGTTTTAGATTTGTTTGGTTTATAGTGCTAACGTCACTTGTAAAGTTAATTTCCTCTCTCTCTCTCTCTCTTTTTCATTATTCCTGTTTGTTTCACTGTTAATGAATCATCTGACCAGGTTAGGATAAGGAAAACCAAATTGTTTAGGGAACAGTACTGCCGTCACCTGACGAAAGACAAAAGAACGACATCTCCAAGCCCGGAGGGTAGCGAATTGACCACGCCGGGTCGACAAATAATTTAATATCCCACGTTGCGAAACGTCTTTTGCGCTCGAGTGTTTTATATTTATCGTTGCAGCAATTTGCTGGATATTTTATATTTATCGTTGCAGCAATTTGCTGAATAATTATGTTGTTTTCGTTGGCCGTCTGGTTGGTATAGAATTTTATTATAATTGTTGGTATTTTGATGTAAGTTTAATAATTTTTGTTGGGCCTCTTGGGCTAATAGGTAATGTTTGCTGGTATTTTGATTTTTTGTTTATGCCTTTTTAGGCGTGATGGTTTTATCACATTTGATATAAAATATACTGGTGATTTGGCCTCGTTGGGCATAATTGTTTATAATGTTTGTTATAAACATAGTTTTGGTTTACCCGCTTTGGGCATAATTGTTGATAGTATTTGTTTATAAATATAGTTTTGGTTTAGCCGCTTTTGGGCATGATTGTTGATAATATTTGTTTATAAATATGGTTTTGGTTTAGCCGCTTTTGGGCATGATTGTTGATCATATTTGTTATTAAAAATGGTTTTGGTTTGACCTAGTTTAGGCGAACTTGTTTACAATGTTTGTTATAAATATAGTTTTCGTTTAGCCGCTTTTGGGCATAATTGGTTGATAATATTTGTTTATAAATATAGTTTTGGTTTAGCCGTTTTGGGCATAATATTTGTTGATAAATATGGTTTTGGTTTGGCCGCTTTTGGGCGATAATAGTTATGGTTTTGATTTGGCCGCTTTTGGGCGATAACATTTGT
The DNA here is from genome assembly GCA_910589415.1 of Malachius bipustulatus. Classification (NCBI taxonomy): domain Eukaryota; kingdom Metazoa; phylum Arthropoda; class Insecta; order Coleoptera; family Melyridae; genus Malachius; species Malachius bipustulatus. The sequence continues at coordinate 38,240,978 of OU342632.1, forward strand.
TTATAAATATTTGATATCATTTGGGTTTCGTTGATGCCTTGTTGGGCATAGTAGGTTTGATGATTTATTTAAATCTAACTGCTGCACTTAACTAAAGATAGACTAGTCACTTCTGGTTGAATGCTATGGAGGACCCGTCCGGCTATCACTGTGCGGACTCTAAACTAGAGCGGCAGAGTAGTGAACCGTATTTGTTTCTCCAGAAGTGCTCCCGATCTGCAGAATCAGTTAGCGCACAAGACCCAGATCACCAACGGGGCTCCCGGGCGAGACCGCAGCGCTTACACGTACAGGATTCTCTGGAGGTGGTTCTGGTATAAAGCACCAATTATCACACATACCCAGAACACCAACGAAGGCTTAACGATCCCGTTTTTCCTCCATAGCGATGTTACCAACTTATTAGAGTATAGATTCCGTGAAAAGTTATTTGGATAGGAATCCATGAAGATATATGTAAATAAATGTTTGGAATAGTTGGATTTTGATTGCCACAACAATTTATAGGATTTTTCCTGTTTGTAATGAACGACAAGCAATTAACATGTGCTTAGTATGTAGTTTCCAGGAGCGGATACTTGTCTGATAAGATAATAATTTCTCGATGAAGTCCCAGAGAAACTGGGGTCACTTCCTTGATTTGTTTCCGGAAAAGTCGGATAATTTGAAGTGTATGAACTTATTTGCATGGAAACGTCGATAAAAGGATTATTCGAAAAAGAGAGAAAATGTTTGGCTCTTTTTCTGTTGTTTTAAAGTTGAGAGGTTCATCTTACAATGAAGAAAAAAAAAACTGAAGAGGTGCTGACAATAAAATTAATCGGTCCTGTTCGTAGTGATTGTGAGTGCTGAGACATTTCCCTGATTATTAGACGGAGCTAGGAAAATATTGTAGATGAGCAATATCATTTAGAAAGATGATTTGATAGGTATATTTCGACTGCGAGAGTCTGTGTTGAAACTCGTCTATTTGGCCGCGTTGATTATTGGAAATGCACCTGATAATTATTTCTTTATTGTCACAAATGGAAAATATAAGTCTTGGTAAGAAAATTTACCAAATCTTATCTAAGATCATGAAACTGATCTTATTCGATATTCAAACCATAGTGCTAGTGCTATCTGTAAAGATATAGTTTATTAGCTTTATTAATAAACTAGGTATCTCCCACCTAAACAGCCTATATACCAACCAGAGGTTCTTTTGATATAAACCCAGAATACATATATGCTTATTAAAAGCTTGATTTTGCATTGAATTAACACTGCCTCATTCTCCGAGCGCCAGTGTATAGACAAACAATAATTCATTAACAGGTCCTAGATCGAAAGGTACTTACATGAACTCATTGTGTCTAAGTTCCACACATGGCCTTTTAACCCTTTTCTTTGCTCTACTACTAACTACTGTCACACTGTTTGCCTTCTCACTCACACGCTTGCGTTTTCTTCGAAACGGAAGCCTTAAAACCCCAATGAGTCATCCTACTACCTTTTTAAATACATTTTGGCAAATGTAGACGCGAAAAATGAAAGAGAGCTTTGTACAAAAACGAACCACTTGATTTTAAGTGGATTAATTTCATTTGGTCATTTCATATTTTGCTTTAAGCGCTTTAGCATGAATTTATTCTAAAATTGATTGGTTCGGAAGTTAATGAATTTGGCTTTATTTGTCCCTAGGGGAAGTGCCATAAGTAGTAATTAAATATTTTTTAAAGGGTTTTACCATATCGGTTGATAATGATTGGTTTAAAATTTGATTAAATAAAATGCAAAATAATCTCCCTATACCTCACAAATAATTATAAATAAATAATAAATCTAAAGTTAGTATACTTATTATTATTAATGAAACATCTATGGCCGCTATATAAACACACAGGTTGATAAAAAAATGTTATGGATATGTTCAAGTAAAGATGATCGAAAAAAATAGGTATGAGCAAGAAAATATCATAATTGTTGTAAAATGTACACCTGACCTTTTATTAGCCCTCGGGGTGTCGGAGCTCCACGGGGGCCTTCGTCTGGATGGCTTCCAACGCTGCAGGTCTTGGAGGACGGTGGTGGGCAGTGGTTGATTTGTCTCTCCATCTTCGTTTCACTAACACTCGGGGTAAAAAAAAAACACCTTTCACAAATTTCCCGTTCGCGAGACAAAATTAGATCACCTGAAGTAACACTGAAGTGCGAGAAATAACGGCAGGAGCAAGAAGTCACTAAGAGGCTCTTTAAGATTCTACTAGTTGCTGCTTCGAAAGTTAAATTTCAACTGTCCTAGCTTTCGTTTCAAAAACTTCGGCCTTCCTCAAAAAATCTCCGGCAGTGGGCGTGGGTGGTGTGTCCCTTCCAATCGGAATCATTTTTCATCCGGTTTAACCAATCCTAGTTAACCTACTCTCTTCTCTTGTGACGTAGGTTCTCTAATGAGTTTTTAAGTACCAACGTGGATACCTCACTTCAATCGCCAATTCTCCCTTCCTGGACCCTCGTGTATATTGTCGGTTTATTCAAAGAACTTTTCCTTTGAACTGAACAATCTCCTTTCTTCCTATTTGTAACAATAAACTGCCCATTAGAGTGTTTCTAGCTTTAAAACGATTTCATGGTAGCTTGTAAAAATTTACTACCGTCTGGGGTTGAATAGAGTTGGGTTATGAAATTCTATGGTAGCCAGGTAGGCTAGTCACTTAAATATACATTAGCTATAATGCAACGCTAGACCATATCGCTGGAGACGAGACGTTGGTATTCAATACCTATGAAAATTATTTGCCGAGAGATAAATAAGACTAATAAAGAAATGGGTCCTTTTGTATGACATCCCGACAGGCTCCTTTTACATGGGCACGTAGGTATTGTCCTTCAAGGATATTGTTATCTTCACACTAAACTTTAGATAAATTCTTATACTTGGAAGCTGGTGATTTCTCAGATGATTAAGCGAAAAAAAAATTGGCGGTGTTTGATAGAGGTGATTTTTTTTTTTTTTAATGTATTTCGGTTCGTTTCACCTGATTTAGATATACTGAAAATTGGAAGTTATAAACTTATTTAAGAACTACTTCATAACTCATTACATAATTTACAGCACATGACTATTCGTGTATAAAAAATTATTTTAAAATGTACACCTGATATATCTATCTATACGTAGGAAGGAACTCTCCACGAAACCCATTCGTCTCGAACGCCTTTGAATGGACCACATAAAGGAAATTCCTTATTAAAATCACGACATGTTTATAAATCAGTGACCTACTTCCTCACAGAATTCCATCTCTCACATATAAACTCCGCCAAAGGACGTTCCAATAACTCAGAAGTCCGGCATTTCCTATTCTCCTTCTGCAAAACCCTATCTTCCCCGCAGAGTCTGATTTCCATTTCGACATCGACAGAGCTGTGTACCAGGGCACCCCATCTGCATATGAATATGGCGAGTCTGGTCCAGCAGTCAGGTCAATTTGCACAAGCAGCAGCGGTGATGTGTCTCCTGCTGCATTCGTTTTCTAGGATTAACTCCTGCAGTGCCTTGCCGACGACAATCTAGTTTGTTGCTTAGAAGCAAATACCCTGTCAGAGCATTCGTTCGGTTACAAGAGGTTGTCACCCCGAGTTGTTATTATGTGAACAAATGAGCCCCTTCTCCAGACACTGTTTGTGTGACAAGGCCGTAGGGTCGGTTTTGTTCTATTTTGATGTTCGTGTGCAGCTGTATCTGATTAGGCAATTTGGAATTCCTCTAAGGGATTATATAAAGTGCTTGCAATGAACTTATTTTGATATTATCATGTTAGGAGTAATTATCACCATTGACGTAATCCTAATTGCTTCACATTGCCTGCAATGTGATATTATATTGTCATGTTAGCTCCAGCTACTCTTCTGCATGAGAAATGCATTCACCATAAACAAAAAGACAAAAGGAGACACATCCCTAAAACGCACCTCCTATATAGAAGGAGGTGCGACCTGAATTTGTTTTTAATTTTCCTTCAATTCAACGTAGCGTCAATTTTCATTTCATTTGGGAATTAACAGAAGAAATGGATTTGCTCTTCGTTCTATCGTCGACTAAATACAGTCAAGTATATAACTTACAACTTATTGTCACCAATTAATTTAGTGGATGAAGATACTTACACATAACTTTCAACTCCACTGTATTGCTATCACCATCTCCTTCGACGTTTGAAGCTACACAAGAATAATTCCCAGCTTGACCCTTAGTGACTCCTTGAAGGGCCAAGTCACCACTGCTCATTATTATGCCTCCTTTTTGATTTTGTTGCATCACTTGATTCTGTAAGTAAAAAAAAAAGGACTAGTTAAACAAACATTTTTTAAGATGATATTGTGTCTCGTCCTTTATACGTTATAAAGGACCTTTTTAATATTCTATATTTAAATAAAATTTTGTAAATGTCCATTGTGTCCTTAATTATAATAATTGGGTTTCTACAAGAGATAGAAGAGAATGCAAGAATAATGAACAGAGATAATTTGAATAAACTCCAGGAATTGTATTATATAACGCAACACCGCTTTCGGTCCCTCTCAGCATGCAAATTAAGCTTTTCTTCTTGCTGAAAAACATCAAGTGCTTGCCGTCAGCAGCGCCCAATTTTCAGCATGTAAACCAGACCCTTATAAAGTAGAGCATTCCGTGTTTGAACATCCTCTCCTGTCTCCGTTCCTCAAGTAAATGAAAGAGAAAAGGAAAAGACAACAGATGTTTTACGAGTCTCATGTTTCAAGGTAGCGACCCTTATTCGATTGTTGGAATAAAGGCAACATTCTATTCATTCGAAATGGATAATACATAATATACCTACATCCACCGATGATACCGATATCCACCTATACCTACAAAAGGAATATTAAATCTGGCGTATAAGCATATTATCTTCGATGTAATAAATCCTTATACTTATAGCTGAAGTCGTTTTTTTTTTATCCAGTTATACAATAAGAAAAAAAGTAGGTGTAGGTATAATTCAGTATTTGCTGCTGTAACTAAAAAAATTTACAATCAAAATAATAGTGTTCGTTTTATCGTTTCATAAAGTTTTCATCTTGATTGTCATTTTTGTTTCGACAAAACATTCTCTGACATTCTTTTACGCACGAGTGTCTGAAAATGACATACTTTTGACAATAAGTGATAATTAAAAGCAAGTTTTTATGAAGCATCAAGAAACCTATCACTTCGACAGTATAAAATATTCATCTCTAGAGTTAATAAATGTATAATATTTCTTCACGACTTAGAAATCATAAATAATTATTATTATTGTTTTTTGGGATTTAACAAAACATGTTGTGTGACACACGTTGTAAGAAGAGTGTTTAAGAACTGGACGATTATCAAACTCGGCCTTCGGCCTCGTTCAATAATTTTCATCCGTGCATACCACACTTCCATTTTGCAACTTGTATCACAAATATAGCTATTTTTAAGCTGATACTAATGAACAGGCTAATCTTGATTAGAAATTAGCTATGTACCTATGTATCCAGTGCGCGAAATTGAACTTTGGTGCTGAGAATGAGAGATTTTTTGTCGAGGCGAAAGATTTTTTGTAAAGGAATAATTTCGCGCTTGAGATACATACAACATTTCTTAGACGGCTTTATTGAAATAAGGGAAAAATTGAAATAAAAAATCATAAAAATGTCGCAAGGAAATTTTCAATTTAGTCGATTGTTGCTTTGTTACTGGGACACAAATAGTAAGATTTCTATACAGTACGAAATAGTTAATAATGCTCTAGGTCGCGAAATACTCAGTGCACATTTTCAGTCGCATATTCATGAAAGAAAAAAAATACAATATTTGATGGCTGTCTAAAAAAATTATTTTTTCTGCGACGGGCTATAAGTTTGACCTTTTTTCCCCGTTGACAGGTAGAAAAATGCCTCATTATTATGAGCTGCATCTTATCGGGGAAATAAATGAATTAGCAGGGAAATAAATGAGTACTTATTTCCCCGAAATGGCGGCTTAGGTATAGCTACTATTAACACTCAGATATCATTAAATTTATATCAAATATACGTAAAGGAAAGTTACCTTATTATCCAAATGGCAATTATTAAGGGAATTTTCATAATAATCACTATCCATATTATTAAATTCACTCATCGAAAACTAACAAGAATCTTTGCAAAACTGTCTTCAATTTTAATTACATTAATATGACGTTTATGTAATAATTAAATCGTTTCGTTACCCAGGCAACGTCAATTACGATAAAAGACAGTTTGAAAATCCAAGTTTAACATAAATCATTGTTCCGACATAATTTTCAGTTATCTAACTACGTTCTTCGACATTCTAGCACTGATATTTCTTCTCGCAGAAAAAAATTGTATATTACACACGAGAAAAAAGTGCGATTTTAGCTCTCGATGTGTTTGTCCCCTCCGCTAAACGCGTCGGGGACGAAATCACATCTCGAGCTAAAATCTATCACTTTTTTCTCTTGTATAATAAATAACTATTATTTAATGTATGAAACGCCTTGTTTGACATTTTTCAGTTATTTTACGTAAATAAAACGAGACGATAATACCTATTTGTGATACAAGTTCCTAAATGGGAGTGTTTTAAGCAATGGACAAAAATTGTCAAATGAGGTCTAACGTCGAGTTTGACAATCGTCAAGTGTTTAAACACTCCTTTTGCAACATGTGTCACAAGATTTTTTGTTAAATTGCCGAGAAACAACAATTTATGAATAATTATAAAGCGTTAAGAAGTATCAATTTATGAACTTTAGAGATTGGTACCTATTTAATATTGTTAAAGTTGCAGCATCATGAAGCTTATTGAAAATTTACATTTAATTGTCACATATCAGTGTTAATTGTGATACAAAAATAGTATATTGTGAAACAAGTGCGGAAAAGAGAAGATTTCACACGAGTGTGAAATTTCTTTTCCGCACGTGCTACACACAGTACTTTTCCTACGACCACAATTTAATAGATTAATTATTTAACAAATTTAACACATAAATCATTTTTTCTGACAATGCTCTGCTTTTATGACCTTTTCTCCAATTTATGAAATGTTTATAAGCAGATTTGTATTTTTCTCTCGAAACTACAGGTAGCAAATGCAAAGAACACAAACCTGCTTGTTTTCTGACTTCAGCAGGTGGTGTATTTTCTGCTTCAGATTCAGAGGAATCACAATCAAAAAGTCCAGCAAACGATGGACTTTTTCAAAAAACTTTTTGAAAATTCAAGTACAGAATCACAATGGCCATAATTTAAAATTATTTTGGAGTATACAGAGTGTCCCATATGACAGTGGCATATCAAAGCTATGTTTTTTTAAATGGAATGCTCCTATGCTATTGCATTTTTAGATTATTTGAGAAGAGAAAATAAGATTGGCTGTTACAGTTGGTGTTTAAATTCAGAAGTTTTTGAGTTATAAACAAGTGAAAATCGTCATTTTTCAAGTTCAAGGCCCTATATAACGAAAACGGCTGAAGATAGAGAAAAACGGCTTACATGTCCCTATTTTAACTTTTTATGTACTATCCAATGGTGTAGAAACATTTGTACTTTCTTTGATTTTTTTATTTGGCGACGCGTGGAGAAATCTCAGAATTTTTCCAATTTTTTATCACCCTGTATAAACATTTCATCTACATCATAGGATAGTACATGAAAAAGTAAAATCGGGACATGTAAGCCGTTTTTCTCTATCTTCAGCCGTTTTCGTTATACAGGGCCTTGAACTTGAAAAATGACGATTTTCACTTGTTTATAACTCAAAAACTTCTGAATTTAAACACCAACTGTAAAAGACAATCTTATTTTCTCTTCTCAAATAATCTAAAAATGCAATAACATAGGAGCATTCCATTTAAAAAAAACATAACTTTGATATGCCACTGTCATATGGGACACTCTGTATACTCCAAAATAATTTTAAATTATGGCCATTTAGATCCTGTACTTGAATTTGCAAATTTTTTTTGGAAAAAATCCATCGTTTGGCCTACAGAGACCGCTTCGAATAAGCTGGGACACCCTGTATATGTACTGTTAAATCATTGAATTCTACCGACAATAATATTATTATTTATTATTAGACTCTGTATCTAAACTAAAAATAAAGTGACGTGGAGCGTGGAGACGTGGTAGATATGCAACTTCCACACAACGCAGGCCAGTCGTGGATTGAAGTTAGAGGTGTGCGAGTTTTCACGTTCGTGAATTTGATTTGAACGCTACCAATGCTGTTATTAGCGATCAACTCGTAAATTTTAATAATTACGCCACAAGAGTAAGTATATTATATTTTATAGTCTTGTCGGGTTCTATCTTATCCCATTTGTGTTTATTTTATTACCTTGAAGCTTTAAATGAATAGTTATTCCATTAACAATAAGTAACAGTGAGTTCTCAGTTACCGCCCATCAATATTGTTTACATTAAAACTGTACGGAAACGATTTTTGGCTATGCGTTATGTCACTTTGTCGCACAGTTTTGGATACGTGAGAAATCTGCTAGTTTGCGCACAAAAAACGATGCGCAAAGTAGTGTTTTGTATAGTGGTCGTAGGAAAATATAATTTCGGAACTAAAATGACAATTAAAATGGCAACTTCATAAAACAATACTCGTATAAAAAAAACAACATATTTACAATTTTTTTTTTAGCGGAAGGGGTGCTGTGAGCGCGTGTATATAGATAGGTGGAAGCTAAGAAACGTATAAGAGAATAAGGAGGAACTCCAGCTAATTCTGAATACTTCTCTTGAATCGACTTTGAGGAAATTTCCATTTCCCGTACCTAATGTTCTATAAAAAATAAACTCTATTAAAAAAGTTGAATTCTGTAACTAAAACCCGGTATAAAAATTTAGGTAGATAACTGCAAAGAACTTGGAAATTGCAAGATTACTGAAAGAATGAATTAACAGCAACTTTACGAAAAGGGAAATAAGTACTACATCAAAGTATATTCCTTTCTTTTTCTTCGTCTTGTGAAGCCGGTGATTTATTTATTTCTGTCGTTGATAATTGATTGTTCCTGACGAAACAAATCCAAAGAAAGTAATTAAAAGTTGAGCATAATTAAATTAACTATATCCGTTCTCGTTATAATAAATAAAATTTAACTTTCTCAATGCTTATTTTTTTAAAGATCACTGTTTTAATTATTAATCTCTTCGTAAGTAATTAGCTATTATTAATTAATTAAAATTGAAGTATCTGCCTAAATAAAAAATAGTATCATAACCGTGAAATACTTTGTAAATGAAATGCACCATCTATATAACGTAAATGAGCTAGGAAGCTTAATGAACATTGTTTCCTTATTAAAGAGAGGGCGTTAAATGCGACCTCGGCTTTCTATGACGATGCAAGGCCATCGGAAAATGATGAAGCTTGAAAGCTGCTAGACTACTTCAAAATATATTAAATAACTAGATTAGGAAGAGAAAATCAGGGACAAACGAATAACAATAAATCTTAGTAGGTAACGAAGCTCTAACGAATAGCAAAGGATAATGAATTTGGGAGGTTTAAATTTGAATAATTTAAATCGATTATATTTAAAGCTAAAAGCTAAAAGAGAGATTGCATTTTCCATAGCATCATCAACGCATATCTTGATTTATGTATTATGCAAGTAAAATAAAATAGCTTCAGATAATTTAATTCTAACGGGTGATCAACAACTCTGGAAGTTCGGAGTTTACGACAATTATACCTAAATTTATCCTGCCCTAGGTTGTTCTTCGGGCAAAAGTTTCCCTAAGTATACTTACATGCCTATTCTTTTTCTCATTTCAGAAAGTTTGCAAGTTTATCCCAGTATTTCATAATACTTTTCCAGAAACGTACTTCAATAATAATAGTAATTGACGATTATAAAATTACGATGGAAATATTTAATTGAACTGTCTAACGAAGAAAGCTCCTAATGTCGATATTATCAGCACTATCACATCTTAATTCTGGGAAAATCCTTAGACGGAATCGTAATTAAGTAGAATTTAGCTAACATTTTGTTATAAAGGATAGAACAAAGTACCTATGTGACTACTGCTTGCTGATTGAGTCATGTCTTATTTCAAAAACTGGATTCCAGCATGCTCTGGAAACATTCCCAAAGAAAAGATTGGAGAGGAACTAAGTGGTTGTATCGTTTATTTTTTTTTAACAACACCCAAGGATAGTGCGGATGGAAATCGCTTATATACGATAATATATGATATACATGTTAGGAAAACCCGTGCCAAGCTGGAAGGGTTTTTGTGAATGTTATCATAGTTAACCTAGAATGTCTATGCATGGGAGCAAAACTTCGTTGTTGTATGGTTTGTATTTTTTTTAGCAGCCCCAAGGATGATGCGGTCGGAAATCACTTGTATTCGAGATAGATGATACCTGTCAGGAGAACCAGCCCCAATTTGATGGGGGAGGGGGGGTTGTGAATGTTATCATGGTTCACTCGGGAAGTCGTTCGGAGCGGAACTACGTGGTTGTAGGGTTTATATTTTTTTTCCAAGAAACACCCAATGATGGTGCGATTGGCAATGACTTGTACTCCACATACCTATATGATATGTGTCAGGAGAACCTAGTGCTATTGTGCTATTGTTTTGTCGCTGGGAAGGTTTCTGTTAATCGTAGCATAACTAACTTTATAGAATGTCACACCCCAAAATTTTTCCTAATTTCAATTTGGGATAACTTTTGTTAGCCCCAAAGGGATAATGATTTTGTTTCCGCATGTCAGCAGCCTTATCCTTTATTTTTATATTTTTCTGTTCTGTTGGATGTAAACTCAGAAAACTGCAAACTATTGTTCTACAGAGTGATATTTGAAAGGCATTAAAAATCATTCCGCGGTTTTGATGAGCAAAAAATATTGAAGCTTATAATTCATGTCTCACCTAGAGATAATTTCGAAACATTCGGTTGAACATTTTGTATTTACAGGGAGACCTCAAAAAGCCAACCGGCTGCTCTTCAAATGATAATGTTTTTTCTATACGATCGATTTTTGAAATTTTAGTTTCATCTTGAAGCTAATAGTTCTGATAAAAAGATCTACGGATGAGAATTAACTCAGAACAAATATAAAAAAAAAATATTGAATAAGAATGAAGCTAATTTTTTCCCTGGAAATCGGCTTTGGCCTGAATTTTTGCCTCTAACGGTCTAGAAAAAACGGTCGGAGAGGAAAAAGGTTCAAGAGCGGGCAATGATTTTTTTACGATCCCTCTGTAAATACGGGTGTTTAACCGCAAATTCCAAAACAAAAAATTTATTTGGAAAACTGAGGTATCAAAACCGTGGAGGAAATTTGCACGCCCTCAAATACCACCCTGTAGAAATTTTGTTGGCATTTTTTTGAGTTTATATCCATCAAAGCAGAAAAATAAAGCGCAAGACTGCTGACATGCCAAAAAAAAACAAAAACAAAATCAAAATCCTTTGGAGATATCGAAAGTTATCTCTAATCACGCAAAATTTCGGGGTAGCTACGACGCTTTGATTTTTGAGTAGTTTAAAAATCATTAAAAAATAATCATCTAAAAATAGGTATCGTAATTGTTATCTCTAAAAGTTGGATTTATTATATCAGTAGATGTAGCCATCCGGCTTTATAAAGGAGGATAATATAGCAATGCCATAACTCTCTCCTTATATCTCGGATATCACCACATATTTGTCTTCCGGCATCTCGGAGACGACAGCGGCAACGGGACCACATTCTTATCTGGAGCGTGAGGACCGCAACCAGTAGTCACAATTAATAAACGAAGTTCAGTCGCAGGAAACTTCAACAGCAATTCCGGAGCGCGGCGCAATCTGAAATGCCCTTCAGTCCTTCACATGTAGGTCCCATTCCAGCAATTCCTGCAAAGGGGTTCGAGAGAGAGCGAGTATCATTGCGCTACAGTGACTCTCTTCAACGGCGCCTGTTTATTATATCAGTCCGAGAGGGGGCGAAAAAGCAACACAGCAGTATAATTACAGCGGCTGGAAGTCTGGACGTGTCTCGAGTTTCAGGAATTCCAGGGGAATTTCAGGAAGACAGAGGTGCACTCGGGCATAAAGGGTCGCATAAATAATAGTTATGGGGCCGCATTAGTACATACAACACGACCTTAGTTATACTATGAGATGATGTTATAGCTTGTATGTATTGGAACCGCATATTGCTTCATATCTTTGGTTAAACAATTATTACCGTATAAATAGCTCAAGTTGATATATCTGGAGAATAATAAATTTCATGAAAGTTTGTCTAGGTAAACCCGGATTGTTATAATATTATCAAAGATTTATAATGTTAACTGGAGTTTTGTAGGATATAATTATTATTGGCTGAAATTCCTACTTTGAGAGAATAAAATTTATTCTTTGAAAACGAAATCGACAATGGCATAAGTAGCGATGCATCACGAACACATTAGCGCCCAGCGTCCTATTTATAGGAGCGATCAGAACGAAATTTTTTACTAGCACTTATCAGCACCATGATGAATACCGGGTATTCGCCTACCAAAAATTGATGATTAGTGTGTAAAGCTTGCATTAGTTTTCCCGCATCAGTTGCTACAGCTCGGCACTTGATGCCTGAACATCATCGTTTTTTTTCCATGCGCACCGTGCATTGGCTTTCAGTGAATTTGTGATTACTATACGAGGTAAGTCTTTTTTTATTGTGACTACGTCTAGGTGTTAGATCAAGTTCACAATAGAAAATTAATTTCACACCATCTAATTTTATGCAAATTTTATTACAGAATTCAGTCTATTAAGTAAAAAAAATGAGTAAAATATTTAAAACCATGGAGGAAGCCTGGTAATACGCCAATTCAATGGATTGTGAGGCAGCAATGCTAACTCTGCAACCTGAAAGCTGATAGACGAAGAAGATTTCGTTGATGGAGTGCTTGGCATGCCTAGTCAGTGACATCCCAGGAAATATAGAAATAGACATCAGTGATGAAGAAAACTCAGAGGAAAACGGCAACCTACAAGAAGACGACGAAGACGAGTCACTATTAGCATCACTGATTACCAAAAGTGACGCTTCAACTTCTGCAGCAAGCAGCGTCATCTTTTGCAAATAGCCCTTCAGAAAAAAACTTCAGCAGATTGCTACTTACCATCGAAGAAAAGAAGGATCTTAACACGTTAACTGCCACAATGGAAAGTAAAAAAAAAGTTAAGAAGGCCATATCATGAAATACGTTTGATAGTTTGCTTATGTATTAAAAATACATTTATATCACTATAGGTAAACATTTTGTAATTTTAGTCAATCATTTAGATGTTCCAAAATTGAGAAGCACGCGTGCATCACAAGGCCTCTGGAGTTTTAATGTTTCAGGGAGCCACGTGATGCACACTTGCTTCTCACAATCTTTACTTTAATTTACGAAAATCTATCAAGTGGTATCGTAAAATAGCGACAGAGTTTATGTTAGGCTCAGCAATAGTCAATGCATACATCCTGCACCAAAAGATTACAAACAAAATGTCCATCACATCTTTCAAGGAAGAATAACTCGTCTCTGAGAAATGATAGATTTTTCTAAAACTACTCTTCCAGAGCAACAAGTGCCAGTTGTTGTAAATCACCATTTAGAAGAATAAGTTCAAAGTTCTGCTAGAAGAAGGTGTGTCGTTTGTTATGCTCAAAATTCAGAGGAGAGTGGTAGAGCTTTTGCTCAGTGTAAAACATCTTTTTCGCGTTACAAATGCATTCAGTGTAACAAATTCTATTGTGTTTCCTTTTTCATTTATATGACTAAACCCTTAGAAAGTGTGTCAGTGTTTTTTTTGTTCCTAATCACTTTTATATATACCGAAAACGCAGGCTAACTACTTCGAAATGTTCAGTGGGCCATTGAGAAAACGAATCTCATATAAGTAAGAGAGTAACGAGAAGCACCACTGCATCACAGAGCCTATTTTAAGATTAAAGCATGAGATGCTATGGTGCTACTCACGGCCCACGAAATCATAGTGCCCGAGAAGCACACTTGCATCTCATGGCAGTCAACGTGTTAAAACCGATTATTACAGCAGACTGGACAATAATTTCTCCAGAATATCAATTTGGGCCAATACTTGACTCCTCAAATCGAAAGCTTCAAGAACTGAAAAATGGTATTGGCCCCTAGTGACACGAATTGTTGATATTGATATGCCTTTCTGTTATATCGAAACATTCATAGCAATAAATCAATTTTCATAAAGGAATTTAGAAGATCAATTGCAGTCGAATACCTAAAGCTTATGGCTATGGTAAACGAGTTCTAAAAGGCAGACCCTTAAGTTTCTTTCCCACTTCTAGGTCAAACGTCCCTGAAGGTGTTAGATATGATGAAAAAATACATTTAATAGAAAAAAGAGCAGATTGACCCGGTAAACTAATAATTGCATTCTGCAGTAAGTGCAGTGTCACTTTATGTATAGTAGGATTAAGTTTAAAAAGTCAGATGTGACGTCTAATTAACCGTCCGAATTAATATTTTTAATTTCACCAGAAAATGTCAAACAGTTAATTGTCAAGTTGTAAACGAGCGTAAATTATTGAAGGAATCATTCAAACATTGAATTGAACCGCTTACGTGTCAGTTTGAGAGCCACTGACAACTACATAAAATTTATTCACGTAATGACATTCTATCCTCTGTGTTATGTATTTAATTCTCATTCAAAACCAATGTTGACGTATACTTATTTATGCGGGATGGAGTGTTTAGACAAACTGGACGGTTACTATAAAAACCACGTATATGAAACAAAATAAATCGAACTATCAAAAGGATGTGTATTCTTAATCGATACGTATGACTTTTTAGACTTTATTGGACTATAGCTAATGTTTTTAAATTTTGTTGTTCAGAAATTATAACGTCATATTATAATCATATTTATAGGACAGCGATTTTGAGAAAAATCAAATATTTCCGATCGTTTTGATTAAACAAGAATAGGAGGAAAAAGTTACTGGAGCATAAGGACATAAAAGGATGGAAACGACTTGACTGAAAGGTATATGACGAACCGGGTCAGATAGACAAGAAACGGAATTCGAAATAAAAAAGCACACTGTATATAAGCTTTATATACTTATTACAGTAGTGAAGGGGATTGGGAAAGTAAAATACCGTAAAATTTCAGAAGTTAAAAAAAAAATGGACGATTCGAAAGAAAGGGTTCCACCTCGCCACCGATCATGCGTCACTGGATTCAATTATTATCAAAATTTATTAATTAAAGTTCGAAGCGCTCGCAAGCCCAGTCTGCATTCGACATATTTAGCTCAGCTTTAAATTTTACTGTGTGTATAAAATGGATTGAACGAGAAGAACTCGCCGGTGATTTTTGGTCGTTTGTTGCGTAAATAGCAGTTTTGAAGAGCTCAGCTTGATAAATCATTTAATATGAATGGTAGGCACAATGGCTTTCAGACGATATGATACGATACGTACCCCTACCTATAGCGAGCTGAGAGGAAATTAAGCGGAGAAACAAATAATACAATTTACCGAATTAGGAGTCGATTTCCTTTTTGTAGGTATACATTCTGCAAAGATCGCTCCATATGTTTATTCGATGAAGTATAAATATTTAATTACTCCATTTGGCAAGAGATTCTGAATTCAAATAACTTAAAAATTAATGAATCCATTTAAGATATTATGGATGAAGAAGTACCTATAAAAACTTATAAATATAAAAGTCTAAGCAGAGGGAGTAAGTTTCTCAATCTTAATTAGCAAGCGACTGATTGAGTTTAATTGACTTTTCTATGCTTACATCATACATACAATCCTTTCAATTTCCACGTATGAGAGATTTCTTGTACAAGTAAACTTCGACAGAGATCTGAATTAATATTACATAAATTTCCTACCTCTTTTACGACTTGAATCAAATCAGCTAAATGGAAAATGTTATGAAACCGGTGAGCTTAAAACGACTTTTGTCGAAAGAAGCCATTACACATAATGGCAACTCAAAATCGCCCAAAAAGAGCATCGCACCTGCCTTTCAGCTATGAACTTGTTCAAAAGTCGCCGGGGTAAATCTCCCGCAAAATAATCCATGTACATGCCTGGTTGATGCCAACTGTCTGTTTCCGCTTCCTTTGTCAGTAGTTTAATCTTCCTCGGCGTCGCATTTGGGGCAGAGCCGAGAGACAAGTCGGTAATAACGCGTCTTGCGTCAAGTCGACGTGGCGTGCCGGTGTCGTGTATTACAGCAGGGTCTCTCCTCTTCGTCAAAGATAACAAACCCTCTAGATAAACGATAAACATCCGCGCAAACGTCGATCCTCCGGTCTTTAATGTTTCCAGCTCTTGGGGTCCTTTATAAACTCTACAGTTTACCAAAGGGCAGCCTTTAATAGAATGTTAAAACCAAAATTTAATAAATGTTTTGGTAGAATTAGTTTCAAAATAAAAACTTGACATAAATTCTTAAATCCTGAGCCTAATACAATATCAATTAATTAATCGTATATTCAATAATTGAATTTATGTCATTTAATTATATCAATAATGAAATCGTGGTGAATATCTAGACCTCTCAGAGCAATGAAATTAATAGAAAGTCACAAGGGCAGTTTTTATTAATTTGGCAGTTTGATAAATTCTGAAATCACATTTAGACCAGAATCGAGAAAACTCGATGACAATGCGTCAAATCAATCTATTTGCTTGATAGATCAATCTGCCTCTACAAAATAAACGATAAATATATAAACAAAAAAAAAACTTCATGCTTCATGCTGTTTGTACGTGTCTGTAAGTAGATGAAAACCGCAGCAGTAATAACAACTACACTAAAAGCCTAGAGATTACCGAGAGGTAATCTCTAGAGAGGTAAGCTGCACGAATATAAAATTGAATAAAATCAAGATTACTGTGACTAAAGATGCTGGTACCTACCTACTAAGAAAGTGGTATAATCGAAAGTGCGAATTGAGTAAGAAGCTTGAGCAACGTTGAAAAACGACCAGGAGAGGGCTTCGCAAGGTTCATCCAAAGAATTATCTGTCCATCCATCAAGGAAACGGACAGGGTGAGGAATGTAGATGTATACTAGTAAAAGTAAAAAGTGAAGATGAATTGAGAAATTTATTGAAAAAGATTGTTTGCACTGAACAGAGGAAAGTGAACGAGTGGAAATTACCAGCAATGATCTGCTACTGGCAAAAATAAATAATGACCGAGTTATATTCCACAATAATTGCTACAATTTTATTCCACCTAAACCTCTGCTATGATCATATTATTCCTACATTATACTGAATCAAATTAAAATGCTATGCAAGAAAATAAACGCTTTGAAGCTTCAACAATACTTTACTTAAAGTACCCTTCATGAATAATGTATAAAATCGGCAACACGGCGTGAAGAGTTGTTTGAAATTCCAGTCGTCTGGCCGGCTAGATCCTGCGGCATCCGCAGGCTATCTGCTAGGACCCAAGGAAAGGACGTGCTGGCGACGTAGAGAAATGGATACATCCATTTAACAATATTAAAACAATTCCATAGACATCCGGAATTCGGACCAATTGTTTCTTTGAATTGCCAGAGGGAGAAGAGAAGTAAAAGGGGGTGGTTTGGCATCTGGAGGGCAGTGGCAGTATATTCTCCAGTATCTGACGAGATCCGACTTTATTGCATTCAAGATAAGATCGACATTTCAAAATGAGACACAGTGTTGCCTTTAAAGACAGACGGGATGTTATTTAACGAGCGGGTTTCTTTTCTTACATGACTTCTGGGATGTTTCTAGAGGATGTTGCATTAGTTGGTATAATAGTAGTAGTCCTACCATAAAAAACAAATTAAGTTATTTCGCGAGAAAAGAGATTGCGCTGTATAAAGTAACATCAAAATGATAATATTTTATGTTTGTTTCCTCGTAATACCAAACATTTGCATAAAGAACAAGCTATACTTATTTTGTCTCTGACATGAAAATACAAACTGCTGTAAATATCCTAGATAAATACGAAGATCAGACTGAGAAAATACGCGTTATCCTAACACAAACTCCTGTATTGGAAATGGCTTCGAGGAACATTTTTCTTTACTTTAAAGCAAGCGATGTTGTATTTTATTCTGAACGTTGTTTGGAATCAATTGAAATTTTCTACATTTCAGTTACCTAGCAAGGAACATATTTGCGCTCCTATAATATTTCGTTTATTTAACTTTTTTAATGTTTTAAGGTTTTCGACGAATCTGATGCATAAATCAAATAAATTTTCATAAATGAGGATATGAACGTCACAGTGAATACGAATCATACCTTGTACCCAATCCTTATATAGAGCGATTCCCATGAAAAATACTTGAATTATTTGGCATCACTCCAAGAAAAGCTTTCGATGTCAGCAAGAATACCCTCTGTTATTGCCGGTGCAACAAAATCTACGTAAGGCATGTACTCCGAGCTTAATAATATGTACTGTGAAGACCATTCAGTCGTCTTTGTATGCAGACAGTACATACGAAATTGCAATGAAATTTAAGGGCTGATCCTTTACCATATCCTAGGATAACAAACTTCAAAGATTGAATGTCATAAGTAACCTAATTTTTCCTGATGCAGAGTATTGAACTTTAAAATAAGAAAAATTTTGATCAAATATACCTACAAGTAGTCGTAAGTACGGATAAACTTTTAATGGACGAAACTCAAAGTTTTTAATCCATCAGTAGCTCATACGTTTTACTTCAAAAGTCATACTTTAATATCAATGCATATACGTTTCTTAATTTTTATTCCGCATCCTAATAAAAGAAACTAAATAAAATAAAACTTCACTGCTTTTTTCGCTTCGAAGGACCTCGTTAATTAGTCAAGGTTTGAGGTAGAAAGAGAGCTTACTGCTTCATTAATTCATTTTCGTCTTTGTAGGTATAAAATGCGATTCTCATTCACAAAGAGGTTTGTCTTAACTTAATCCACTCTTTACAACTGACAGTTGTTGACTTTGTTAGGTTAGGTCTTTAATTTTGTTATAATTACAATTGTCAATACATTCAAGAACGGCAAGAAAATAGGTATACTCACTTTATCTAAATTTTTATAAAACAGATAAAATCAACAATTAATTAATTTAATAGATAAGTGATCCTCCTGGACAAAATACATGGTTTCTCACTCCACTAAGGGCACTATGTAACAGTTCGCCGGGTGTATCGTTTATCTCGACGAACTTCTCCTTTCGATTACTTGACTCAATCGGGTTCCTCGAAAGTTTTCATCAAACACATTGTAACGTACATTTTGTACGTACCGGCTAAATGCCAGCGACACGGAGACAACGGCGGGCGCGCGCAGTAAGTGAGTGATGGTGGTTTTTAGTGCGACGCAAACACGGCCGGCTGGCGGCCTCGAGTTTCGTCAACCTCGATTGTCGAATTCCAACCTGGAACGCAGGTGAACGCGTTTTCACCTTCCTTTCTCTCCTGGAAATTCGCGGATGAAGGTTTCGCAAACACCTGAAGCTTCCTGAAATGGCGTCGTGAACTTTCACGTGAATTATTATAAAAATCACCCACGTTTTTGGCTTGGTGAGTGTTGTAGAATGATTTTGTTAATTGTGCTAGACTTATACAGATCATATTTTGTTGATACCGTATGCTAATTTTTATTACAGCTTTTAAATCCGATCGAGTTTCGCTCCGCTTGTAAAATTTCGCCGATCACATTTTTGATCTCAACCTATCTTGAGGACGGGACATCATTTTATGTACCCTTGGCAAGCAGACTCGATCGTTCATTAATGCAAGAGTGTTTCTGATAGCAATGAAATTACAGCTTTTTCCCTGGAGGCAATTTTTTCTGGGGGGCAATTCTTTCCCGTAATAAGCTTCACCTGGAATCGACTCTTTCCCTGGAAGCAAGTTCTCGCAAACAAGAAGGCAGCCCATTGGTGTTACCTGAGACACCTGAGAAGTTTACCACCAACTAAACTTCCACCCTCACACCGGAGACCCTGCGAAGATAAGTGCCTTTGCCTACCCAGTTTAATCGATCAGTTCATTCGGATATACTACACGCTCTTGCTTTTATTATTTGTTAACCGTGCTCAAGAGTCGGTGATATTAACATCTGCGGTTTTTTCTTTAAGATTAATAACTGCATGTGATGTGCAGGTGATATATTTTTCAATAAAGAGTACCTGTTCTTGTTCTGCTGACCTGCTTGTTATTGTTGACCCTCTTAGACTAGCGACTCAACCTACGACCCTTGTTTTTCTTGTCTCATGCTCTCAGCGACTATTTTTCCCCTCTAAGGGTCAAATAGCTCGTTTCAACATCAATGTTCTATCATTCTGGGAATTGACCTACACGATATTTTAAAGTCTAAACCACGCTAACTTGCAAAAATCTTGCTGAAAAAGTTTCGGGATAACCATTGACAAAAATTTTACCTGCCAGGAATGATTCGGAGTAGGGATATTTACACTACTCTATCACTCGATAAGAACAAAAATGAGCACCTTTTCTAAGAAGCTTGTAAGTAGGTTGTTGTACAGAAATATTTCATCCATGCACTGAGCTTGATGACGAACTGGAACTAATGTAGAAATCAGGATCATTTTTTTTTCTCTAAAATTATTGGGTGCCACCCAGAAAGGTGGTGCAACCACATAATAATTATTCGAGACAGTTCTAAAGAGAACAACATCCAAGTTTCCACAACATTCCAGCAAGTTTACTCTCATAGCGAAAATAACTTTCAAATGTAACAGTTTTTTGCTTTTACGTAAGCGCCTTTAATTGGTTTATTGAACAATTAAAAAATTAATTACCAAACTTCAGTAACTACTTTCTTTGTTCAATTAAAATTAATCTTCTTGATTAGTATCATTCCCTTTGAAGAGAAAAAAAAATTGAACAGCCTTGAGAAAATTAATAATTAGTGATAAATGTCAGTTACGGCATATTTCTTATAACATTACATCAATTTCATTGAGCTGGGACTGAGACTAGAGTTGGGAGAACCGGATTGGGGAGCAGTGACAGTCTAATGTCGCCGTTACTCGGGATACAAATGTGCGAGTAACACTGTTCACGACTATTTGACGCATATCTTCTGAATGATATTGAGCTACGGATGAAATGATTTGAGAATAACAGCTGTATAGTAAAATAGTTGCTTTGAAATAACCTATAGATAAATCACAGTTACAGCAAGCTACTCAGACAGCGGATGACGATTCTCTCGAAATCGACTCGTTTTGTTGAACGGTCTCGTATTTTCGACGAATCGAAAATTGGCCGTGGACCTCAGCAGTCCACGATCCACTGATCCACTGAAAGTGCTAATTAATGAACACTCGATATTACGGCCGATAATCAGTTTTATCCCTAGGAATTTTGATTGTCGATTAACAGTTAGTCCTCTTTATAATACTCAAGACTAAGTATAATCTAAGTATAATGTAGTTTCTGATGCTACTTTCAAGCAGAGCCCTTTATACTTAAGTATTAAGTTTAATGCAGTTTCTGCTGCTACTTGCAAGCAGCGCTCTTCCATCAAAGTGCGAAGTGTTGTATATTCTTATAATTCCTATTGTAAGCTTCTCTGCAACTTCGAAGGTTTTCGCTTTACGCGACGCGTATGTCGCGTGTGGTAAATCGCTCCCCGGATAAGCTGAGTAGAAATTATAATTTCCCCATCGTCTCCAAACATAAACGTCTGCTCTCTCCTCGACTCTCCTGTCACCAAACAATTCCAAGATATTCTTGTCCAAGTGCAGTATGTACTGAAACAGTTCCTAAAAAACATCGTTTTTATAGATTCTGAACCTCTTACATTTTGAGCCGTCTGGTCAATATAATTGGTTTCTCAATAGGAAGATTATTTTTTGACGGTTAACTCAAATATCGTCCTATATCATCGTGAATTTTTTCCAGGATTCCAAGTTTTCATTAGAATCGTAAAAAAAGGTATCGTACTTTTTCACGATGGCAATATTTCTTTTAGTAACGTATTTTAGTAATACCATCACTCGGAAATTAAATTTGATAACGAATATTATCTATACCTAAGCACTGTTTGGATTTAACATTGTTCATTTTATATACCTTGAAACTAGAAACTAGAAACGATACGGTGACTGATCATAATTAATAAAATATTATGCTTATTTAGTGATTCCAGCTTAGAAGATACATTATTTTAGGATTATTCAATCGTCTTAGAGCGTTTATCAAGCAAGTCATCGGAGCGCCCGAGGTGGGGTGTTTGCTGTCCGGCCACGGTCACCAAAGCTGAGCCACCACAGATTTCTCAGAATCGTACAAAATAACTTGGCAACTAATTATTGTACTCTAATAATTCACGGATAAATCAATTTAGCGCAATCACATAATTCTAGAATGAGTCTAAATATTTCTATCGCATCGGATTACATATACAAATTAACAACCCGAGGAAGATTCTTCAGTCTTGAAATATATGTGGAGCCATATAACAAAAAATAAGTACTGGAAACAAATTGTGCTATTAAATGTCTTCACAAATAAATACTAAGTACCTACTACTTTATGTTAAAAGTCAATAATGTAAGGTGTATGTAAACAATTGATAAATTGTTTCCGTTGTGTGTGAAAATAATTAATGGAAGTGTTTCTTCCATAAATAATTGTAGCGTTGCCGTTCCATAGGGCGGAAGTACCAAAACAATCTTTGAGAGATATCGATAAAATTGTCAAATAAAATTACACTGAAGATAGACCCAGCGCTATCTTTTATATAGGCTTGCTAAATATTATTAAGATACATGCAAGTATTTACAAGCTATTGATGAACAAATGCGTGTTTTTCGAATTTTGGCACCGATTTGGAACACAGCAACGCTACAATTATTGTCTAACTGGGTCTGGGATTACTTTGTAGAAGAACCTTCCAACGTAATTCCGTTACAGTAGTTCCTATATTACCTATATCCAATGGAATAATATCGTGTCACGAATTTACTATAAGATATTGTAAGATATCGTGTTACTGGGTCAATACAAAGTTATCAATACATATATTCGGATTCTAGTTTAATTGTGGAACTCTTCAGAATCCTCGACGAAAGACGAAATAACTAGCCAACCATTATTGCTATACCAAATATTATTGCTTTACATTTTTTACATTAACAAATCAGATTACATCTTTCAATATACAAACTTATTAGACCGTTTGAACGAGTAAGAAAAGTTCTAAAAAAAGAAACACGCTCAGACATGCAATAAATCAGCTGGTCGTGAGTAAATTTTACAGGAGTTGATCAGTTCGATGAAATCACCATGTTCCTCAGAGGGATATCGGGAAGCACGTCGTCGCCAAGACCAGTAAATCTCTAATAAATTACCGAGTAAATTACCTACCCCCTAGAAAATTTTTAGAAATTATTGCGACTATGAGAACGAAATGACAAATAAGTCTCAATTTTACCAATTATTAATTAGTTATAAAGAAGTTTAAAGTAAAAAGGATTGTTTCTTATTGTACGTAATATCAATATCGAAAGTTTGTGACACTTTAAATAATGTTAGTGACTTTTTTTTCAAACCTGGCAACTCTGTAATAATTATATTTTCCGGCTAGTTGGTCGGGAAAACCTGTCGCAAGTAATTAGAGAGTGCAGTTTGCCCAGGTTTGTAATTATTGCTAATTCAGTGAACAGCGAACACGAAGACGGCCAGAATTGGCTTATTTTATCGAGTGAGTGAGAGAAAGAGAGAGCGTGAGAGAGAAACGACGCCGAATTAGCGAAGCGACGACCGACTTGGACAAATCCTCACGTTATTACCATTACTCAAGGTGCTTTATGGGCGCTAATTAGGTTTATCTAAAGTCGTGTGTAGGTTACATTATACCTACCCCTACTACTTAATGTCATTGCATCGGTGTATGTATTCAGAACTTTGGCACAAAGCCTAATCAACTCGACACCCAGGCAGCATTCGTGTTTGGGAACAAAAACCAATTTAATTACCTATAGACAAGTGCATTTCTGCATAATACCTGGATTAAACATTTGCTAAGAATTTAAATATTTAGGTTTAGGGATCTGTTACCCGTCAAAGTTTCATGCTTTACTGGATGAAACTAAATAAATAAGATTGCCGCCGCTTCCCCGGAAAAGCGATTGCGGAGTCTACCCTCAGAACTGGGACATGGCATGCCCGGAGATGCTTTGTTGTGGTTCCGGTACCGAGAGAGAACTCTAATCACCGTCCGATGTTTGAGTTTTCCGCCGCCCTTTGCCTCGGTTCTCCTGCGAAAAACTTGATCACTGGGATCCTGCCTCGGATGCTGCATTGCTGCTGAAATCCCAGCTCACTCACCGCTACCTTTTACCGTGAAATTATTAAGCTCATTGTGTGCATACAACTAGAGAAGTTTTAATTTTCCAAGACAGTTTAGCCATCATCTCTAATCATTCTCTAAAGCGGTGAAATAAATCCCCCCCAGGGTGTAAATACAGGGTGTTGAAAGTTTTTACAAAAATTGTTTTTTCGTAAATATCTCAAATATTCTTATGCCGATATTGTTGAAACTAGACAGTGTTATTTGTAGTAATAAGAAGCTCTTTTAACCCCAAGTAGATTAAAATTATCAAGTCCAGTGGCGTCCATTGGGATACCTTCACCAATATTATTGAAAAGAAATATGTACGCCACTGACTTTAAAAAAATGTTGATACTTTTTTGGATCAAGCAGCTAATAACCAATTTTTTTATCGAATATTTTAGTTACAAAGAAATGTTAAATATACAGGGTAAGTTTTTTTCAATGTTTAGTACAGGGATCTCGTAAACTACTGCAGTTAGAGGAACGGTTAAATGGGGAAAGAAATGTAGTTTTATGAGCTTAATTCGAAACAGCTTTTGTTTTTTTGAAAATCTCCATGGCTTCCTAGATATTTAACATAAAGTAAATTCCGCGGATTTCTTTACACCGAGATAGCAGTCTTATTATTGGGATTAGGACGGTTTTTAATTTTATTTCCTCAAATACGTGGTATAGGCGCTGAATTTAATAGTTAATTTTGAATTGAAAATCTTATATGAATTAATAGTTCAAGGGGATAGCTAGTTTTTCGAGAACTTTAAAAAAAATATTAATTTTAATTCTAATCTTTCAAAAATCTTGTAACAATACCTACCTAAGCTGTAGAACTTTAGACTAAATATTCATATCAAAATGTGACGGTTGCTTAGCAACAGTAACAGAAACAGTGAAACTATAAAATTTGACAGTTAGTTACTTAGAGGCTTATAATTTCCATTGAACTTTAAGTATGAAGTCAGGTTTTGCAGAAGTTCTTAAATCGTATAACCTGCAAGGTGAATTACTAGTATGGAGTTTTCCAACCAAGAGAAGCGTGATAAAATGTCATATTCAGTGTCAAAAGAATGCTGTCAGGGCTGCGGAACAATATTTTCGCAGATATTTTAATCGTCGTTAACCTTTTATATTCAAATGTTTCATAATTTTTCTAGAGTTACTAGATGACTATTAGAAAATTTGTAGTTAATTAAGTATAATTAATTGTTTGCATAGAGAATTACAAATTATTCTGCAAAATTTTCTATGTATAATTTCCCATTCAACTGAGGTCTATCAGTTATGCTTACATGGCCGCCTAGTTAAGTTGAGGAAATAAAATTAAAAACCGTCCTAACTTTTTTATTTCCCGAAAAAACGATATCGAGTTTTACATCGTTGTATTTAGAAAAAAAAGACATATCGAATGATGTCATAGCCAACTATGACTTACATTTAAAAAACACAAGTTTACGTCATAGCTCGAAAATGACACAGCAAATAAAAAAAAATGTAACGCCGTTTTATTGTCTATGAAATCGTCTAAAAGGTTTTCCTTTACGATTTTTCTCTAATCCCAATAATAAGACTGCTATCTCGGTGTAAAGAAATCCGCGGAATTTACTTTATGTTAAATATCTAGGAAGCCATGGAGATTTTCAAAAAAACAAAAGCTGTTTCGAATTAAGCTCATAAAACTGCACTTCTTTCCCCATTTAACCATTCCTCTAACTGCAGTAGTTTACGAGATCCCTGTACTAAACATTGAAAAAAACTTACCCTGTATTTTAATGTCAATTGTCAATTAATATGAATCAATAACTAATAAATCAAAAATAACTACTAAATCAAAAACATTACTGAATTAATGATTATGATTTCTGTCAATCAGGAACTATGACGCAATCTAATGGAAATTATTAAACAAATACATAATATCGCGTGTGCAAGTCATTTCGATAATAACAGGTTTGTGAATTTTATACCTTTTCTCTCATGCTTGCATTATTTAACATATCGAATATATCTATACCTTTTTAATAATTATTATTATTGTTCTACCATATACAGGGTGCACCATGTATCCTTCTCTATATTGCTATCTCCTAACGCTAACGGATACAGGGTCGGTTAAACAAATCCAAAGGAGCGCAATTTTGTGGCCATCTCGATTCCGTCGAGACATACAAGATATCTGTGACCGTTCCTGAAATATCCTGAAAAAACTGAAAAATCGAGATTTCTTATTTTTTCCATATTTTTTTTATTATTGGAGATTAATGAATAATTTTTTGTGGGCTTACATAAGTCGTCAAGAGCTACCCATCTGACATTTCAAAAATTTTCAAAGCCGACTAGATCCCAGAATATTCATAGTCAACTTTCGTTTTTCTTATGGCCACCATAGTGTTTTTTTATGTTGTTCGGTATAAAAAAAATCATAAAAACAAAAAATTGTTAAACTTCAAAAAAGAAATTAAAAAAAATTTTATTCTTCTTTTTTCTTTACAAAAAATACACATTTTTATACCGAATTTCATAGATAAATTAAAAAACCATAAGGCAAGCACTTATTCGGCGTATTTTACAAATGTTGACGTTTTTCGACGATTTTTTATTAGGGTTTTCTTTGAAAAAAGAAGAATAAAAACTTTCCAATTTTTTTTTCTAAAATTTATTAATTTTTGGTTTCCATTATTTTTTTCATATCGAACGACATAAAAAAATAATATGGCGGCCATAAGAAAAACGAAAGTTGACTGTGAAAACTCTGGGATCTAGTAGGCCTTGAAAATTTTTGAAATGTCAGATGGATAGCTCTTAACGGCTTATGTAAGCCTACAAAAAATTATTTATTAATTTCCAATAATAAAAAAGATATGAGGAAAATAAGAAATCTCGATTTTTCAGTTTTTTCAGGATATTTCAGGAACGGTCACAGATATCTTGCATGTTTTGACGAATTCGAGATGGCCACAAAACTGCGCATCTTTTCTCTAATTTAACCGACCCTGTATCTGTTAGCGTTCAGGAGATAGCAATATAGAGAAGGATACATGGTGCACCCTGTATAGCCGCTACTTTTGACTGATAGTTTATATGGCCGTGCTGTAATGAAAAAAACACGCTGTTTTGACTTTTTATTTTCAATACACAAAAGGTATGTGCAAATGATCACTATCTAGCTATGCAAGTAATTTTTGTCAACTTTCATAAAAGGGAATGGATAAAAGTTTTTAAAGCTTGCAATGAAAAGTAAAGTTATTACCTTCTCCGTATTTAAACTTGAAGAAATAATAATCGTCACTTAATTGAAAATTTAATTAAATTCATTATCGTGATAGATATATCATATAGCTAATAAAAATAAATGTTAATTGAAGCTCTGATGAAGATTGAGATTTAATAGTTCAAGACATTTTGAAATTAGTTCTATTCGTAATTAATAATAATTTATAACGGTTATCTTTACATATAATAAATTATTCTTGAAACATCGAACAGAAAAGCTAATTTCAGTAAAAAGGGCATCCATAATTATTGACTAAAAGTGTCTTAGTGAAAAATTATTTTCGAACGAAGACACGTTTGGTGGTACATACCAATTTTGTATTTTTGTGTAATACACTCTGAAACATTGTATTGCTATAAACATCTGCAACCTCTACGACTTCAGTCAGTTGACTTGAGCCATGAAGTGTGTCGTCGTCTTTGCTTGTTATTGCCGTTTGAAATGAAATTCCTTGAAGGACTGGAGAAGGCGGAAATTTCAAGCAATGAATAACACAATTCTCAACGCCGCCATAGTTTAATCAGAAAGACACATATATCAACTCCAGCTTCTCCAGGACAATTGCATGTTCACAATTTTCCTACAACAATCAACACACTTGTCCATTTATCATTTATAGAAACATTTCGTAGATATTTCCCAAGTAAATGAAATCCGATGACCTTAATCAAATGTTAATGTCCGATTTTAGGCCGAAATTTATAACGAACGCAGAAACGAAAAACTAATCTTGACGTCATCTACAAATTAAGCTGGGGTAGCTTGAAAAGATTGAACAGTTTGAAACGACATTCCTGTCAGAATATGACACACTCATCTATAATATGTTAGATATGTAGAAAGCACACAGGAGAAGATGGATATATAGGGGTGATACGCATTAAGAGAGGATGGAGAATCTGTGTGTTGTCATGTTGAAAATAAAATCAGCGAAGGGATGACATTTGCAACATTCATCGCCTTCTCTTTTGCGATTACAATGTTCAGGGTTCTTTAATTTCTTTTGAACTTCCGGTATAAGAGCCAGAAACTAAAGGTCAATTCATACTTAGGATTAATAGGAATTTACGATACGGCACCACTGCATATTATCGTTTGCTTGTTCACACTTACGCTGAGTTGCACTTGCTTTCACCTGGCGTTCTTGTAAAGAATGCCGTACTTTGAAAATTTCGTCATGTCGTGCCTTGAATTTAAGGGGTGCTCATTGCAGCACATGTGTGAATTTGACAGGCTACGACATTACATAAGTATGTATTACGTATGTACTTTCTGTGCTTGGATACGCGACATTTATAATAATTCCAGTCCAATACTAATTCCAAAGCAGTCTTTTCTGTTCCAGTCTGACGTTACGTTTTTTATAATAGTAATTTTGTTATTCTTAGTTTTCTTTCACCTCCACCAAGCGCTCAGAAAATGTCTGATGTTTCCCATTTCTCATTGTAGCCTGAAATATATCGTTAACCTCCTATTGTTGATGTTTCCTCTTCATTACTTTTATAACCATCGATAATTTAAAGTAAAATCTAAAACAAATCACCTTCTTCTTAAGATTTACGACTGCCATATCAGGGATAAGCTTACTGACGTTAGTATTTAGGACAAACAGACAAACAAAATGATGGTTTGATTTTGTCGCCCAAGCATCGACATAGGTCAGCTAGGTAAATCACAATGAAGCCATTTGTCATGACTTCATGACTTTTATGGTAAAGGCGTTACAAGCCATGTCTGCAATACTCCTGAATCGTCGGTCGTCGGGAAAACTGAACCACGAGCTCGACACCTGAGCTTTCCAATTTAAGGCCTGCCCAGTCCAGCACCGTGGAAAGCCGACTTGAGAATGCTTTGATGTACGCCAACTGCAAAATTAGGGATTTTTTTGTGCAAAATTATGCCACGTACTAAAAATCGAGCTCTTACACAGACTGTGTAGAAATGCTACATTTTCAGGAGGGAAGAGAAGAATTTCTTATTTAAAAGACGAATTCTTCCTGAAAAAATGAGTTCCACAATCAATGAGTTCATGGACAAAATCGAGACACTTGGTAGGAGACAACCGTCTTCAGCAATTTCTGTCATTTATTACTGCACATACTTTTTTCCAATGTTTTACAAAGTTTATACAAGAACAATGAATTTACTTAAGATAACAACAGCGGCGAAAGTTTGCAAAATATTGAAATTTTCCTTTATCTCATACAAAAAAATATCTGGGAATAGTTATTTTCAACTCAAGGATAGGAAAGGACTAAAACCTTGTGCAGATTTTATGAAGAAAAATTATATACCTGGAATAGTAAAAGACCCTTATTTGGAGATACTCGTAAGAAAACGTTTATAGGAATGAATTCTCTTACTTGTCAACACAGAATCTTGAAATAAATAATTCATAGAAAAATATACCTCACCTTCTTTCTCTATTAGATATTTTTTCTATTGAAAAAATTGTTTTAAATAGGTATGAGGATAAAAAAAATTACAAAAAAGTTAAAAAATTGAGTGAAGAAGAATGACTGCCATTTTTGACAAATGTTTTCCAAAAGTCTGTGACTAAAAAACTTTCATCACTCTCAAGGTTCCATAGGTTCACAACCAGCAACCAGGTATTCACGTAGCACTTCAGAGAATAAATTTTCCGCTTCCTCAATTTTAAAGCTATCTATACAGACGAATTTATGTCCGATCACAAAGTCTCCTGCTCCGTAATTACCCCTTCTAACCAACTGACTCACCTAGTCTATTCAGCATTTTTTCAGCCGAATCCAACGCCAT
This sequence comes from Malachius bipustulatus, assembly GCA_910589415.1. NCBI lineage: Eukaryota > Metazoa > Arthropoda > Insecta > Coleoptera > Melyridae > Malachius > Malachius bipustulatus. Next base: position 38,271,419 of record OU342632.1, read on the forward strand.
CCTTCTTGCTATTGAACATGTTACCTCCACCTCCGAGCATCGTTTTATTACCAGCTCCGATTCACTTAGTGCTATTCAAACCATTAACCTTATATCTTCTACAAAAACTCACTTTTTAGAAAGGGGGTTTTAAGTGAATGCCCAAAATACCCCCCTCATGTTGGAATCGAAGTAATGAGCGAGCAGACGCGTTGGCAAGGGCAGCGGTGTCTCAAAAATCGAACGCTCCAGTGTCATCCTTTACGATCCTAAACAATTTGATAGCAAATTTTGTTTCCTAAAAAAAACTGGTTTCTAGGTTACGTTCTAAAACGTAAATAAACTGCTAATATGCCTCAGCGGTTGATTTAGCTTTCAATACCAAAAGAAAGAATCAGAAAGTTTGTTAATACTATCCAAGTATAATGTAATATTATTGAACCAAACATTGAAAATAAATATTGGAGTTATTCCACGGTGTAATTTATTTCTTTCATTTATAATATGCTATGGAACTTTAAAGCAAGCAATCAGTTCGTAATCAAAATTTCCATTCCTTGAGTTTCTCTTAAAACAAGCCACAAATAGAATCAAATTATTTACACCTAAAAAAAAACAGAATGCTTCATTGCAGCTCTTGTTTACTCTACATAATAGTGGCCGTTCTAGTTCTCATTCCTAATACATATAAAGTCTGCTCGTGGATTTCAACTTTCGTTTTAGTTTCGTTCTGAGAACTGAAAGTAAATCGAATCGAGAAACTTTAAAACTCCACTAGAAAAATTTAAGACCGATATTTCTAGCACAGGCAATTCTTCCGGCCACGTTTCCTGCTGAAGTACGTACGTTCATAGGTTAAAACAATTACCTGGTAGCAATTCCAGGAGTAATAGAAAACTACCCAATAATTTCAACTTCCTCCTTTAATACTTTCAGCGGCTTGTTCAATGTTCATAGCGTTGAGCTGTTGAAACAAAAGAATGAACGAGTAATGAAGGAATGAAGGAGAGTGATGTTAAAATTTCAGTTATTTTTGTTGTTTTTGGGGTTCAAATTGTAAAAGTTTGTGCTTATTTTGATCCTAAGATGCCTCATAATAGGTGCCGATAACTTACCGTAATGTAGTGAAATAGGTATACGTATATCGAACTCAAAATGCCGCGAGGTGGCAAAAAGTACATTTCTGCGTATGAGAGGTGAATTCCACAGGCACGCATTATAATAATAATAATAATTATAATATCTAAAATTGAAAGCCGTACGTCGATAGGAGGTGGGATTCGGAAATTATGTGAAAATTGTTCGACCATTTCTCGATTTTTACGTTTTAAACGCTGCTGGAAATATTTTAGCTTTTGGTGAAAGAAAAGAGACATTTGTACTCCTAAAACGCCAGGGCCTTAAATATATTGTCATTAGATAAAAGAAGACAGAAATTAAAAAATGATAATGAATATTCATTAAAAAAAACCTATCTGTGCTGTCGAGTCTGGGGCATTCCGTTTTTTATTCATATTTTTTGATATTTTAAAAATTTTACAGACGTCTGTTGACCTACCTCGCGGTATTTCGGTATTTGGATATAGGTAGGTACATAGTTATGTAATTCTTCATAAATAAAAAAATCAATATTTATTACCTGGTACGGATCACATAACTAAACAACTCTTCAGCAGTGATATTTGAGTAAACCTGTGATGGCTTGTACATAGGTATAAAGTTGTGGAAAGCGGAAAGAAAATCAGAAGCCCGAAGGCGAAGACTGGGAAACTAGAAGGCAAGTTCGGTAGATGCTGGAATAAGTAGAATATAATGTCGGTGTGGACTGGCACAAAATCGCCTAAGTTTAGCATCTTTCTCTCTATAAACTTTTCCGCAAGTTACAAACTGTTACTGAATAGCAGACTGCAGGAATTCTAGAATAAAAATTTTCAACTGCTTGTTTTTATATTCATACGGAAACAACAAATTTTAATAAATAATAGCTTGGAACTTGTTTGCCTAGGGAATTGTTTTTCGCATGTATGAATATTTCAAAACTGGACGTGAAAAATTCAGCCAATATTTTCTTAACGCAGCAGCATAATAAGAAACTTAAGAAACTTGCAGGATATTAAAACTATAGCGTACTTGTCGTCAGAAAGTGGATTCGGTCAAGGAAAGTAGATGCAAATCTGGCCTTAATAAATAAATTGGATTTTTGTTTACATTTATAATAACTTCGCAGTAAACTGTTAGTTCAACTCCTATTATTCTGCAATTAATAATATGAATTTAAATTTAATGGCTGTCTATCAACAAAAGAACTCTTCTATTTTACCAGTTTCGAGCATTTGAAGCCCTAATTAATATCAGCATTAATAACGATCTAACGACATTATTGCTTTTTCCTATGATAATTATCAGGCGCATAAGACCTGGAATAAAATGCTCCCTATACAAAATTTGTTCTGAAAGCTCACTTTTTAGGGTAAGTTCTAAGGCGATTACAGGTACCATAATTAATTACCAATTTCTCTTCATTATCTTTTTATTATTAAACGGTCCTTTTAATCAATATAACTTTTCTTCATAGTTATACTTTGAAAATATTATTAGCAGTCTCCTTTTCTTTTATATTTGTCCTTTGTTTTCAGGGGATATTATATCAAGTTCGAAAGTCCCTTAACTCCAAAAAAAGGCCTAAGGATATTATACCACGGCCGGTTCTCTGGAGCTGTTTCGAGGCTGTGGTTTCGCCGGTAGGCTCTTTCGCTGCCAGCCCGAATAACATTGATGCAATTGGACCTAACTAAAATGACCTGACCGAATATTTCAGGGAAATACCTACGTTCCGTAGAACTGGTGATTTATTTTGAGGACAGTGAATGAAATTGAATTTAAAATATCTAGTATCTCATGGGATGTAAATTTTATATCGGCAGAGCTAGTAGAAACTGCGAATCAATGTATTTTTTTAGATAAGAGATAGTCGTTCAACTCTGGTAGTTTTTTCTTGAAAAACTAGCGCATTCAGCCAACGACACATTTTTGACTATATAAATAGTTTAATTTACGAACAGAAACATTCATGGCTGAACTGGGATTCGAACCCAGTCGGTGGTAGTCTCAACGGCTTAGTAGTCTGCACTCTAACCCGATTAGCTATCGCCCGCTCCTTGCACGATTATAGAATCACAGATTCTAACTGACGTTTTAGAAGAAGTGACATTTCCCGCTACTGAGAGGGGAAAAAGTCTAACCACGTCTATGTTTTTGCAAAAATAAGATGAGAGGACATGCTCTTCCCCGAAGATGCTCGTATATATTTGGAACTTTCAAAAGTATCAGCCACCGCACATCAAGAAAAAATGTACTTTTTAATGTACTTATAAGACTTATTAGGGCATGCGATGAAAAATAGAAATACGCATATGATGTAAAGTAATAATAATTTATAGATCAAATATTTATAGAAGCCTCGATTAAGCCCTTTCCCGCAGGAAGTGCCTTCAACAATAATTTATCTAAATATATCCAAGTGATCTCTACTTACGTTGTGTTTCCACAGCACTTTGTATGCCCACGGGTTGGCGTTGACTTTGCATTCAAAATAAACATCGTCTCCTTCCTCGATGTCGTCAGGATTCAGGTTGGATCCGAGAGACAGGTGCAGGATAGGCACATCTGAAAACACAAAGGATTCAATCCTCTTTAGCCTTAGATTATCCTCGCAATTCCAGCCCTATGCTACCCCCGAATCGGCTTTGGCCTGATTTTATATTGGCGTTTACGTGTTTTTGATTTAGGAGGTGATGGCGGCTTATATCGATCCCCTAAGTAAAGTTTTCTACTACCTTCATTCGTTCGTATTGGTCGGAAGATCCCAAGTGATACTTAATGGTAAAAAATATTTCTATGCGAACAAAACAAACTGAATGTGTCATTTTAAATCTTTAAGCACATAATCCTATTTTTTTTTATTAATTTTCAAACGAATTTACAGAAAAAATGCTATAAACGTTCGAAGGATATATCGGAGTAAAGCTTGCGTGTGTCAAATAAAGCAAACAAATGTTTTTTTGCAGTTTACTACTATTCCGGTATATTTTCTACTTCCCTAATTTAATTAGCATTCCTTTATCTCACCCCTGTTATTCAATTAAACAACGATACAAACCGTCCCAAGTTAAATTATTAGCTAAAGGAGAAAGGGGTGAGGCTTGAGACTTCAGGAGGATTCTCCAACAGCAAGCAAATCAAGTATTTGTGGGAACGGCAGAAGAAACTTAAATTAAGGAGGAGGCCGAGAGTGCAAACAGGAATCCGTACGCTGGTAGTGGATTCGTGTAATTATCAGTGTAGTGGTTTTTGCCGTCTACCGGGAGCAACAAGAACTTACAGAAAACGTTCAGGATTAAAGTGTCCTCTTCAACTCCATTTTGCACGTGTTGATTGGAAGCCCGACAAGTCAGGGAGCGTCCGTTATCCAGACGAGTTGGCACAAATATCAAGGTGGACGTTGTAATATTTCCATCAGATGAATGCTGCAAATATTTCATAAAGTTATGTAAGTATTGAAATAAGTAGGTAGTTGCAATAAAGATGCGGGAAATGTAGACGATTGAAACTTACTGATTCAGAATAATTGAAATTTGGAGGGGTTACTTCTTTCCCATCGATTAACCAAGTTATGTGGGCCGAAGGTCTCGATCCATAAGTCTGACATGGAATTTCATATTTCCTGTCAGCCGAGAGCGGATTATTACTGGTAAGAATTTCCACCTTCAAAGGCCGAACTGAAAAGAAAAATACATAATATAAGATCTAACGTCACAAAAAATTCAATTGTCGAGGAATTTCAATTACATATTTAATAAATTAAACATGTTCCATCGATGACTTAAAATAGACTACATTACCTGGTCAGAAATATGACTGACATGAAATATTGAATTATTGAATGGTAATAGGTACCTGTATAGTTATATATACGTCTGCTCTGTCACTCATAAAATTTGTATAAAAAACTAACCCTGGATAATAAAATTTATACATGAGTACGTATATGAGTAGGTATCAGGAAACACTAACGAATGAAAAAAAAAGGACTGAATTAAAAATGGTCCCCAAGGGCCTCAAGCAGCAGAGTACCTATGTAAATGAGAAATCCTTTATTTTATTTTCCATTATTTATGAATAATGAAATAATATTTATTCAAAAAACTTACTGGCAGGCTGTATAAACAAAGCGTTGACAAAATTAATGAATTTTCTCGCCAAAAGCAATGTGCTTACGTTATGTGTATTGGCACGGTAAGTAAACAATAATTAGTTGGATTTTGTAGATCTCTGTTGGCAAATTTTAATTAAAAATCAGTTGCGAGACCACTGTGTAGGTTATAGGTAAAACTCGCCTCTTCTCACTGCCTGTGACACCGAGCCCTGTTCTTCTGACGGGAGTAATTAAATTTCCCAACAGAGTTAAACACTGTTCCGCCGCCTCATCTACGTTTACATGTCTACATTCTGCTACACCGACCTGTCCTTAAATTCCTTTCATGAAACCTTTTTTTTTAACCTAACAGTAAAAACTACAAAACTGAGTCTGTAAATATTTCATCCCAGCATAGCGCTTGAACTAAGATGCTAAGAAAACTTGCAACGGCAGTTGAAAAAGTGTAAAAATATTTACTTTTAAAATTAATATATAAGAAAGGGCGTAGAATTTTGTATATATGCGCTTAAACAATGCAATGTAAATTTTATATCAACAAAAATGCTGAAACATCATCTGCTTGCCATCATAATATAACTAAGTATTATACTGCTTCACGTAGGTACCTTCAATATTAGTTTCTGATATACTTTTTTACTTTTTCTTCAGGAGCAGCAAATTAAATTTATCGCCGAACAGTGTTGAAATTCACCGGCATAACTAACTGCTCTAGGCTGCACTATATCTTTTTAAGAGGTGAATAATGAGATATTAAATTACGATATTGCAATTTTAGTTGTTTAGTTTGCATTTACTTCCCAAAAGTTTAATATAATATTCGTGCTAGTAATATTCCTAACAGAGGACGAAATATTTTCAGTAATTTAACTAACCAGCACAACTATGTTCTCTTTATGAAGTACATGAGAGAGGCAACGGAGTTATCTCAGCGAAATAAAAATATGAAACCCACAAGGAATGTCACAAAGTACAATATTTCCATATTTCCAAGCTCTCGTGCATCGAAACTTGGTAAATTGAGTAACTTTATACCCGTACAAATTATTATCGTCGTTATGTAACAAAGTAGATAAATATCAAGCTAAGCGCTTTTTTGTTTCTTGTAATTTAGACATTTATAAGCAGATAATCAGCGAAATATTTGTTAAATAATCAGTATAAAAATTATTATAATTTTGAAAAAGTTTAATTGAAGTAGATAATACAATTCATTATTCACAGTGGAAATTAAAGGATAAATTGGATCTTTGTCGATGATGCTTAAAAATGTTTGACCTCCGTGTCTATGAGGAGAGGAGGCTACGTACATAAAATCATACAATAATTAATAGTCCAGTGCACTTAGGAGTTGACCAAAAAATTTTAGACACATTTTTCTTTTTGTTGATTATTCGGAAGAGTCTTCGATGGAGATCTTAACCCTGAATTTGCGAGTTGTCCATTGGATTTCGTTTTTTTTTTTCAACCGCTCATATCTCGCGTTCTAATGACCACACGGCAATCGTTCCGAGGTAGTTAGACTCGTTGCTCTTCAGGTAAGTCTATATCAAGCAACACTTCCGAATGTACTGGTAAAAAAAAATATCACTCAAATAAGTTAAAAGTTTTCTGCCATAAGTTCTTGCGTCCGGTTTCTCTACGCGTAGATCTTTCCCAATGCAGCTGAGACCCTCATCGGAAGTTTACTTAAAAAAAAAGGCTCAATGTCCAGTATTAAGAGAAAAATCATCCCGATTGGTTGATTCCTCACCTGCCAATGCACGCTGGAAGTTGGGCTGGTTATTAGAAGTGACGCGCTCGCGGTTCGCGGTGCATTTCTCGCTATTGTAACTACAGTAACGCAAAATTAAATTAAGATCAAAATCATATTTGTTAAATCTACGCTACGATAATGCGGTTTACTATAATTTTAAGGTGATAAGGTCTATTTTAAAGGTCTTTTTGGATAGAAAAGGATAATTTAAGAAATTTTTCAGTAAGATTCTTATTTTTCTGAACTTTTTTCCACACTGCCTTTGTTGTAGGCCATTGTTGTAAAACAGCAATTTCTCGTCAATGAGGGTAATGAAAAGAATTTCATCCAGATGTTAAAGAAGCACTTGAACAATTATTATGAATATGAAGTAAGACAAGATTGGGAGGATGCGATCGTGGACAGCGTTAGAACAGAAGTTGAAGTAGCTCCAATTGATTTCGCCATACTCTTAGGATCAGACATGGATCTGCTCATGTTGATGTGCGCACTTGGAAAAAATCTCAAAAAAATCTACTTTCGTAAAATTGTAAAGGAAGCAACCGCATCAAAAATGTATTCTACGTTCAAGAATGAAGATTTATTGTAGCACGTAGGTACTTTTCATGCGCTCATTTTCGGAATGCGACACCATGTCAGTTATCTGTGGAATGACAAAAAAAATACTTCACATTGTTAAAAAAAAATGTTCGTCTTCGAGAATAAGGAATAAAATTATTTCGGAAAACGACTCCCGGACAGAATAACATCACTAATGGAGATAGTGTATTGATTGCACTGTACAGAGGAAAAAAATCCGATGCTTCTATTGATGAATTAAGATATAGAGAAAATGTTAGCACGTTCATATCTCAAAACAAAGACCGACTTATCGGGCTTGCCTCATACAAGCTCAGCAACACGCCAGCCTTCACCAAGTTCAAAAGTGGCCTGGAGAAGAGAAAAATGCGCTTGACTGGTGCTGGAAAAAAATTACTGGGATTTGAAGCCTGTGAAAAGAGAGAAGAAACCGATTTCACGTGTTCTGTTAGAGATCATATCCTGTGGATGCACAAAAAAATGCGGTAACGTTTGAGGTTGTCGATTTGCTGCGACGATACCTCCGCGAACGTGAACGAAGACGCAGAAGACTCGAGTGATGACGACTAAGAAGATTACAACGTCCTCCCAACGATGGAAGCTTTATCCCGAGCGACCAAATCAAGGTAGTGTGTAAAAAATTGAGAGTAAGCTACTTAAGTCCTTCTTTCATATCCAAAAACACCTTTAAAATATATCTGAATACCTTAAAATTATAGTAAAACGCGTGTTCTTAGCATAGATTTAACGAATATGTCGTTGATATTAATTAAGTTGCTTTATATTAGTTACAAAAGCGAGAAATGCAGCGGGAACCATGAACGGGCCAAATCTCGACGCGCGAGTTTTACAGACTTCAAAGTAGGTAGCACGTTAATAAACAGCGCAGCTTCGAGCGTGGATTGACGGGCGAATAATTAACCAATCGGAATGATTTGTTTTTCTAAATACTGAAAATTGAGTGTTCTTAAAATTAGAAAACAAAAAAAAAAAACTTTTACCCTTGGATGCTAAAAACTTTTTACCATACATTGGGGAGTTTTACCTGATAGAATCTGAATTTAATTTAACAGTGCAAAGGACCTCGGAACGATTTTTGTATTGAACAATAAACAGGCTACAAGATGGCGTCGTAAGGGGTAATTTTTACAAAGCGCAAATTCAGGGTTAAGTTCTCCATTAAAAACCTTTTCGAATCAGCTACAAAGAAAGAAATATGTCTTAAAAAATTTATTAGAAATTTTTGGGTCACAACTATAAAATATTCCTAAAAGCACTTGGATTATTATAATGAAAATCCAAAAAAACAATTTGTGATAAACTCAATACATTCCTGCTAATAACATAATAGATAATGTTTTTTTGAACGATTAACATTATGATAACAGACTGACGTAATAATTGATTAAACCTCGAGAAGAATGTCTTCACTCCCCTCCACTTTGTTCTTTTAATTTATACAAAGTCGGCTATAGAAAATTCCAGGGAAAGGGTTAAAATCCTAAATTAACGGCACTCAGGTATGATAAATAAAATAAAGAGAGGGCACGTAACCTAATTTACACGTAAAGGCACCGACATGAAGCTACTTTAAGGGCACAATAAGAATGATCGATAATATCACCGCCGATGGGTTTAGAATGGCGCCGGCAATACGCCAATATTAGGAGAGCGCTACTTTACACAGCTACCGGATATTTTTTACGACAACGCGCTGAATTTATTATTAATCCAGCCCTATTATTATTCCAGCGAGGCACGCTTTGATAAGCGACCATTTCTCATCGAGTTTTCGACGCCAGATTTTCTCAAATGTACTCGGATTATGGGTCGTAAAGGACAAGCCTTTTTAACAGTCAGAGCTATTACCTCTTTACGTCAGCTCCAACTTAATTGACAATAATGTTTTGTTTATCGGAACAGAATTATGTCTGTTTCTCAATAAAAACCGAAACTTATAAAATAAGCGCCATTATCATGGAAAATGCTCCTCCATAAACTATTTTATGTGGGATATTCCGCAAGAGAAATCTTAATGTCAACCCTAAACAAGATAAACTAATAATCGATTTTTCTCCCTTTGTTTCAAAGCTAGGGTACATAAGCATCACAAAGAGAAAAAATTAAATCACAACCAAACCGAAATTCTGAATATAATTTCACAAAAAGTAATATTCGCGCAAGAGATGTAAATCATGTGAAACCAGTTTGTGAATAAATGCAGTTGTCTCAAATGTCCATAGTTAATGGCCTAATTGGTTGAACTTACCAGATGAGTGATGCAATTACTGCAAAGTTCTAACAGTAACAACTACTGTCCTAGACATGTTCAATTGATGATAAATCAGCGAACATTCGAATAGTGAAGAGTCTCTAAACTGCTCTTCGCAATGATGTCTTTTGAGGACTGTAATCTAAATTAAGTTGTCATTATTACTATATATCTGTGTTCACATCCACCAAATATTTCAGTTTGATAAAAAAGTAGCACCATCTTGAGATGTGATATTTTTGAAAATTTTCATTTTATTTTTATAATTCTGACCTTAAAACATTTTTAGATAAATACGTACAAAATTTGGAAGTGATATTCTTCAGCAGCGAGACGTATATCTCGTATTTGTTTTATATTCAGACAGTTTGACAAGGCTGTAATGTTAAGAGCAAAGAGAGTGATTTGTAAATGCCACCTCCAGTGATTGAATAGCTTCTGTAGGATATATGTTTTAGCACGCAGTATAGAGCCAAGATCTATGCGAATTGCATCTGTCTGCAATTTATGTATTCCAATATCAGTCCCGACAGTGGTAATTCAATAATTTCGCAGCAGTATCTGTAAGGGTGGTGGTAACAAAATTAGGGAGGAGACAGAGAATTATTGTCTCAATGTGTACTTCCGACAGCGGGAGGACTTTTGGAATCAGCTTCTTCGCGAAGTTGATACTGTTAAATGTGAAAAGTTTTGTTAAAGTTGACTAAGTAACGGCTTGCAAAACGACAGGTGCAATGCATACTAAATTTACTAGTGTCTAACCGAGTATTATCTGACATCTTGCTCAACGGTTTGTACTTACCGTTTACTTAGGGGTATATAAGTTAGAATGAGTTAAATGACTCGATGCGGAGCCACAGAAGGCATAAAACAACTCGCATATACTTATAACTTGGAGCTCTCAGGTAAAAATAAAATATGATCATGCATGTTAGACTCATTTTTTTATTTTTGTTTTATTCTTCTAAACTGGCATAAATACACTATGCTGTTGCTGTAGTTTAACCATACTGATTTAATCTTTTGTTACTATCACCTATAGAAAAATAGGCGCACCCATGTCAGATATATCGTCATCTCGAGTTTCTGTTATTTGATACTAACCATCTTATCACCATCTAATCACCCAGACTACCTATCTAATTGTCAACACGCATGCTCGTCTTCTGGGAGCTTACAGGAGGATTCTAACGCAACACAACTGTCAAATTGGCTTATGCCATTGTAAATAATGAAAGAAACTATTATTTTTTTTATACCGGTGGCCAAAAAGTGGTAGGTAACGTTTGAAATTTATTTTTTTTGCTGAATTTTTTCAGTGCAATTTTGAATTAAAATAATTATGTTGTCATTGATTCGAGGACTTGGAAAGTCCGATTGTCAATTTTTTTATTATGAGCTCGGCTAATTTTGTTTATGAAAATAAAATGAATCCAAGAATTAAAAAAAAATGCGTAAAAATGAAATAAAGTTTAACAAGGTGTGTGAAATGTTAACAAAGATATATGGTGAGTTTGCTATTAGTAAAACAAGATATTACTAGTGGTACAAGTATTTCCCAGATGGCAGTGAGGACGTTGAAGATGACGAACGTCCCCACGCAACAGCACATCACAACCGATGAAAACGTGTAAAAGTGAAAGAAGTGGTTATGAACAACGATCACCGAATAACAATAAGAGAAGTGGCTGACGATGTTTGCATATCGATTCGCTCGACATGTCATGAAATATTTTAGAGTGTTTTGGGTTTGAAAAAAGTTTGTTTGGAAAAACAACTGATGGCTTTTGCATTACGATAATGCACCAGCTCACACTTCATTGCTTGTTCGTGAATTTTTGGCCAACAAATGACTGTAACGATGCTCCAGCCTCAATATTCGCCATACATGGCTCCGTGTGACTTTTTCCTTTTTTAAAAAATAAAGAGAGCTTTAAAGAGCCGTCATTTTACTGGCATAGATGACATTAAAAGCGCATAGCTGGAAGAACTAAAAGTTTGAGAAGTGTTTTGAGAATTGAATAAATCGCTGTCACAAGTACCTACCTAATGGGGACTTTTTGAAGGCGAAAATATTAATGTAGACGAATAAATGAAATATTGTTTTCAAAAAATTAAAATTTCCGTTATTTTCTGAAGACACCTCGTATTAATTTAATTTGACCATGGCCTCTATCTCATGTCACATTTTTGACCGTTACCTTTTTACCCTTACGTTATTTATTTCTTTTTTTTTGTGCTTTCAATCAATGTAACGACCTTTATTGATTCTCTGTCTCCGTCATACTCAAGAGTAAATCATTTTGATTGATAATTGTTGGCCGATCTTTCGTTTACGTACGTAAGGGCTTTTGATGAGTATAACTAACATTTTCGCCCTTGCCATGAGGGCCAATTGAATCACCACCCGGTGATATAGCCTCCTTTATAGGACCCCTAGAAATGGAGCTCCCACAGGCCGGTAGCCTCTTGTATAGGACCCTCTAACCTCCCGTAGAAACGGCTGATCTAACAGACACATTCCCACTGTTATCATAAAGACCTAGATTTTTCAATAGTATAATATACAGTTAGGGATTGGCCGGAGGGTCAGACTTGCCTCTGTGTGGAAGACAGTTCATTAGCTTGGGTAAATGATTGATCTTCTGTTTATAAATCACAGTTTAGTCTTTTCATATTTGGAACTGAAACCGAATAAGGCCATATCGATATATTTATTTAAAAAAAACAAGGTCGTTACATTACAACTAGAAAGTTGAACGTTGGACAGGTCTGTTTGTATTCGATTTATACTGTCATTCATAGGAACAACAATATTATGCTCAGTCAACAAACGACCCCAGAGTAAGCCTTCTGCAGAAACTCCACGACAACAATGTAGAGTTGTGTTTTTCATTTTTATTCCAGAGCTCTTGGATGAATTATTATTGCTTAAGAAGCGATATTTTCTGAGATTGGGATACCAAATCAATATTTCTTGGAAAAACATTTCAGAATTTATTCATAATTATTATAAGAACCATGGTTTGAGAAAAGCGTGCTTATTAAAATTAAACATAAACTTATTCAAGAATAACTTCTCCAGTAGATAAGTTGACGATCGTCTCATTTATGTTTCGCAGACAAATGTAATGAAGTCCATTTCTATTTTAAATTGTATCAACCTTCCGAACACATGGAATGACTTCATTTACCTGCCATCGCGATGGCTAAATAGTTGGCTATGTGAGAAACAGTGAGTCCGATTAGGGAAGAAACTTCAACGAGTTTTTATGCGTTGACATAATATCGACTCTCGATGAGAAAAGTGATAATGCGCGGAAGGCATTTCAGTACCACCAAAAACCTACAGAGCCACATCTAGCTTGAAATGGAACCACTTAACCTGTTTTATATGTCTTTGAAAGGGCTCGATTGGATCAGTATAACGACTCAGACTCAGCAAAGGATTTCTTATAGGCTCAGTGAAAATGACAAAGGAATCAAAGCAAACTGTTCCTCCCGTCCTGGAATTAACCTGCTAACGCGATCCCGGTGATAATATAAATGTAAGCGGCAAAGTCTATTTCAGGAGTGTGGTAGAGGCAGTTAAGGGGTAAGTGAATGTGACTGGCACGTAGAGCGACCTCATTACCGGGAGCCCAACAGTAGGATCTTATTCCAATCACACAAACACAAACAACGTCAATAATTGACTCTGAAAACGAATACCGGTCTCTGCTTGAACTCGATGCCATTCCATAGGAAATGATTGGTCTTTATCTTGAATAAGGTAGGTACTTCTCAAAGTAATTACTTTGTTATTTAGGGATAGAATGTATTTTATATCTGATTTGCTTTTCAATAACAGGCATTGTGAATAAAAAAATATTATATCATTTTTTGAGATAAATTTATATCATTAAGTACCTGTTTTTTTAGTATTATTAGTCAAAGAAATCTTGAGCTCCTGGAGTATTTCATCGATTTAAATAACAATTGAAAGAATCATCAATAATTGTTTCCACTTTGCTCATGTAGTTCTCGCAGGTAATTGAGTTACTTCATCTGAGAATGCATCTAAATAACATCGCCTTTGAGTTGACTCAAGTAAAAACAGATCAGTTAATTGCAGAAGCCAGAGGAAAGAGAACGAAGCCCATCTACGTTTATTTAGAGTCGTGCTACAAATTATCTTTAATAGGAGTCGGAGCTTTTGAAACGACGATTCAGCTCTGGTCGAGTTTCCCCTTCTGACGCTTATTCCTGTTAATGTAAGCAGCTAGGACTGAGGGGCCATCAGCAGGACGACATCAGAACGGACGGGAAAAGTACTGTCACTGGAATACGACACGTGGATCTGAGTTTAACAGGACCAAATCAATTTAAATATATTTCAGACAGCTCAGCCAAGTGGACAACTTATGCTTGCCCGCATACTGCGCTAGCGACGCCGCTGCCACGCATGACTTATTCATAAATCTTAAAAGCAGGGAAAATAACTCGTTTCATTCCAGACATTTAAAGGAAATTCAGTCGCGGATATCTATTTTACCATGACAAGCATCCATAGTGACAGTTCCTATCTAATATGAACAAGACCCCACCAAAAACTTTAAGCTTTGTACTCTAAGGGCCGGTTGTTCAAACGTTAATTAAAAATTTTCAGATAATTACTGATTTTAAAATGCCCTGTATTATCGAACCATTGGTCTGATATTGGTGAAAATGGATTCTGCGCCCTTTAAGAAGAGTTAATTATTGATTAAAAATACAAGATCAATAATTATATTCGCCGTATTTTCAAAATTTGCAATTTGAAATCAGTAATTATCTCAAAATTTTTAATTGACGTTTGAACAACCGGCCCTAAACTTTTTTGTAATAATTGTCTAAGAGGTTCACTTTCAGAAAATCCATATTTCCGGAAGATTATAATTTTGATGGGACTGAGTTCAAGTTAAATAAAGTTGGCTATAAAAATGTTTTCACGTTTATGTCCAAGGAGTTAACGAAGGTGGCGAAAATTATCAAATTAATTATATACTATTGAATTTTTTATGTCAAAAAGATTTGACATCGATGGTAAAATTGTTTTTGGGATACTTGGGTTTGAATGTTTTGAGATCGCCGAAAAATCGCTGACAGTCCGTAAAAAGTTCACGTACGCCATTGGCCCCGCAAAAATACAAAACTGTCGAAACGATGTGCGTAAAGCCGAATTAAATCGTAATCTGAATTTGAATAAACGTTAAGAGATTTTACAGCGGCCTCAAAACTTTTAAGCACATGAAGGGTGCCCGTTTGTAGAGAATATGTATGATGATCTCAGTTATCTTAATAGATACCTACTATGTTGGTTAAATGGGGACAAAGCTGCGTATTTTTGTGTGGATTTCTTAGTAATTTGAAAAAAAATCTGAGTTGTCATTATTAGTTGTCAAAATATTAGAAAAAATACGAAATTTGCAATTTTTGTTTGATTTTTCTTATTTAATTAGCAATCTCAAGCTAGCCGTTTTTTACCGAAACATTATTAGGACACTTTTCAACAAGGAATAAAAAAAAAACTAAAAGGCTAAAAATCGATAGTTATTTTTTTGTTATCGAGGTTCTTATTAAATGAAAAAATAAAAACAAAAATGACAAATTTCGTGATATATAACTTGATATGACCCTTGATATAACTGCGCCGCTGGCGAAAAGATAAAAGTTCAAACGGGGACAGATGTCAAAGGAAACAAATAACTAGAAAGCAACGAAGGGGGTCTCATTGAAGCGCCTAGAATAGCTTAGCATAGTCAAACCCCCAGAATATTGTGGATCGCTAATTATACCTAATAGATTTCTAGATAGTTTGGAGTGGAGATTCGAAGCTCAGCTAGGAGGAGAGTTCACTTAGTGAGTCGATAACCTTGAGAGTTTTTTGGAGTGAATCTTATAGTGACAGCAGCAGTATGAAAAACTTCAGACAAAACTTAGACATAATGGCAATAAATCTGAACTATACAGAAACTCTTCTTTATTTATTGTTGGTTAAAAAAAAATGAAAACAAAGTTTTCATTTTTACAATAGTCACTTTTCAGCGCTGCTTAGAAATACAAATAGGATATTTCTACGGACCATAACTCCGTCACGCTCTTACCACATTTAGCAGCGTTGCAGTGCAGTGGATTCAATAGCTCTACCCGAGGGAGTAGGCTGCATACATTTACCAAACAGACGGATTGGATAGAAAGCCAGACCAGCCAACCCGTAGGAGACCCACAAACGAGCCGGCCACAATATGCATGCATTAATATTTATAGCCCGTTTTATCAGCGTCACGTACGACCCTGCGCGAGCCTTGGGGCTTCACACAAGGCTTATCTCGCGGTTGCATTATCCATTGTGAAAAATAATAAAGAGTTGCCATGTCGCATCGTCCACGTAATGCTGATTTAGTATAAAGCGGGGGCGCTATCATCTGCCACAAGGTTGGATTATTGTGGTAAGCAGAGATTATACGCTGTAATTCTGTAAATATGTATACTCAAAGAGTCAGGAGATGATTTGTTGTGAAAAAATGTGCGCCAGAAATTAATTAAAGGGTTTTACAGTCATCCCTGGTTTTATTTGGTTGTACGTTGAAACATAAACACCTATCTAATAAATATTTCGAATAGAATTCACAAATTACTCTCCAGGGATCTTTGTTCGGAATAAAATGCTGGGCAAGTTGTCATAGTTTAATCATATTGTCTTAACCAGGAAGAAATATTCTCTTTAAACTAAAGATTCATTCATCCCTCGTGACATTGTTTTGAATTCTCAAGAAAAAGCTGCAGGAAAACAAAAATAAGACAAAATAGCTCCCCTTTTGCTCTAAGCAACTACATAGAGAAACGATTACTTCTATAAAATGAAATCTCGTTCGAGTGGATCTCTACAAAGTTCTTGTGCTCAAAGGGTCCCTCAACACACACAACTTACAAGGTAACTCCTGGTCATGAATATTCAAGGACTTGCATGAACCGGTCCTCAGGAAACCCTGCTGAAACAGCTTAAGCCTGTCGACTACTACAGGAAAACTGAATTACGATAAACTCACTTACTAGAGTAAATTTTCTGTGTTACATACATGGAATATAAATATCACTTTTATCTGCATACCTACATTTTACGAGTCTCACTATAAAGTTATTTTTCATAAAGGTTATTGTTATCTCGTCATATCTTTGAATAGAAAAATAAATTGACTAATAGAAAACTGTATGTATTCTTTATATAAAATGATATAATTTTATTCCACATTTTGTACCAATAGAGAAACATCAGCTTAGCCAGATACATTGACCGATATGTATAAGGTATTGTATTATCAAATAGGTACTTTAAAGCGAGTGAAATTATTCAAAATTCAGCCATGTATAGTCCCTGAAAGGATAACAGAGTCCCTGTAGAAAGCACGAGCATTCTATAGCGAAGGATTTCACAGAAAAGTTTAGTTTAGTAGTTTAGTCGTAAAGTTGAACATGAAGTTACATAAACTATTACGTTCATTTGGCTTCAAAAATCCAAAATCAAATCCAGGTAAATGTGAGATATAATATTGAACTATACATTTTTAAACACTTGTTATGGGAAGTTTTATTACAAAAGTGTATTGGATTAGTATATTATATTCTTTAATTATTATATACATGGTAGTAGTTTTTAACTTGTTCACTACCCCACCATTGGGATGTATTGAACCAAAAATAATTTAACAATACAAAGCGGGTTTAATTAGAGAAAAGTGGCACTTATTAAGAAGCCGAAACAAAATTTGTTATAACTTCAGTCGTTGCTAAAAGGTGTTGCATCAAAAAAATTAAAAAATGACTCAAGAAAATCAAGAAAAAATCTATTACATTCAATTTTTTTAATATAATAAATTTTTTTAAATTCACCCGTTATTTTTCCTAACGAGAAGAATAAAATATAATTGATTTTAGAATAAATAATAGACACAAAGATATTATTGTGACTAGGCCATCATCGACATCTTCTTTAATAAGAAAGAATCCCACCAAATCACGTACAAGAGTGGAAGTGGAGGACGTGCTGCCAGATTGATTATTGCCTTGCAAGGCGTGAACATCTGGTTAACTATAGAGACTGTTTGGTCATACTGGGTAAACCGCTCATATCTCAACAAATTTATAATACTGGTCACTGTGTACAAGCTTTCGAAACCCATTAAAATAAATCGAAAATTAACTCCAAGAATTAAATGCAAATCTTTAAAAGAACGGTTAACAAGTGGAGCTTTCGGAAAATTTAAGCAACTTGGATACCGCAAATTATGCTGCCAGAGAAAATGTGGGAGAATTTTTGTAGAGTCTGTATGGCAAAGCAGAAGAATGCCTAGTACGAACAAGAAACAAAAAAAAAATCCCAGAAAGAGACAAAATGGTGGAACAGAGAAGTAAAAGAGGCGGTAACGGCCAAGAAAAGGACTTTTAAATTGTGGCAGTCGACCAAAGACGATAGTGATCACGAAAAATGTAAGGTAGTCAAAGAGCAGGTGAAGCGATAGGTTGCAATATCAACAGTAGGAACCAACTCAGACTTTTATAGCCAATTAGAATCAGCTAAATTGGAATTAAATATTTATCCGTAAAATACTTAAAATCGCTTAACAACACAAAATAAAGTGACAGTGATAATAAATTACCGACAAAAGACAGACAAAGTGCAAAAGGATCGATTGGGTACTTACTATAAGAACCTAGTGAATGGGTATCATCCAGGAAATCAAGAGTATTGTATGCCTAAACCAGTGCTGGGGCATCTCCTGGAGATAGCTCCGGAATAAGTAAGAAGAGCGGTACAGCAAATGGAAAATATAATCAGGGTCGGATGAAAATCCAGCAAAAGTCTGGAAGCACCTGGCAGAGGTAGGAGTAGTGTGGTCGAAAAAACTCTTTAACAGGCTGATTCAGTGATACCCCTTATAGACCATATAGGCGAAATAGTCTAATGCTATTTTATAAAGGAAAGGGAGACGTCAGGGAATGTAGCTGATGCCACACACACTTAAAATTTGGGAGTGAGTACCTACTTGACAACAGCTTAAAGCCAATCTTCAACCTAACACTAAATCAGTGTGGATTCGTAGCACAAACGAGCTCTTCAGACGCCATTCAATGCCCATGGGCGGTTTTGCTATCTCGTTTTTATGCTTATGACACCTTCTTTCTAATGTTTTGCTAAACGATCCTCTTACATATATCAATTATCTTGACAAGACATGAGTGTGTCGTCGCACACTGCACTGTACCTGTCACCCCTTTTAAGTCTCCTGGGCAGCTTAAATGATGCCATCTTAAGCGATTTGTTATTTCAACGCAGTTCGGCCGATATATCTTTCTCCATGTGTGGCCCCTGACTATGTGCTACTCTAATTGGTATCTTACAAAAGAAAATTGTTCCATTGTACGATTTTCGTACCGTTTCAAAGCGAGACGTTTGAAATTGCGTTGAGGATGCACCAAGGTTCCACACCTAGTCCTTTGCTTTTTAACGCCGTTATGGATTATCGCACAAAACACTCTCCAAAGCGGCTTTGAATATCTTTTGTACCGATGATGTGGTTCTGATCTCGGCATGTGCGGAAGAGTTTCAACAAAATTTCAACTCTTGGCTAGATGCATGACATCACCAACTCTTGACAATATAAAGATTTCTCGGTTCAAATATTCAGGCTCAATACTTAATGGTAAAATAGATAATGGTGTAACTCACGGAAATACAAGTTGAGACAACTCACAGGCGTTATGTGTGAAAGGAAAATGCCTCTCAAGATCAAAAGGCAGATGTATAAGACCGCCATTAGGCCTGCTGCACGGATCAGAGTATCAGAGTACTGGATGACAAACACGCACCAGTTAAACAAACTACACCCAACAGAAATGCGGTGTTACGCTAAGTCAGCGGGTGTCACACCACTATCCAAAATTTGTAATGAGAAAAGTTTGTAAAATTGCCCCGATAGTTGACAAGGTGAAAGAGAAATGCATACGATGGTTCGGTCACATCCACAGGGGACCAAACGACTATATTAATACGGTGAGGCTGGCTCTGGACTTGCCGACGACAGAACGCATACGTGGAAGACCACCATCTCCTGGTGGATAATGAATTTACGTTAAAATCGATATTTTTGAACCACTGATGATGTTCATATTTATGGAAGATTTTTCACAAATTTTGACAATAGGCGAGAAACTATATTAAGTAGCCTTGACTTTAAAACACTACAAGAAGCACATTTAAAAATTGCAAATAACATTCAAAGCTGCAATAATGTATAAAAAAACACTCACTTATCGATTGGTGCATGAGACACTTTTTTAATTAGGTTTTTATTAATGATTACCGTATCAAAATAGTCGTATACCAGATTAAATAACAGTTTACGTTGATTAAGTATATAAGAAGACTACGGCCCAAATCGTCTTCTTAGCAATAAATTTTAATTAGGGAATCTTCCAGGATCAAGAAGCGCACAATTTGAAATAAATTAATATCGCGTGACATAATTAGATTAATATTTTATTTCATAAATTCAGTGCATTAATTAAAAGTGTGCCAGGCACATTCATGCGAATTATTTATAGCTCAGCAGGATAATAATTAAAACATCCCTTCAAAACATTCGATCTCCAAGAGTAAGATATACCTACCTTCGGGTTTCGCGTATAAATTAAATTCTTCCTTACAGAGATATTGTGATGGGATGGGATTGTATTATGTATCCTTCCTTTATAAGCAATAATCTTTCTGAATTCTTATAATGATGAATCATCTCAATATTTAGACTTTGAGACGGCCCTTGAATATATTCCATAGACGTTATTTCGATTATAGAGGATCAGAAAAGTTAAGAACATGATTATAGTCATATTTGTCTTTAACAAATAAAAAATAAATAATGAGGTAGGTACATATAAGATGAATTGAAGCTATTTAAAATAAAATCAGTGACTATTTATGAGAATGAAATTGAACATTTTTTGTAAATAATTCCAAGGAGTAATTAATAGAATTCGATCCTACAACCAAATTAACGAGTTCTCGGGCAATTTATCTCTTAAAAAACCGGAACGGGTGAGAAAATTCTTAACGAGGTTTATATTCCATCTGATAGCTCTGCATGGAACGGGAACGAACGGAAATCAGCAGTGGGATCAGGGCGGCCATCAGAACCGGGATCTCGGTAAAAGATGAAGGTAGTGTTTTGACGTTTAAGGTAATAATTCACGGGTGCAGACACCGACAGGAGTCCTATGCCCGGGCAATATTCACAAGCCATTATGCAGATTAGAGCCCGATGGCGCGCAGAGGATTCACCATGTCTGCAAGTTAAATGGAACGAGACCTTGCACCTCGACCTATCAATTCCCCTTAATGTATGTACAAGCCGAATAATGACCATCCCCGCTGCCCGATAACAATCGGGAAGTTTATTAATTCCCATGATAATTTTACAGACAAAAGAGCATTGTTTTCCTCAGATAGGAGAACTTCGGAGGCGGGAGATAGTATACGTGTGTAAGGGTGTGTTGTATGTCTGCTTGAGTGAGAGAACTGGGTTGGTAAATTGTCTTGCATATTAACACTAGTGCTGAATAATTGGGTTTTGATTATTGTCCCAGTCTGTGAAATTGTAGGTTGAATGTACAACAGTAGTACCACTCTACAATACTATACACGTAGGGAGTACGAATCTGGATATTACTATTGTTAACAGCTGAATGTGAGGGTGGATATATTTCAACATATCCCAGTAGTAGAGTTACATATATAATCATCATACGGCAGTAGTTATAGTAGTTTTTTATTTGAACTTTTGTTTTCAATATTAAAAAATAATAGTTTGAGAAACAGAACCGAAATAAAACATAAAACATTTAATAAAAAAAAATATACTCACAGTATATTTCAATGGAAGTTGTTGCAGACACTGGCTGACTAATGTTGTTATTGGAAGCTTGGCACGTGAAAGCCGCGTGTTGATCGGATCTTCGAAGACCTTTAATGACCAACTGATTCGATCTCACATGCTGGAAGCCACTCTTCGTTTCCGTTGAATCAATTAATTTTTCACCACGCCACCACTTTATCATCGGTTCTGGTTTGCCTGAAAATAGAAAAGAAAACAATTATGAAAATTGTGGCTAATGCCTTACAATACTCGCCACCTATCTAAAATTTAAGAAGTATGTAGACATTGAAGTCTAGTTGTTCTCTTTTCAATTTCATCTCTAGAGTTTTTGTTTAAAATGTTGGTTTCTAAGCTCAATAAAAATCTAGGAAAATAAAAATTCTCCAAGAACATGAATTTTAAAAACGGCGCAGTTAAAAAGCTATTTCCCTGCACATAAAGAATTTCACTTAACAATCCCTTGAAGACTTCCGAAGCGTGTTTTACTACCTGTAGGAGTAATGAAGGTTTCTCTTGTACGTCTATCTCACATGGAAGCGGCGAATGTATTTTAATTATTCGTCAAAGAGCACCAGCAAATACCGTTCGGGGGCTTTTCCAGTGAGAATAAACACCGGAATTTACATTGACATAAATCGCTTGAGGAATTTTCTTTGCGATGTACATCTGCATGAGAAAACGCAAGACAAACAAGAACTTAATAACAACTGAAAACGGGAGTACACTTATATTTTACTTTCTTATTTTATTCCTATGTTATACAGGGTGATCCCGAAATGGCGGACACGGACAGCACCACAGCATCCATTGTGGATTAAGGATTCTAAGTTTTATTTACTGTTTTCTCCAGTATGGCTCCCTTAAGAAGATATGACCACTTTTGTGGAAAAAAAGTCACAACACTGCACTACCCTTCTTAAGGAAAAAATAATGTGTAGGTCTACAATAATACCTAGATAGATATTACCATGGAAACATATGAAATGGAAAGTTCAACAATATTCAAAACAATAATCGTTGCGGGGAAACATATCCGATAATATTATTCAAAATCTATTTTAGTTGCATTGTTGAGCTCGAATTTGAACAAAGATGCCACATTGAAAAATTTTGTTGAACTCAGGGAATAGGTAAACTTTGAATGCCTGGAATTCCGTTCCCGATAATAATAAAAACAAAAAGCAAACGCTATCGTAATAGTTATGTCAAATCATGTGCTTTGCCAGTGGAGGTTGTTTAAATTTGACTGCCGTTTTGATTTAAATTTTAAAAAAAGGACACCCTATATCTCGGTAACGAAGCCGAGGAAACCATTTTTGTTTTAAATTTACAGTCTTTCTGAACATCCTCTACAACACCCTGTATACCG
The DNA here is from genome assembly GCA_910589415.1 of Malachius bipustulatus. Classification (NCBI taxonomy): domain Eukaryota; kingdom Metazoa; phylum Arthropoda; class Insecta; order Coleoptera; family Melyridae; genus Malachius; species Malachius bipustulatus. The sequence continues at coordinate 38,294,540 of OU342632.1, forward strand.
TGTCCGCCATTTTGGGATCACCCTGTATATAAAGTTTATTTAAACAACTGACTGGCATACCAGTTTGCCCTAAGACACAGTATACAAAATATTACTTAAAAATAAAATAAAATTATTAAATGAAAATTATTGCAAAAAAAATTATTGTAATTTCGGTTTAAAACCAAAAAGATGATTTCTTAAAATGTACGTTGAACTTTTCAGAATTTTGATTACAATTTCCATGTCTAAAGATTTATTTAATCCAAAAAATTTCCTAAATTCAATATATTTTTTAACTAAAGTTCCTCTAGAGCCGAAAAATAGTCCGATAACTTCAATATTTTTAACTTGAAATTTGGATTTATAATGTGGTATAGTTTTCATTTTGATGTGAGCCGCTACCATTATACACCGTCTGGCTCTGGTAAGAGTAACTCACTCCGAATTTTGGGATCCAATAGATATTTTACTTTGCAAAAGGTGTAATAGTTCTGATTTTTTACAATTATTCAAAGCAGACTACGTTACATCATAATTTTAACTTGAAAAAAATTTTCATCCAGAACTGATTTAAATCCAGATTGATATCGAGAAGACTAATATTGTTTAACAAAAATGGTTGGGAAAAAAAGTTTTCTTTAGAAAAAAAATACCTTAAAATAGTGAGAACTCTCCGCACATGCTCTCAGAGCGTCATAGGGACTCCCCTACAGTCATGCGCTTTTTCAATAAAATGCAGCCAAATTATTGCTAGAAAAAAATTCTGCAAAGCATGAATTTTAGAGTTAACGCAAGAAAAAAAAAAGGACAGAAGAAGTAGGTATACGTAATTTCGGATTTTTACAAAAAACTAATTGTAAAAAAAATTATGTGTTCAATTATGACTTTTATAGTAAATAAAAAATAAGTTTAAACAGTAAAAGATAATATTATAGTATAATACGGGAAGCAGACAAAACTATAATTTCGGAATGGAAAAACTCTAGACGTTTGGTGAATAGATAATTTCTATGCCTAAAGCCTATTATTGATTACCGATCTAAAAAAAGGAGATCCACGAGGAGGTATTAGAAAAATTTCTTATTCTGATTCGGTGCTTCGCTGATTGATGAATTTAAGCAGTTTCATCTCAGTTATTTTTTATCCGCACTCAGAGAAAAGTTCTACGCAAAATGAATGGAAAAAAAGTTGATTTTTTGCCTTTTTTCAAGTTAATTTTTTGGATATTTTTGACACAATAAATGTTCTTAATTAATAAAAAAAAATTTCGATGTAAAACATTATCATACATACGACTACCATCAATATTATCATAACATTATTTACAAAAAATTTCCCTTTACCTATACCTTAATTTTCTAGATTTAATTTAAAATCTGAAAGAGGTGTAGTTTCACCCCTATCTCAATTTTTCACCTTCTAATTTAAAGGATTTTAAAGAACCTTCTAATTTAAAGAACCTTCTAACTTCAAGGATTCATACAATAAAAACCCACTCTTTTGATAGTTTCTTTCTACATTTCAAATTTGAATATATTTTATTTAAATTATAAAAAATGTGCCAAAATCTATAACCATTGTTTTCAAAAGTACACCAGAAAATTACTCAGTATTAATAATAGGTAATTTTTTTTTAGTATTTAAAATTTTATAAATCTTTTAATTTAGGTAGGTAGCTAAATAAAATTTATTTCACAAATCTCGATTGACTGAGCATAACATTCAGAAGCATTTAGCTAATATTGAACAGTCACGCGGGATGTTGATATTGAAAATGAATGAAATCGAGATTTAATATCATAACTCTAATTAGCGCGATTGCTTCTTGACATACAAGGGTTGATGGAAGCGCCAACATCAGTTCACATGCGGATATAATATACTAATGGCCTGAATATCATGTGGATAAGTCCTCATTTCCACTAAATTCACGTCACCCTGACATTGAGCTAGCTGAATTTGGGTTAATTTGATTAGTCCGGAATTCTTCTTGTAATTGACAAGAATTATTAAATTTGGCGTTGTTTGTTGATGTGAATAAATTGATATTTTCAATTATTGTGCATCAATTAACACGTGTGAGTACATTATGTACTTGGTTTTGAAAAATATTCTCTATTTAGATGATAGATTTACCACCACTGTGCTGAAAGCTTTACAACACATTTTTTTATATGAGGAAAGCTTCTGTCGAGAGAAAATCCAATCTACATTACCTGTTTTTGTTATTAAAAAAACACAAATGTACATGTATTATGGAAATTTATTATGTAAACACCAAAAATAGCGAAAGCGGGGCTGCAAAGATATTTGCCTTAAAAATTCATAATATGTATACAGGGTGCTCAGTTTATCTGGAGGCATGGAAATATCCAAAACCACGCATCGGATCAAAACAAGTCCCCGTGAAAGTTGTTCCTCGGGAAGGAGCACATCCAATGATACTAAGCTTGGCCCTCCTACCCCCACTGCATATGGGAGGTAGGAAGTAACTTTCGAATCTTAAATAGGAACTGTTATTTTTTTATTGCAATTTCGATTTTACGCCTAAAAATCCATAGGAAATTGTCCCTTCCTTCCTCCCCTCTATTCCCCCCATGTAGGAAGGGAGGCGGGGTAAATTTGAATTTTTGTCAGTAGCCATATTTTTTTTTAGCAAATTCGCATTTTACGAACGAAAATAGGTAGGATTTGTCTGTAACATTTTTTTTTTTAGATTCATGACAGATGGCGCTGTAATAGAGAAAAACCAAATTTGGAAAAAAGCGGTTGAAAAATTGGTATGTCGCGAGAAATACACACCACACAAGGATAATAAAAGCAGATACTTTTGACCTCTCTCTTCTCCTAGCGGTAGGAAACAGCATTGTGTCCAAATCTTCAATGGGAAACTTCTTTTTCCATTGAAACTTCTGACGAACAACTTTAATGGGCGACTTGTTTTGATGCGATGCGTAGTTTTGGTTATACATACCCATATATGTCTCCAGATAAACTGAGCACCCTGTATACCTTTAAAGCATCTTAGCTACAGTATGATTACCTATATTACTACGAGTAAAGTTTTACGTCCAGTCTGCAACCTGAACTATTTTGGACGAAAACAACGGAAAATAATTGTAAACTTTAATGAGAGTTTGTTGTTCTTGTCATAATTTCAAATGCTCAAACTATCATCGGTATGTTGATCTTAAAGATTTACCTACTCGTAATTACAGGTAACCTCTACTCCTGCATAATGGTGTACAAATATTAACATCTTTGGAGACTTGTTGGAATTTTGCCAAAAAATTTATACATACAGGGTGTTTCAAAACATGTGTCGGAAAATTAAAGGTAAGGTTCCTTGACGCGTTTTGAGAAAAATGTTCCCATTAACATAGGTCCGCAAACGTAGATACCGTTTTCGTGATAATGTCCAAAAAAATATTTTTTTCAGTTATTTGACGATATCTTAAGAACCGTTTTTTTTAAGCGCTAATATTTTTTTTTAAATGGCAGTGGAACAAATCATAATAAAATTATAAAAATGTTTTTCCACAACAAAACAGGTTGCTATTTCTATGTTTTCATCATAAAATGCTGTTTTTCTCGAAAACAGTTCACGTTAAAGCTTTCAACCAAGAACGGCTTTTTTTACTTAGAACATATTGGGAATTTAAAATGTACTTTTATAATTCCAATTTTTCCAGATTCGTAGAAATAAGGGGTAAAAAAAATTTCAAGAAACCCCGAAATCCCTACCACTGAATAATAATAAGTTATTTAAGTTGCTCTCAGAAAGTCAATGATATTATAAGATGTGTACAAAAGTTCAATTTTATATCTCAAACAGTTCCCGAGATATCGTCAAAAAACTGAAAAAAAAATATATTATTTTGACACCCCCCCCCAGTATCTGGAAAACGGTGGGCTTGCGGATCCATGTTAATAGGAACTTTTTTTCTCAGAACGCGTCAAGGAATCACACCATCCATTTTCCGACAAATATTTTGAAACATCCCGTATATCTACTGAAAGTATACCTTCCCGACTATATTGACTTGAAATTCTTCGGGCCTTCCTACAAACCTTCCAATTAACACCTCAAATCTGCTAATACCTTCAAAACGAGTGGTTTGCTGATGATTATTATTCTTTGTGGACCTAGTACTTACCTAACTCCACTCAAAATATGTAACATTTTCTTAACACCCTTATTTTATATTTTTCCCTTATAAAATTATGTATTGTGAGCATTTTTAAATCGGTTCTATATGGATAATGTTATACAGGGTTATTGGTAACTGGATAGGATAAATGCCTTTGGTAATTAGATAAAACAATAGGTAAGAAGTAATTAACCCGAACATGCACTTTTCAAAACCCAATAGAATTTGATACTTTTCTTTTATTTTTTTGATTTTGATTTTTTTTAATTTTAGTTTTTCTTTTAAATTTTCACATTTTCACATGATCCAAATACTTCCGGATATTTTTTTCCAAACGGAAGACCCTCATAGTGTTGGACAAGTATTCCATCAAAAAAATACAAAAAAATATTTTTTTTAATTACATTTCAAGACATTTAAATTAATTTTTTTAAGAAAAAGAGAAAACAGAAATATCTCAAAATCTATGGAGGAGTACATGCTTGGATTAATTTACTCCTTACTCCTTGTTTTAACAGATCACCAAAGGAATGTTGTATCCAGTTAATAGAAACCCTGTATATAGTAATTCATGAAAATTAACTGACTTGTCAAGTAGATAGTTAAATTTATTTAGATCTCTACAAACAAAAGCTTCATTTTTATAACCACAAACTCCAGTGCTAGTTAAATTTTTAACAAAGAGGCTTGAAATTATTCCCGCAGCCAATTTTCCTCTGCAACAAATCCCCATGTCGCGGAAAGCTCCAGAAATCACCGGAAGAGGAACTCAGGCATATTATACTTTTCTCCTGTGGGAGGGAGCCAACCTGGAGCTGGATATCACCGAGCACGACCCTGGTGCGATGGTGAGAAGTTATTATATTGTACCCAGCGCCACGTACAACATTCGTTCCCGTGCTCCTCAGGGAAAACATGTGCTGCTGTGTAAGTAACTAAGTGGGCTGGTTATACGTGACAACGGCACCAACGTCGTTTTCTCCTTCTCTCCTACAATCATCAGGACATGCCCTCTCCTTAATACAGTACGAAGACCTCTATATGGATGACTAGTAAGTATATAAAAATGGCACGTAGAATTTGAGATTTGGGAAATGACAAATAAAACATAAAACGTGATGAAATATACTGGAGTATTGTTTGACTGTTTATTAGCAACACTGCAAAAAGATAATATGAAAGTGAGTTTGAAAGAAATAAACATTAAACTTCAGGATACGCCTAGTCATTTCTTTGCTGTAAAGATCATTTTAATTGCTTGCGCTGCTGGTTCCGATCTGTCAAGCAAACTGCGTGTACCAAAATGTATATCTCAAATTTCCAATCATTACTACTTGATAATTTAACTTTTTTCTGAAATAAATGCACTAATCTGCACTTGAGTAAATTGCGTATTGATTAAAAAACGATTAAAAGAAAAACTATAATCCAGTGATTGAATGTTGTGGTACAGGCGAGAAGACAAAATATTTTCATCCTGGATTTCCCCGGGTTCGAAGCGGAAGTTCTCCAAGTGTCGCCTTATTTATTTATTTACTTAAGCAGCAGTTTATATCTACATAGCTACCAAACGATAAACAAGAGAGATATCGGATAGACGCTGTCACGCCTGAGCTCGCGTATTCATCAAACCGCTTTCAGGCACTTTCAGGTCTCCATTCCGTCGTATACGAGCTGAAAAATTGAGACACGAACTTGAATACACAGCAGAAGCAGCTAGATAGCTATCTTCGACGGTGAGTTTCAGTGCGATAGGGTGATGTCGCTTCTTTGTAACACTATACCGCGCCTTATTTTCACCGAGAATTCTTAAGAGCCGATAGATTATGTTTACACTAAAACTGAAAGCCACCTCTTGCTTCTCAAGAAACTCTAATCCAACTGTTACAAATTTATATAGGTAGGAATCTAGTTATTTCAGACTTAATCCAGAGAAATAGCAATACATTACGAAATCAATTTTACAAGCAATATCTTCAAGACATAACAAGAAATATCAAGAGCATGTAGAAAAAATAATACGAAAAGGTAGCTGAGAGTAAAAATAAGAAAAGCGAGCCTCTTTAACGAGAAGCAGAAAGTCTTTCGGTATAATTTATATCCAGAACCCCACGCCATTTCGATATTATCAACTCTTCCTCCACACTCTGAAACCTAATTTAGGAAACCAGAAGTTCAATTCTATGTGATTAGGGCGTAGAGAAAATAGATAGTGAAACAGATAGTATAGAATAATGAGAAAATTGTCTCCGATCTCACCCTTCCTTTCTAAACTACTCGTGCCATCTTCATCTAGGACCTCCTTCTCTACTAAGTAATTATAATTAGTTTATTCGCTCAAGAGGTTACCTACTAAAATTCAATAACAGGAAATCCATTGAATTAAACTTGAAAAATAATGTCTCGATTCTAACTAACAAGTTTTACGATTTTGGCCTGACCAGCTGACCTAATGTTCTCCGTAATGAACACAAAAATTCACTCTAGACAACAATGGAGGTACCTCGAGCTATACCTCCCACTCCGGGAATAAGTATAGGAAATGAACTGCATGGAAATATTTGCCTAATTATATGCTAATTATGTGCCAAATTCAAAAATTTTGTGCGCATTTATTCCAATTTTTTAAATGGCAGTTATGGCAGGACGTAGAGCTACACACTCACCACCTAAATTACCCTCGATAGGTTTATCACCCCTTATTAAGAATTATGTGCTTATTATGAGCTAATTATGTGCCAAACTCAATAATTTTGTGCTATGTTATTGTGAAAAATATTGAGTGTGGAACGTAATTCTGGTTCAGTTCTTTTCCCATATTCAACCATTCCATTACCATTAGTATAGCTTGTACAAAAATAATATGAAAGAGACATACCTATAATTATCCTAACTAAAGATGGGATATGAAAGTTTTAGCTTCTCTCTGCGACCCATCGATTAAGTAACAATTAAAAAAGTAACTAACTCATTTAGGTACTTAAAGACGGTCTTAAAATTACTGCTGAAACATGTTGAGAAAAATTGTTTTTTGAGATGCTAATAAAAATTCTTATTCGTGAAAAGTACCTAGAACGTGAACGTAAATTACCATTCAAAGATTAATGTCTGCTGAAGTGAAGTCGTAAAAGTTAAGTGCTTATTAAGGGTGCGTAGGGATAAGGATGCATGCTGGAACAAGGCTTTGTAAGAGAGCTAAGGCTCGTAGACACCAAAAGACATGATAATCGTGACCCTGCGGATTAAAAGACAAAACACCGTCGAAGAGACGTAATGGGCCGTAAACCATATTTCAGCCGGTCGATTCCTCACCTATCTGGATCGTTCGTACTGCCATGCTGCGTGGCTCGTCTCGACGTCCCAACGGGAAGCGGGAATCAGGTCAACCGATATGCTTGCTCGAGACCTGTAATCGGATTGTAAAAACCTCGATTCCCTTAAATATGCTACAACATGTTCAACTTGTATCGAAAGGGGTTAATTTAGTGGAACTATTATTGTTAGAAGAGAGAAAATACTGGCTGTTAACTGCGCTAATACTTTGTATCGGACTTATTTTGTATAAACATTAAAATTTAGTTTATAAAAACATCATATTTCGCTGAAGAAATCTATTGATTGAACTTTTCGTCGATCCTTTGTAATAAAAACGATATTGGTTGAATTAATCTGTTTATGTACCTATATCATTAAGTTTCTAGAATTGGTTTATGTCATAAGAATTACTACCCCGCCATCCCCGCATTTTTTTTTGTTGACGGAATTTTTATTATCCTTGACCAGTTAAATGTTTTATTTTCGCGTTTCGGGATGATATCTTTTGGTGTCAGTCTCCATTAAATTTCAAGATTCTTTTATTCAAGGAATTTTTCATTCGCAGGAAATTGCGTCGTTGCGTCTGGACAGATGGTGCAAAACATAACCATGATGACTGAGCAAGCTAATCGACAGTAAAGATAGAGAAGGGATTATTCACTTTTCGGATCTCGAAGGAACATATCGATTACTCTCTGGAATATTTTATGTGCGAGTGTCACATATTGTGACCTGTAACGATGTTTTGGCAATGATCATCTAGATAAGGCAAATAGTTTTGGCGCGTTCTTAACTTCCTGTTTCAGTGGTCATCTACTCGGTCCCTTGTGGGAGGTTCTTTCGTGCACTTTTGGTAACATTACATGTTTACCTAGTGCTCTTCAGAGTACAGACATTCTGCAGGGTATTAGGAATTTTTAAAACCACATTTGCCGCTGATATTGATCTGATTCCTTCATTTTTCGTCAATAACTGTATTCGATAGCTAATATAATAGACCCGCTCCATATATTCAACATAATTCTCAAGCATCATCGCTTTTCGGACAGACGGAAAACTACGAAAACAATCCCTATTTATAAGACTGGTGATAGGTCAGATGGTAAAAACTATCGGCCAGTAGCCCTTTTGTGTAACTTTTTAAATTTTTTCTAGTTTTGTCTCTATAACCGGATTGCACCTGATCTCATCCACAAACTCGCCTACTGTCACAATGATTTTGTGGGGGACAGATCAACAGTCACGAATTTACGGTTGTGCATGAGATCGTGTCTGAGGTCATGATGCTAGGCTACAGGACGACGTCGTGTACACTGACTTTCGCAAAGCGCTGGAGTCTCTGAATCAAGATATATCAATTTTGAATTTGCATGGATTTGATACTCCGATGGGGTATTGGGATTATTGAGAATTTGGCAGAAATCAGTTTGTAAAACTTTCTGGCTGCAGGACTGACGTCTTTACTGTTTTAGTGTATTTTTTAACAAAAAAATACACTATTGAGGACGACATCACTTTTCGAAAATCACCCAAACTCATCAAATGTCCACCGATCATGACCCCCAGATCACGAAAAAGTGGTTTTCCAAAATTCACCTGCCCACGATATATATATATATATATATATTTATATATATATTTATTTATTTCTCCAAAATCACGATTTTTCGATTTTAAAAACGCTCCTGTAGCTTTATCTTTCAAGATTAGTGAACGAAATTTTGGATTCTTGTAAAGCTTGGGAATGACTTTAGATTTTCGTTGAAAAAAAATCCAAAAGTCACGTTACTTCTACAGGGTGTCCTTTCAAAGTTCCTCAAATCCGGTCCTTGAGGCACGGTTTCTGGCCGCAGTTTTCAATCTAGGGGGCTGAAATTTTTGTGAGAGTAAGATGTCCACAAGGAGTGGTCTGGTATTGCACTTGAGCAAAATCGGCCGAGCCGTTTCAAAATGGCGGCCATTTGAATTTTTTGAACATTAACGGTAAATTGACAATTTTTTGAACCATTGTATGAGCAAGATGGCAAAAAAACTTTGAAATCAAATTAACAGGATTTGAAGAAAATTATTGGAAATTTGAGTTAATGCAATAAAATTAGCATATTTTCCATTAATAAGCCAGTGTCGTGGGTAGGAAAAAGGGTGAAAATGTGTCAATTCTATAACCGTTTATGAGTCCATTTTTGAAGAAGTTGAACCGAAATTTTCCATTTTTTTTGCTTTAACATATAATTTGATGTCTTAGCTTCAATTCGCCTCGATTAATGTAGCACTTTAAACGAAAGATAAAAAAGTTTTTCGCTTGTGCAAAATTAGCTTACACTTATATAAAATTATTAAATCGATGAAATGGTTCGCAATTTCTTTTTTATTTTTTTTCACATTCAATTATGAATGGTTCTGAAAATTAGAAGAGCAATCGCAACGACAATTAAATCACCTACATGCAGGTGAAAAAAGTATTCAAATTGGTTTTTTAATAACTAAGATATGACCAGTTTAAAAAATAAAATGAGTAGATGTAGGTACCTGACGTACTACATATATCTACCCCATCATCACTACAAATTCGAAACGCACCGTGTGGCTCAGTTTGTTACATCCTTGACTAGCTAACTGTTGGAGCGGGTTCGCATCCACGAGAGGATCATTCTTTTTTTTTTGTAGGTAGGTGGAGTTTTCCCAAAAAAAAATCGGATTATTTTTCATTAAATTCATTATAAAAAAAAATAGGAAGAAAATATTTATTATTGAATCGCATAAAAATACACTATTTCTGCGATTGATGCGCAAGAAGGTTTTTTTTTTTTGTGCCCTTCAAGCCTCTGTTTGGGTCCTTTGCTTTTTAACACCTTTATAAACGATGTTGCGGAGATACTTGCTGGTAGATGTATGTTATGATGACGTAATAATTTACACAATCATTACGTCTGTTGATGCATCACACAAATATGCTGCGCAGACTTGCCTGGATCCTGTGACTGAATGGTGTGAGAACAATCTTCTGAATCTGAATATTCTTAAAATGGTCTGTCAGGTTTTAGCCACATAGTAAAAATCCAGTCTTATACCACACTAGAAAATGGCAAAGGTGGTGTCGCACGCAATGAAGACGTGGAGAAATAACTCGAATGCTGAGGAGGAGTGTCCAAATCTCCACGTATGAATGGGGTTGAGGAATATTGTAAGGGGAAGGACAATAACGAGGTCCACATCTTGTCAAATGATTAGCACTTATTGAAAAGAGGTTTTCTTGTCAAGTGCCACTTTGACGATATCGCAGTCAGCATCCTCGACTGCCTTCTTCCAGTATCAATTTCCAGGCTTTGATCAGAGCAATCAGTCGTTGTTGCTGTCGTTGGCCAACAACTGCTCCTGGGTCATTTTTATTATGATTGACTCTTCAAAGACGACTTCGTTACACTGCAGAGAATCATACCGCTCTACGCGGTCGGATTTTTTGTCTTCTTCTTGTGCATTTTTCTCATATCACCTTGTACAGTAAGTCCCCCATCTACCACAACAAAACTATATTATGATTTTAGCCGTAAATGGGTATCTTCCCCGATAGCGGGGTAAAAAAATTGACAAAATCTTAAAATTTCACTTTTGTGGAAAAAAATTGGTAATTTTTGGAGAGCGAGTATCTCGGTAAGTATCAACTTACAGGGGTGATTTTGGTCTCGAATTGTAGCAATTTTAGTCTACTTTATAAGCGCTTGGAAAATATTTCATAAAAAGTGGCATAGTTTAGGAGTTATAATAATAATAATAATAATAATAATAACTATTTATTTCCAACAGATGCATAAAGGCACCCAATTACAGGAAACAATTTAATATATACATACGAAAAAAATAAACAAAAACATGCGATAATACCTATATCTATTTTATGCCTAAAATCATAAACCTATAAGTACAAAAACAAGATGCCAGAGAAAATACAGGAGAAAGAAAATACAAAATACAAGACGGCCGCGACGTCAGCTCGATAGCGTTAATTGATCCTTAAATGCAGTCACTACGCGTCCCATTGAATCATAGTTAATGTCGCAGCGGCCTGATATTTTGTTAGCAATAGCACACATAACCACTAACGGTGACCTCGTTAATACATTTGTGTTACTGCGCGGGTTATAAAATATGTACGTCTGTCTAGAATTACAGCGCGGAACAATGAAAGACAGCATTGACAGCAAAAAAGAACAATCGATCTTGTTATGAACCAGCTTGTAGAGGAATTTAATACTAAGTTCCGCTCTCCTATCCTCCAAAGAACTCAAGCCGAATCTTGACAGCAGAGCTTCCTGGGAAAAACCCCTAGGAGGATAGACACCATCAATCCTAAAAGAGACATACTTTAGAAACTTCCTCTGAACAGACTCAAGAAGATCAATGTGAACTTTATGCAACGGAGACCACACAATACACGCGTATTCCAGTTTACATCTTATAAGCGTCGTGAACAAAGTCACCAATGTCTGTGTGTCCGACAGCTCTCTACCATTTCTGAAAATAAAGCCGCAAAGTTTGAAGGCGGCGGACACTACCTGAGAAATGTGTTCCGTGAAGCGCAGCTGTCGGTCAAATACAACACCCAGGTCCCGAACAGAGTGCGGTCTGGAGAGTAAGATGCCATCTATCGAGTAAGCAAAATCAATATTACGGTGTTTTTGGAGTAAGTCATGACGCTACATTTGGACACGCTTAAAGAGAGGTTGTTTTCTCTGCACCACAGAGCCAAGCGGTCAAGATTAAGCTGCAATCTCTCACAGTCCAACTGCGAGCAGACAGAGCTGAAAAGCTTTAGGTCATCTGCGTAAATAAGTTTCTCACAAGTGAAGACATCAACTATATCGTTAATGAACATAAGAAAGAGCAGGGGGCCCAAGTTTGAACCCTGAGGCACCCCTGAAGTAGGAATGAATGTTCTAGAAGTGTAACCTCCATACTTAACTTTCTGTGTTCTATTCAAGAGGTAGGACTTTATAAGAGCAAGCAGAGGCTCCGAGAAGCCAAACAAGTCTAGCTTTTGCAACAGTATGGGGTGGTCTATCCTATCGAAAGCCTTCTGGAAGTCTGTGTAAACAGAATCCACCTGGCCACCACGATCGATAACATCCGACGTGTACTGAGTGAAAGAAACTAAATTAGATGTTACAGAACGCCTCTCCATAAAACCATTCTGTTCCGCCGCCAGATAGCATTTGACAGATGAGTAAATACGATCAAATAAAATGGACTCGAAAACTTTGTTGAAATTACACAGCAATGAAATAGGTCTGTAATTCGTGACTAGAGAATTGTCACCACTTTTTAAAATAGGGGAAATGCAGGACATCTTCCAGAAATCCGGAAGAACAGATGTTTCAATAATGCGGCTAAACAAAACCGACAAAGGAGTTACCAGCACACCTGCACAGTCCTTCAGTAGGAAACCAGGAATTTGGTCGACACCACACGTAAAAGAATTTTTAGACTTCTTCAGGGCAATGTAGATCTCATCCTCGGTGATATGGTTCACCGATACCGTCTGGCCAGTGTAACTATTACCAGTTTGACGACTAGACCGACCAGAATTAGCCACAGAGAAAACACTGTCGAAGTAATCGGCAAATGCATCAACTATCTTTCGTGGGTCTGTTAATTCAACCCCGTTATAATTCATGCGGCCAGGAATTCTTGTGATACGTCTTTTTTCACGAACGTAAGCCCAAAACCTACGTGGATCACTAAAGATGTCGTTCTGAATGTCATGCAAGTAATGCAGATAAGCTAGACGACACAGTCTCTTACAAACAGACCGAAGTTCGCAGAATTTCATCCGACAGTAGTCCGAATTTGTTCGTTTCCATTTTCTATAGTAGGACGACTTAAATCTGATGTGCCGAATGATATTACGATCAAACCAAACAGGATAACTACGTCCACCGGCAGAAGAGACGCGATATTTTGGAACCGCCACATCAAAAACATCGTAAAGAGCGTTATAAAACCTAGAGCAAGTATCGTTAACATCTATCGCATCAGTCAGAAAACTCCAATCGAACGAAGCAAGCAGATCATAAAGCAGAGGAAAGTTAGCTTTTCTTAAATTAAACTGGGTAGGGTTCCTATCCATTTTAAAGTTGACGAGCCGTACACACGTCAAACCGCAAGCGAGCTCAAGAGCAGGGTGATGTCTATCCTCGGGAACCAATGGACAAGAAGATCGCTCTATCTCACAAATAACGTTACTAAAAACTAAATCTAAGACTACGTTAAAGTGATTCGACACAGAGTTATATTGACGCAGGCCATTAAATTGCATAAAATTATTTAACAAGGTATTAAGTCTATCTGGCCGGTTCGTGAAGAACTGCGGAGAGTTAAAGTCACCCAAAAGTAAAATTGGGCAGTTCTCAACAACAAAACACCTGCCAATTGACTCCAGGACCGATTCATAAGTCTCCGCGGACGATCCAGGGGGAATGTAGAGTAAAACAACAAGCAAAGTTTGACTAAAAGAAATCTCCAGCCTCAAGCACAAAATATCAACATTAGGCGCATTGAGATCAGGCACTTCAATTTGAGCGCAATGAAGGTTAGATTTAACAGCCATCAAAACTCCACCCCCCCTGGACAACCCCAAAGCCTGAAAATTACGGTCACTGCGAAATACATTAAAGCTACTAGTAAATAATTCACTATTAGATACATCGCTCCGAAGCCACGTCTCAGACAAACATATGATATCGTAATCACACAATAAAACATTTATATTGTTATATTGAGTTATATTGAGAATTCCAAAGAAAAGTGAGAAGAATTGCGCGGTTTTTTGAGTGCTGTGCTGTTAGAACAGGTCTCTCGAAGCTGCAAATTTGGATATACGCTAGTGGTAGTGGTCCTAACAACAAATTAAAAAATCAGAACTAGCCGTTAGTAATTAGCGATTTTAGTGATTTCTAGTGTTAGACATATGATACGCCTATATGAAACTAAAACCCACCCGTTTATTTCGTTTCTTTTGAGCAAATACATTTTTGTGGTACAGAGAAATGGAGTTACATTTACGAATTTGATAAAATAAATAATATAAATAAATTATTAGTGTCAGTGAGTTCAGTAAGTTATTGCTTGATGGGAGAATAACACAGGGCTGTTGATTCGCGTGCGTATATGCAACAGCGGTCAAAATCAGACTGATCTTGTATTGAAATACTTCCGTAAAACATATCTTATCCACAACTGGATGAAACTCTATAATCTTTTCTAAAAGTATCTTATATTATTAGATAAGTCGAGATTCAAAGTTAAGAATTCCGAAAGAAGCAGCTGCAGATGGCAATAAAATACAACATTAAGAAAGGTACAAGAAATGATGCGAACTAGTTTTGTCATTATTTATTGAAGACAATAATCAGGGTGGAGCATTTTGTTCCCCTCTTAGACCCCTTATTAGAATTTAATTATCGCAATTTAATGCGACTATTTTACTGAATGTTGTCTAATAAACTTCAAAGTAACTTATACTCAAAAAACTTATATTCAAAATCTTATAATAAATTAACATCGCGTATCAAGTCCATTCTGTTACCTGAACCTGATAATCAAGAAAGTTTTCGCTTTTACTTTGAATAGAGCTTTCGACAAAACGACGAATGTAAATAATTATTATACAAACTACTACAGGTATATCCAGACAAGGTCTATAAATAAAAGTAAATTTTTTAAATCGTTTATAAAAAGCTTGGCCCGAAGTTTTCCACTTACACTCCAGAACATAACTTATGAAGTTGTGCACTGTTATTTTATGCAAGGTAGAGTATATATCAACATTGTTTATAGGGCTTTATAATTAAAACACAAACAAAAAGTGGCGGATAAGCAAATATTAAGGGGGATATAAGAAACTAAGCCAAAGAATAAGCTAATAAACAAGCAGAAGAAAGCGCTTCCTCGGTTTAGCGCCTTGTGTTTGATGAAAAGACATTCCGCTTTACTGGAAGGGAGCACTTTACGTGCCCCGGTAGATGCGCTCTTATTTTGTTAGTAACTTGAAAGCAAAACAAGATGTTCGCTACCTCGACTATAGTTGCTTAAGCGAGGCAAAATAATGTCGTTTTGAAATAAGTTGTCATTTTATAAAAGAAATTGACTGGAAAGTTCTATCAACTCTAATGCCATCATCTGGAATTCTGGAAAGGTAACGAAAATTCATAAAGCGCTTTTTGTTTATTAAAAAAAAAAACACTAAAAAGAGGTAAAAAGTCTTTAATCTTTTACCGATCAAATTGAAATCAGCCAAATCAAGCACTTATATCGTAATTTATTCTCACATAAATCCATACTGTATGAGAATTCAGAACAATAAACTATGGAGACGGGATGAAAGATTAGCATCGTATTGAATCCACTTTCGATCAATGACGCACTAAACGATTTTACATTAGAGCCTGGCTGACATGCCTGAACGACGAGCTGCAATATAAATTACAGCTAAACTGGCAGCACTATCGGCATACTGACTGCTGCCACGCATGCAGCCTGGGGAGAATGGGAAACAAATACATAAAGGAGACCAGTGAAAGACATGCCGAGATCCCTTCGGAATGCAAAGCGACACATCGGGCTTCTTTCCAACAGGACTCCTTGGGGACGCCAAAGGAACAACTACTGTAGTCTCTCTAAACCACTTTAAGGCTTGAGCAGTCGCACTGGAAAGACTGCCAAACTTAGTTTTCTGCTTTGGTTGGAGAATATATATTTTAAAAGTGGCATTTTCCCAAGGATATAAGGGAGGCGTTTATTTTATTATATGAGATGGACGTCAAATTTCAATGTGAAAGATATCAGTTGCAAGAATTATTTTTTTAACGGATTACTAACTTAATAATTTCTAATCTTTTGTATTAATTCCGTTCTATCAAATGTCTATTTATCAATTATTCCCGAAGCTGCTGGGGTAAATTTTAACTTTATTTCAGATGTGTTGTATTCTCGGAATTCTTATTTATGTGATAAAATAAGATAAATATTTGACCAAAGAGCTATTTGATGGCAGTCTGCTCATAAATGATTAATTTAGAGCATTTAGAGCTTTCATTTGTCATTCTTTACTTTCCAGTAAATGTTGCTAATACAGAATGTATAATTTTTCACTCAGTAACAACGCTTCCTGATTGTAGTGATAATGTTTTCATCATCTACAACGTTATTACTTAAATGTTCCATTTTCAGCAGTAGGAATGTGAAGAAAAACATACAGCTGCATAATTTAATATATTATGCTGCATCAGCGTGAGGGTAATAAAATTCTATGCTGCAGCAAATAGACGTTTAAAAGTTTACAGAAGGCTCCTGAGATTTGTGCATAATTTGTCATATCAGTGTGTCGCATGCAGCTATTTCAAAAGGAGACAAACAATTGTTGAGAAAAAACACAAATAAATACTTTCTTGTTTTCTTTCTGTATCAACAGAACGAAAAGTCTTGCAATATAATAGAAATCAGTCAGCTTTTCCCTCTCTTTAATGTCAGTGAAACATAATTTTCTAAAAATCTGTCCGCCTCATTCATATCTAGTTCCCTCAATTCTCAGGCTACCACAACACAACATACGTACAGGGTGGATTAATTTAGATGTTTTAATAGGCAATCTCCATAACTAGACGAGATACAGAAAAATGGACCGCTCATCTTTGATCTTTATTTTTTGAGAAAACGTCAATGGTGAGAACTAAAGCCGGCTATCGTCTTTTGAGGTATTTTCGATTTATGGACAAAACCTGGAATTTTTGATTTTTCGTTTTTCCATTCTACAAGTATCTCATTTAATTATAGGGAAATAATTTACCTACACATTCTTCAGACACGAAAAATTTTTAATGTTCGAGTTATGACGTAAAGTTATATTTTTTCAATCGAAGTCATAGTTCTTTTTGACATCATTAGAAAGCGGAGGATACCAGCTCGACCAATATACCCCGCTGTGCTTTAATCCCATGGGTTAGCTCGATCAAGCACCTGACTCAACCGACTTACCCGACAATTTTTAGACTAGTTGCATTGTTGCCAGACTGAACAAAATATCTTTAGCAGTGTTTTTTTTATATAGACTGGTTCATCCCTGAAACACTGAAGGCTATAAACTAAGCTAGAAAAATCGACAAGATTGTACGAGTTCAAATAACATAATAATTACAGTTTAAAGACAATCGTGAGCTAAACGCCCATCTAGCAACCACTCGCCGGTTAAGAGTGACGCACCTTCTGTTATTCTTGTCACCAGTCACTTCTATGACTGTCTTTCGGAAAGACATTTGCTGATACTCTCAAACGGGTTATTTGATACTTTCTTTCCATTACCAACCACCGGCCGCTATACCACGCTATAGGTGGAAATTAATATTTAGCTTTTGTTTAACATTATAGTTCCGATCAACCATTAAAACCCATTGGTATGTATTATTAATGATATACATTCCAGCACTGAACACGGTAATCTCTGTATTTTTCATGTGACCTAATTAATTTCATTTTAAATTATTCTTGTTTGATTGCAACAAGTGAAGGTCCACGTGGCTTCGTGTATATTCAGTGATCACGATGTAAGTATATTATGTAAATTAGTACGTACAGCACGTGTATATAGACTTACAACACTCCCGTGTTGTAGTTAAAAAAGGAAGGACTTTCATTGATTGTACCATGCTTTTATAGCATTCGCCGGTGCCTTCACAGTATGGCTTCGCCAGTGCCTTCACCCTTCTCGCTATTCACCCAGTATTGACTTCGCCCACTGCATTCGCCCATATTGTCTTCACCTACCTCACTGACTTACCTCAGTGACTTCGCCCAGCAACATATCATTTATATTCCCCAACAGCCAAAGGTAAGTACTCAGCGAGAAAGTCAGTTCTTTGCAACTCTTCACACCACCAGTTTTTCAATTTAACTTTCAATTTGTTCAGATCCGTCAGTTTATTTTATTTGTACATGCAAAGCACGGTGTAAGATAACTAAGGTGTTGGAACAAGACTCATTACATCTGTTACATCTCGTTACATCTGTTTTACCCATTTGTTTTGTTGCTCTCGCTCGCAATGGTTAGTTCTGCCGTACTCTTCACTCGGACAAGCGCACAAGCGCTAGCATAAATGATTCACGCATATTCGCTGATAAACGCGTGCTCTTGTGTTCTAATTTTATTAATATTTAAATGTTAAGATGTCACTCGATGAAATACCCGTTATAGTTTCATCGCATCAACTTCTACAATTAGGCACATCACAGTTTCTACCCATTTTTGCTTATCGCTTCTTCAGAAAAAAATAAAATTGAGTAGCATATCGATAGTGTAAATCGCAAAGTGCGTAACTCCATTTTTACTGAAATGTGTTTTATTGCGCCATCTAGTAGTGTAATAATTATCCTATCTACTGTCTGAAAAATGCTTAATTAAAGAATACGCTAATTTTAGTTTTTTTTTTGTAAACGAGACAAATAAAGAAAGTTGTTTAAAAAAAATCGTAAATCCAATTTATTATCAAAATATTACTTCGCAAACTAACACAGCAGGACCGGCATTTCGTAAACAGACCGGGGAAATCTATTTTTATTTTTTTTTTCAGTCGATGAAGTCAGACCTTCCCTGTCTTTTGACATGTGTCTTAGGTTGGGTCGGGGTGAGGGGGAGGGGGTGCACGCTTTTAAAATTTACTGAAAATGAATTTTATCGAAAAAACGGGTATATCTGAGCCGGATTTGATCTGACAAAAAAATTATGGTATCGAAAATTGAAGAGCTTGACTAAACACGGAAGTTCGTTCCGACCTGAACCCTTTAGCTCAACTGGTTCGCGAAATATTGCGATATTAAGGGTGCAAAAATGAATAAAAATTACTGACTTTTGCTCGGCAGGTGGTGGAGTTAGGGCGTCAATTTTTTGCGAGAGGAAGGGTGCCACCGAGTACTTTGACGGGCCGGAGGGAGGGGGTGGTGGGCCAATTAGGAGGGGAGATATGGGGGTGAGAAGAAAAATACGAAAACGCTCGTAAAAAGTTTATTTATTGACCTACAGAGACCAGGCACCGCTCATTTTCTTCGTTTTTTTATATACTACCCAGTAGTCATGGCAAAAAATTTAATTTTCGAATTTCGAAAAAAAATTATTTTCGCAAATGCGCGCTTGGCGCGCAATTAAAAAAAAGTCATTTTTTTTCTCGTGTTTTTGGGGGTGAAGGAAGGGGGTGGGGAAAATTTGTTTCACCACTGAACGGCATTTTTTTTATCTTTAATTTGAGCCCCACTTGAACCCGATCCGACCATAAATAAGGGCACAACGAACCGGCAAAGTCTAGGCTTTATTGAGGGCGAACGTGCCCGCGCGCGCGAGTTATATACATGAAGATCTCTCTTTAAACCGGGCGAGAAAGATACCCGAGCAGCCGTGGGCGAGCTTACGCTCTCCGCTTGTCTATACTCCGGGCAGTCACGATCGGCCGGGAACGCGCGCTCGGAATTTATTTTCGAATGCTTGTTCGCTAGTACCTCGCTCAATTATAGATCGATTTTGAAAATTCTTGCTTGATTTTGATCGCTGAACGATCGGGAATGAAAAAACACATCGAGTTACTGTTTTTTCATCTGCTGGCGGGTCGATTTTTCTTACATTTGGGCCGTTGTTGGCCTTGTTTTTCATTCTCAGTCGCGCTCTCTTATCTTGATAGCCTTCTATTGTTTTCCCGGGATGACGCGCCGGGTTCACGAAAACAATAGGCAGGTACACAATAAAAAGAGGTGCTACACAAAAGACTGCATCTCGATCTATTCATGGTCAAGCGAGTGCAGCACATGGCTGCTTCAGGTAAGAAAATTATTTCGAGAATGGATGAGAGTGTTTTCCAACTTTCTCTAGACTTTGCCGGTTCGTTGTGCTCTTATTTATGATCGGATCGGGTTCAAATGGGGCTCAAATTAAAGATTAAAATAAAGCCGTTCAGTGGTGAAAAAAATTTCCCCACCCCTTCCTTCACCCCCAAAAAAGCGAGGAAAAAAATGACTTTTTTTTAATTGCGCGCCAAGCGCGCATTTGCGAAAATAATTTTTTTTTTTCGAAATTCGAAAGTTAAATTTTTTTGCCATGACTACCGGGTAGTCGATAAAAAAACGAAGAAAATGAGCGGTGCCTGGTCTCTGTAGGTCGATAAATAAACGTATTACGAGCGTTTCCGTATTTTTCTTCTCACCCCCATATCTCCCCTCCTAATTGGCCCACCACCCCCTCCCTCCGGCCCGTCAAAGTACTCGGTGGCACCCTTCCTCTCGCAAAAAATTGACGCCCTAACTCCACCACCTGCCGAGCAAAAGTCTGTAATTTTTATTCATTTTTGCACCATTAATATCGCAATATTTCGCGAACCAGTTGAGCTAAAGGGTTCAAGTCGGAACGAACTTTCGTGTTTAGTCAAGCTCTTCAATTTTCAATACCATAATTTTTTTGTCAAATCAAATCCGGCTCAGATATACCCGTTTTTTCCGATAAAATTCATTTTCAGTAAATTTTAAAAGCGTGCCCCCCCTCCCCCTCACCCCGACCCAACCGTGACACATGTCAAAAGACAGGGAAGGTCCGACTCCATCGACTGAAAAAAAAATAAAAATAGATTTCCCCGGTCTGTTTACGAGCTGTTTATTTTACCGGTCCTGCTGGGTTAAACAGCGTATCTCCATTATTTAAAAGAAAACCCTAGTAATAAGCTTTAAGACCGATAATATTACTTTCCGACTTCACCTAACTTGACTACTAGTCATAAAAACAAGTTTCCTGCCAATCAATTTTTTTTGTCAACTAAATTAGTTTTTTAGCTCCCCTGGAAAATTTTGATAAATGGAGTTACGCACTTTGCGATTTACACTATCGATATGACACCCTGATAATGGCAATTTGCATGTGTAAGAGCAAGAGGTCAGAGCCCAGCTGGCAAGACTCTCTCATACACGGAGGTTCAGGTTTTCGTCTCGCGCTTTACTGTTGAAATACGTGCTTCGTTCACTCACCTATATATCCTACACCGTGATGCAAAGCCATTTGTAAGTCATTCCTTTCACTTTTTTGTGTGTCATTGTTTCATTTACATGTGTCTGTGTAACCAGTAGCAACGCCAGTATCTTGAGATTGGTTGTTGGAGACAACATTGGTTGTAATTGGTCTCTGGAACACTAGCCTGAGTAATTTTTAATTTTTTTATTAAAACGTAGCAAATATATTTTCAAATAGGGTGAAAAAAATACTAAAATACTAAATCCGGAACTGAGGGTTAAGAAAATAATCAATCAATTTTAAACAAAACTATTATATTTGGATGACTTGCCTCTTAATGAGAGCAGAAACGTCTTGTTTTTGAGCAAGATGGTGCAAGAAATTGTTGCTGAATGCTCAGCAAATACTTTTGAGGATTTGAGGGTGTCAGATGCGCTGCGACCTATTACAGATCTACTTTTGAGGATAAATGAGCTTAAAAGAGAAACTGACATTTTTGATTTCTGTTTTTTGGGTTTTACAGAATAAAAAAACTCTAATAATATAGTAATCTGAAAAATTATTAAGAGAAATTTCATACGACTTAATTTATTTTTGAATGTTCCACATGCATAATGCCGACAAAGCTTTACTTATACAAATTTTAAAATGATGTGGGGTATGGGGTCGTGTATAATGTGCAAAATTTTGAAAATTTATTGTGAATAGGTAAATATAAGAATTTTGCTTTTTTTAACCGATATATTATTTTCTTAGCTTTCTTTAGCATTTTTATTATTTTATCATTTTCTTATTACTTGTATGCTAAACATTTTTTGAAAAAAAAAAAGTTACACCAGTGCATTCCTCGGACCCAAAAAGTGTCTGTAAATTATTTCCTTCTAATTCTATTAGTAAATGAGAGAGAATGGAAAAACTAAAAATCGAAATATCAAGTTTTTGTCCATAACTTGAGAACAAAAGACGATAGTCAACTTTAGTTTCCACAGTTGACGCTTTCGCAAAAAAAAGAGAATGTAGATCAAGGATACGCGGTTCATTTTTAGAACCTTATAGTTATTGAGATTCCTTATTAAAACATCGAAATTAGACCACCCTGTACCTATATAAAATTCATAAAGACATAATGATTTGGGGATCTCGTGAGAAAAGTTAAACTATCTTCAAACACTTGAAAATAAACTAGTTATGATTCCAAATTGGACTAACTGATTCGCCCGGACAATCAAATTACTCAAAACGAGCTTGATGGTCCCAACAAAATAATCAATAACGCTGTCAAATTAAAATTGATGTTGGGGTTTCGATTCGATACCATATCACGATCAATAGTCGGTTGTCAAATTGATATTTCTCGTAATGTAGGTTGACATATTCAAATTATTTGTGATTAGAATAGATTAGAGGGATGGAAAATCATGCAACTGTACACACATTGTACAGCTATATTGTTGGATAGTAAACATCAGTTATAATAATCAACATTCTTGAAATATATATAAAGTAAATAATTTCCTGAAAAGATCAACTAATAAGGGTTTGCGCGCCTGAAAATCATTTCCAGAGGATCGGTAAAGGAGCCAGATACTATTCACGAGAGTTGTTGCACTCTTATTGGGATTTGGGAGAAGGGGTTCCATTACCCAAATTACCAAGCACAATTATAATTATTTCTAGTCATTTCGGCGAATCTTAATATCTGAGAACGGGGAATATTCGTTAATTGCTACCTACTGTTCCGCGTTGTTAACGCTACACCGCCACCGGCTGGTGTAGGTATTTGTTTGAAATAAGACTTGAGAACGAATTAGAATGCTAACAAGCGCAAGTTTGTGTGACAGAGTTAAAACGTTGCCAAATTTGATATTCAAAGAGAATTTTGTTTCGTCAACTTACCCTTCCAATTATTACAGCTACTTATTATAATACACATGGTAGCCTTGAAAGAAATGATTTAATTTTTTAATTCAATTTAGTAAACTTTCCAGAAGAAATAGCATAGACTGTAACAACTGTTCCCGAGAAGTTTTTCAGGAACCAAGTCAGCGATCCTATAACCATTTTGATTCAAATAATCGTATTGTCGTATTAATCGTGATCCAATAAGTATACATGCAGGGTGTTCTACAAGCTCTATGACAAACTTTGACAGATGGTAGGTTGCTTGATTTTAAACATATTTTTTTTAATAAACATGGGTCCGATTCGTTTTTGTTTAGAAGTAACAAGCATTTAACCTTTATTAACAATCAACAATAAAAATTTAAATTAAATGATAATCACAAAACTTAAGACTATAAAAATTGTTCGAAATGTCCACCCTCAGCTTGAATGCAAGCCTCACATCGACGAACTAAAGATTCGGTCACTCGAAGAAATGAGATTTGGATCATTCATCACATCAGCAGTTACTTGAAAGAATTCAAGATGCAGCTAACCAAATAAGAAATGATCCAAATCTCATTCTTCGAGTGACCGAATCTTTAGTTCGTCGATGTGAGGCTTGCATTCAAGCTGAGGGTTGACATTTCGAACAATTTTTATAGTCTTAAGTTTTGTGATTATCATTTAATTTAAATTTTTATTGTTGATTGTTAATAAAGGTTAAATGCTTGTAACTTCTAAACAAAAACGAATCGGACCCATGTTTATTAAAAAAAATATGTTTAAAATCAAGCAACCTACCATCTGTCAAAGTTTGTCATAGAGCTTGTAGAACACCCTGTATTTCATCAAATTGTGTTTTGGAAAAGAGAGATGGCTATTATTGCCGTCATGTCTGAGCTCATTTTGTTAAAATAATTATAAAATAACTTTAGTAGTTCAAGTTCTCATGTGTCAAAATTTCCATTCCTGCCACCTGTCAGTTTGAATTTAAATATTCAAGATATTACTTATTTTAATATTAAATGGGTTTCACCGATAAACAAAAACGTTTCATGTTAAATATTCTTCAGCATGGAATGGACAAAAAATCAGTAGCCAATGGACTTATTCCAACCATGATTTATATCAGGAATTTCGAGAAGAATTCCCAGAAATTGTAGTTAATTTTGATCGTTTTCGTATAACAATGCAGCATTTGGTGAATTCATTCGAAGAAACGGGAAGTGTAGACCGTGAAAAAATAGTGGCAGGTTAAAAATAAAAACATAATAACAAGTTATAGCAATTCAACAAGTAATTGAAGAACACCCTCATACCTCAATTCGTTACAACAATTCAGTTACAAGAGGTGATTAATCTGTCTTATGGTACTTGCCAGCGTTTCTACAAGAATAGTTCAATTATTACATTCAAGGCAATAGTTGATCAAAAATTTTGTGGATCACAAGGTACAAACCCATTCAAGAATGCAGCACGACTAGATGTAAGCCATAATAGACCTTTGGTCGCAGTGGAGCTGTCACAATGACCAACTTACGAAAAAATCTAGCACAACCATACAAGCAGCTCCGTGGTGGAATAACGAAGACTTCCGGCGACGGAGCACTGAGCCAAAGATCGTGGGTTAGATATACTGGCTCGACACGCACTATTTTTCAGATTCATTTTCGAATATTTATTAAAAATGTAAAAAAAAACATCGATTGGGATTGTGGTGGCCACTATAGAACTGGTGAAAATATCCTATAAGGCTTGATCTATTGGAATAGACTCATACCCACTAAACTCGTATGTTTTACCTTTACTATATAATATTAATCTGACTACTACTTATATAACTATTAATCTGACTTTAATCTTCCAAACTCCAGATTTTTTATTTGAATCATTATATTTGCTTAATTGCATCCTGAATCAACTAGGCAGTATCAATAAAACATACCAAACTTTTGAATGTTTAAAATTTTGAAAATTCCAGGCTTATGATAGATCTAAATTATTATCCAATCATTAACAGTAGATCTAGCGCATTTTCTTGTTTGCATAAAAAAATTATGGCGCTCAGTGAAAAAGCCACTTTTTACACTAAAGGTCATGTTAATCGATGCTGCACTATTTCTGAGAAATGTATTGATATCGATAAGCCTCAGTCAATACATAATATTACAATATTTATAGCTGCGATGAAATTCTCTGTTAACTATATTGGGATCAGGGTAAGTATACACAGTATTGAATTTATTATGTCTACCGTATACAACAAGGTTTCCTTAGTATATTGTTTGAATATTTGTTTATAAATTAATGTTACACCGTGATAAGTTAATACAATACCTTATACTTCACCAAATTTAGTCAAGGGTTCGCCTTACAACAAGCAACTAACGGTGCTACCATGTAGGTAGGTATAATAATTTTGACAAACTTCTCCACGAAAACGCAAATAAATTTTAGTGTCCCATAAAGTATTGAGCTTATAACTCGATATCTAATTCATAACTTCATAGTTTCAAAGTAATTGCTTCGAAACTTCAAACAGTTTAATAGAACCAAGTAGAAATTATGTTCTCTCACGTAACTAATATGACTAAATTTTATAATTTGTATTCTACCGCTCTTTACCCCACTCGTACTTTCTGGTGAAGATCTAATGCAATTGTGGGAGAATCTGTATTATTTACATTACTTCGTATGTTTGTTTTTCATCAAGCAGCATTAACAGCAGTCCACATTAATATAAAAGCACTCGCTAATTGGTCCGGTATACGCGATTAGGAAGCCGGCCGAAATGAGACTCCTATATGCCACAAAAGAGTATGTTATTGTTATTATATTATTTGTATTTATCTTGTATCACGGGATGAATGTTTTGACTGTATTGTTTTATTGCGTATTACAATGATTGCCTGCTTTGTGGTTGCCCTAATTCCCTTTTAAAGCCTTTGTTTGGCATCGCGGTTGGCAGATCGTACGCCGCTAAATGGTTGCCGAGATTATCAGCCCTTTAATCAAGCTTGCTGATGGCCTCACTAGGGTGCTTTGTTTTAAGGGCATGCCGTAATCAACTTACACAATCGAATCTTTCTAGTACCGGCACAAAGTCATTGATCTTTGTCTTTGTATCCACCTCCTATTCCAACATTCCAGCAAATTTTAATTAGAAGCAGAAAAAGGTAGTCATATGTGTGCTTGGTAATCGATAAGCTCTAGAAACACTTGTCTATTATTAGTGCAATAGTGCAATAGTTATTTCCTTTCTCTTAAAAAAAGTAAATATTTTTCTTTCATTCATTAAATTCATTTCCCCTTACTTATACGGTCGAATTGGGGGAGGTTGTTTAGAAAGGTTGTCACTTCTAATAATTTTTTCAGTTTCAATCGTCGTTGTACAGATATATAAAGGTCCTGGCCAGGTTAAGATTGCTAAATTAATTGTCCGGAGGTGCGCCGAGTTCCTTTTACACAAGAACTTATTGCATTGGAAAATTGACGTCTACGTAGCAACAATATCCTTTACAACGAAATGTTTTTTGCTAATTTTTAATGTATCATGCAACACCAATATAGCAACCTTTCTTCTGTTTTGTCGTCAAAAGGAGATACTAATAGCCTGAAGTTCATGAAATAGACCTATAAATGTTTCAAATTTATAGGTCTTTTGAAATACTAAACAACAACAGTAGGACAAATATTTGAATTGGAAAGCAATCAACCTAAATATATTTTTAAAACGGTAACACATTCGAAACCAAAAAAATATAAAACAAATGTCAAAAAAATGGAAAAAGGAACGAACGATTTATTTCGAAATGTATCTTATTTTATATTTTCAATCCGTACTAGCCTACAACTTTAATAACAACTGTCGCAACGTTACCTACCTTTTGGCGAATATCAAATCTTACTTTTCTTCACGACTAATAAATAATAAAACGTTCATTATCCTGCTAATTTCAGTTCAGTAAGGACTGAAGTAGATTTTACAAGCAGTGAGATATTAGAGGCACGCATTCACAGATAAAAGTCAATCACAGCTAAACGAAATAATGTGAAATACTAAACGAAAAAAATATCAGTCGAATATCTAATTCTCCAAACGAAATAGCACGATCGCTCTCCGTTGCGGTCTTGTTTGAACTTTTACTTAACTGTCAGTGTTATTTATTACTAAATTACTAATACAAACAAACGAGCCAGTGCCCGACTTTCACCACCCATGCTGTCAATAAGTATAATTAGTCGGACCAGTCATAATAAGATATGTTATTAAATAAAACACATTTTTACAGCTGTATGATTATTTTTCCATAAGATCGTTATTAAGAAAAATGTATCGTCTTCTTGCGGAGAATTGTCATTATTCACTTGAACATTTCAAAACTTGCATAAAAGGCTTGTGTTGAATGTTTCGTCCTCTTGAATAATAGCCATCCATCTCCGCTTGTTGAAGAATACTATTCTTCATTTATTTCAGTGGTAAATATTTACCTGATTTCGGATTTAACTACGTACACACTAACATGTTGTACACAATTTATTTTATCATCGGTCTGCGTACCTATTTAATTAACACATAGACAGGGGTTTGTAAATTGGTTTTAACGATGATTAAACTAGGGAAAAGCTCTGAAACTACATGTCAGACACGAATAAAACCGATCAATTCCAGTGACATACATGTTAGTTTACGCTTCATACCCGCAGTTCACAATAATAGGTAGAATATACATATTAAACTCTTCTCTTAATTTATATAAAATAATGATTGAAGCCGAGCTCTATCATTATACTTATCTAATCTTCTCATTTTTAAAATAATTGAGGAGTGGAAAGCTAGTTAAAGATTCATGAAAAATGATCGTTTGTTAGAGTGAATACTAACATCACTGATGAAGTACATACAAGTGAAATTGATGGTCAATTCTTTTACATGTTGGTAGACATCCATTTGAAACAGTCAATCACATGAATGTTTAATTAATATTCGAGGACATGTTGCAGTGTGTAATTTTCTTCCAGTATCTACGAGTCAGTTACAACTTGCTGCCCGTCTGCTTTTCATGTCGTGGTTTGTACAGGGTAGAACCTAACCTATGAGCATTAATAATTGATATAGCAGGGGCGTTAGACAATGCAACTTTCACAAATATTACGCAATGTTCTCGAAGGCAGACATACTTTCGTCCAATGGTTAGAGAAGCATGGTGAAACAGCCCCTTTCACTGCATCCGGCATTTTAACAGTACTTTTCCCATACCCATTTCGAGATTTTTGCACCTTTATTTGATTTGTCATTTGACAAAGAAAAACATCAAAAACAAAATGGCGGGTAGCTCTTAAATTATCTCCATTGACAAAAACAAGTGCGAAAATAAACAATTAGAGTACCATTGAACGGTAAAACTATACTGTCGCGACAACGGCCATTTTGGTGGGGCTAACAGCATCATTGCGACATATCAGGACCTAAAGTGAATTTTCACGTGATAATCAGTATTTAAAGATAAGACAATACAAATATGACATATCCACATGCGGATATCGTGGTACCCTGATACACATCATGAAATATCCATATGTAGACACCTGTAGTGGAACAGGATAGAGAGCTGTGCCAGTAGAAGTAAGGACAGACAAAAGTTGTGGACTGCCGAGACTGTCCATTGGAGTAGTGTATTCTGTCACCTATTCTTTAAGATAGCTTGGTAGACGATCAGCCAGAAATTAAACTACGAGCAGGTTTTACTACAATCGGATATGAGGATGATCTTTGTATCCTGATAACTGGGAATAATTATTATTAGAGCATATTGTAGGAACTCAACAAATATCTCAGATGACTATCAACAACTAGTGCAATAAGTACTCAAATAATACCAGTTGCGCTGAAAACTAAGCTGATCCTATTTACCAGGAAGAGAAAGTTCAACAAATTAAAATGATCATAGGTAACGTAAGGTCCAAGGTAAAATATCTTGGAGTGGTCCGTGAAGAAGCTTAGCTGGAGTAAACACATTGAAATTAAAACAAAAGAAGCACTAGTGATACTTCGTGACACTGCAGTGTCACAGAGCCTTGGGAAAGATATAGGGCCTGTCACCTGAAAATTCCTCTGTGTATAATGATATTAGGAGCAACCACCGATTTCGGCCAATGGTAAAAAAAGATAACCAAAACGCGTTTTGACCGCTAGCATATTGCCAATGTTCGAAATATCGCTTTCAGGTCGATTAATGTGCGTCAGAACGCGTTAGCAAATTATCAAACCTCATAAAAAAACTTACTGAAATGTGGTCCGCATTGAAGCTGGTCCATGGGAAACGTCGACATTCCCAAAGTCATGACTCCGTATAGAGAGATCGAACCAAGGTGTGAGGCACATGCTGATTACATGGTTGTTGGGTGACCAAAACACAAACAAAATGGTCTGAAGGGCTGTGATTTGTGCAAAGCAATAAAAATCGTTCTCTGCAGACGGGAATAACTAAAAGTCCAAGGAGTCTAAGGCCCATTCTACACGAGCCACAAAAACGCAACCGTTTGACTGCGAGCGACAAGCGTGTGTCACAGAACCACAGAGTGTTCATTGGGCATACTATACGAGCAACTTTGCGGTCGCGTGTGGACGCGTTCGTTGGCGTGTCGGCGTTTTGAAGGCAAGAGGTTGCGTAAAAGTCGCGCGCTGGAGACCGGCGTGTCATTCTACATGTAGCAACTTGCAAGCGTCTGGCTGGCTGAGTCGATTTGCCCTTTATTACCAGTCCACGACTAGCAGATCATTGTTGTGCTTGGTGTCTTTGCAAATAAGATGTTTGACACTGAACGATTTATTTTTATTAACCGAAAAAGTTCGTCAAATATCTTTATAGACATCCGGTAGTACTGAAAAAACTTCTCAGGATTTCTCTGATGTTCTGCGAAGCTAATTCTGCGATTAGCACCAACCGGGTGTATCCACCAACGTCTTTTTTTTACGTTTTTTGGGCCAACAAACTTAATAACGTTAATTGGTGAAGAGCGATACACCCAACTTGTACGGGATCCATATCAAATGAGCCGTTTTGTCGCTAGTCTAGAATGGGTCGCGTTTCACTCGCCGGTTATACGCGCTACAAATGCGGGGCTATTTATTTATTTATTTCTACACGCTCGTATAGAATGGGTAAAATTTTCAAGCAACTAAGCGACTAATCGGTCGCGTATTGGTGGCTCGTATAGAATGGGCCTAAGTCAAAAGCCAAGAGAGTGCATATTAGGTATGTAACAACAAATATCAGAACAATAGTTCATGTAAAAATAAATAGTTGTATATATTATGTAGTAAACGTTATTTGTTCCATGCTTTGATGATATCTGCCTCTTTAATTCTTGATGTTATTTTTAAAATCATTTATACAACAATATAAGTATCTTTCCATATTAAATTGGTCTCTGAACGTGTTGTTTGTGTGTTCGAGTCATTCTAGCAATGTTACGATATCAGAATACTTTTAGGCTTGCTTTTTTGAAAGTCGATATGCGTTCTCGCAATCGCAAAAGGTCCAGAATGCATTCTGGCTCACATTAAACGACCAGAGAGCGTTATTTCGGACATTGACCATATGCTAGCGACCAGAACGCGTTTTGGTCGTATTTTTAGACTATTGGCCGAAATCGGTGCTTGCTCCTAAGATATGCACTGTTATAGTAAGACCGAGACTTTGTCATGCTTCATTTGATTGCAACCTCAAACGAGACAGGTCACAGTAAGAGCATAATTAATTTGAGCGTGACCCAAAAATAACAGTTGTAACGAATATTATCACCCACGGTATAGTGTGATGTAGGTCGCGCTGCACAGCTCACCTTCACTTTCAGGACGCAAGAATATGTATGCTTCCAACAATTTATCAAATTGTCGTATTCTTCATTTTATTTCAGAAGTTGAAATTTTCGTAAATTTTCGTAAATAAGATTTCATATGAAAATCTTGACCTTATTAGCGGTAATGTCTAAATACTGGCAATGGGATCTGCGAAAATTCTTGGTTCACATCATGTTAGCATGAAAAACCTCTCTGTAGCCCCTCCAGGCGCCCTGGTCCAGTTCTTTCTGACCCTGGGATGGCTTAAGGAGAGAGACCACTAGGGAAATGAGGAAGCACAAAGGGACACCTGAGGCCTGAGTGGAGCGGATATTTGTTCTGCCCTCCCAAAAACCCATAAATCCAGAGAATCCGGAAATCTGCAATCAGATCAAAACAAAAAGGGACGTGGAACACTAGAGGGAGACTAATGGGACACACTCGAATTCTAAGGAGCCTGTGCTTTTTATTGCATGTGCGAATAGTATCCTTCCAATATGCAGAGCACAGAAGAGTTATATATGTAGTTCTGGAGAAAAAGGGTGCCAAAATTATCTACTTCATACCTACTTCATCGATCTATTCCGATGGCTATGAAACAAAAAATTGATTCGGTGGAAGTGTTTGTTGAGAAGAAGTCGATCTAGAAATAGCGGTAATTTCCGTTAATTATTGACAACAAAGCTCTTGGCTAGATAGTGCTGGAAGTGCACAGGCCTGATTTTATATCAGAATACAGCAATAATTCTGCCGAGAAATACTTAAATCATTCAGAATAACTTTTAGACAGGATTTGAGCAATATTATTTTATTTTTAGTATGTTTTTATTTAGTATTTTTATAAAATAATATTTTGGGAATATAATGAGAAAATCTTACCACCAGTAACGATGCATGTGAGTTTCATATCTCCTCCTTCCTCGTAAGGACCAGCAAGGGATGGCACTTCCTTTCCTCTTTCGTCAATGATTGTTGGCTTTTGTGGAGGAACTGAAAGAAACAAAAAGAGCCCATCATACTACATTATCTCATTATCATAAGAAAAGTTTTATATTAGTAAATGATTACTAATGAATAATTATATCAAATTTAGCAAAAATAACTAAATTAGTGTCAAATTGGCAGATATTATTAAAAGAAGTTGTTATTTCAACCGTTAACAGATTCTAATTTAGCAATTCGGATGTTTAGGACATCTATTCATGTGAATTATATTTCTTAAAATGACTTCAAGAATTCTGTTAAAGTTTATAAAGTTGGGTAACTTTATATTATGTGTATACAGTGCATTTATTTTAAGTGTTGCCATAGGGAATAGCATGTAAAAAAATACACCCTATGTTAACTTATGTTGTCTTGTACTTTGGAAGTCGTTTTTAATTTTCAATAATAGTACATGTCATCTACTTTACAATACGGCCTTTCAGAAAAGCCGGTCATTGTTCAATTTTATGATACAGGCTGTCCCATTGAGGTGAAAAAACTGCAAGAAACGGTAAGAGATACGAAGTCGGTTAAATTACAAAAAAGTTGCGCTGTTTTGAGACGAGTATTTGGCAATTTTTTTTTCTCAATATTCCCAGAATTTCCTGAAATATCCTGAAAAAACTTGAAACATGCAGATTTATTATTTTAGCCATATCTTCTTTATTATTTAAAAAAAAATTATTATTTTTTTGTAGGTTTACATAAGCCGTAATGAGCTACTTATCTGACGTTTCAAAAATTTCCAAAGCCGACTAGATCTTGGGATTTCCAAAGTCAACTTTGGTTTTTCTTATTACCGCCATATTGTTTTTCATGCCATTCGCTATAGAAAAAATCAAGGAAACAAAAAATCCATTACATTGCAAATAAATTTGAAAAAAAAAATTTCTTCTTTTTCAAAAATATCGAAAAAATTTTTTTTACCGAATGTCAAAAAGTGCATTTTTTAAGTGTTGCCATAGGTAATAATATGTAAAAAATTACACCCTGTATTAACTTATGTTGTACCCATTGTACTTTAAAAGTCGTTTTAAATTTTCAACAATATTACATGCATGTCATGTAGGTACTTACTTAACGATACAACATGTCAAAAACCGGTCCTTTATAAATTTTAATATTTAGTCCTCATTTGAATTATTAAACTTTAATAAAGGAGTCAGAATAAACAATTATTAATTTATTAGAGAACATGTGAACATGTTTTATTCACAAATAAAAAAACAATAAAACCCAAATAACTAAGCAAACTAACAAAAATAATCTGAAATTATCAAATAAATCGCTCAAAAGGTTTTCGTTTTATTGTTTCAATTAATTTTTGTTAGTTTGCTTAGTTATTTGGGTTTTATTGTTTTTTTTATTTTTGAATAAAAAATGTTCACATGTTTTCTAATAAATTAATAATTTTAACTCACTTTGTTTATTCTGACTCCTTTATTAAAGTTTAATAATTCAAATGAGGACTAAATATTAAAATTTATAAAGGACCGGTTTTTGACATGTTGTATCGTAAAGTAGGTAAGTACCTACATGACATGCATGTACTATTGTTGAAAATTTAAAACGACTTCTAAAGTACAATGGGTACAACATAAGTTAATATAGGGTGTAATTTTTTACATATTATTACCTATGGCAACACTTAAAAAATGCACTTTTTGACATTCGGTAAAAAAAAATTTTTCGATAATTTTGAAAAAGAAGAATTTTTTTTTTCAACTTTATTTGCAATGTAATGGATTTTTTGTTTCCTTGATTTTTTCTATAGCGAATGGCATGAAAAACAATATGGCGGTAATAAGAAACACCAAAGTTGACTTTTGGAAATCCCAAGATCTAGTCGGCTTTGGAAATTTTTGAAACGTCAGATAAGTAGCTCATTACGGCTTATGTAAACCTACAAAAAAATAATAATTTTTTTTTAAATAATAAAGAAGATATGGCTAAAATAATAAATCTGCATGTTTCAAGTTTTTTCAGGATATTTCAGGAAATTCTGGGAATATTGAGAAAAAAAAATTGCCAAATACTCGTCTCAAAACAGCGCAACTTTTTTGTAATTTAACCGACTTCGTATCTCTTACCGTTTCTTGCAGTTTTTTCACCTCAATGGGACAGCCTGTATCATAAAATTGAACAATGACCGGCTTTTCTGAAAGGCCGTATTGTAAAGTAGATGACATGTACTATTATTGAAAATTAAAAACGACTTCCAAAGTACAAGACAACATAAGTTAACATAGGGTGTATTTTTTTACATGCTATTCCCTATGGCAACACTTAAAATAAATGCACTGTATAAGGTTCAGTTGTAAAATAATTTATTAGCAAGAAGATACCGTACTCGGTAAAAAGGTTTTAAAAATTTATCATTTGCCTTTTAAATACTTAATTTAACGTCGTCTGACATTTGAATTTCAATTGTCATAGGGCCATGAATCGAAATCCATAGTTGTTTCAAAACGTTGCTACTTAAGATATTAGTTATTAGTTTGTACTGATTTTTTTGTACCTACTTGTTTTTTAATTAAACGTGATTTAAACATTTTTTAGTTGAAGCGCTAAAAGTATTGCAATTTTATGCATAGCATAATTTCCGTAGATCATGCATTTCCGAAGTTCCGAAGTAAGCAGTTAACATTTCTGATAATATTCATCTAATTATTAACTTTGTAATAATGAAAAGGGATGATTTAGTTAAATTAATGAAAAAAATTTTGCACATCCATGAGTTAGAAGTTTGTAGACGAGCTTCGTCCGTTTCATTTATTTCATTTTCTAGGGGTGAGTGAGAGAAGAGCAGTATAGCGTCGAAAAACGAAATGGAATATTATGTTCTGCTTTTGCTATAAGCCTTGATAAAATGGCAGAAATGCAGCAAAACTCATTGAGTTTCACTTGGTAATAATTATTGTGGGCAGCAATTGAAGGGAAATATAGAAACAGTTGAGAAGGTCGGTAGCAACCCCAGGGTTAAGGGCTTATAGACCACAGCACAGAGAGGCTTTTTCGCCTCCGTGGATCGAGGCAGTAAATTCCTCTAGCGGTTTCGTGAAAATGCTAATAATTTCGTGAAATATGCGCCCAGTCTTGAACGCTTTATTCTCTCTGTGTGCACTACTCTTTGCGGCTTAGAGAAATGCATAAAGGGAGATCCCACAGGAACAGGCTTGGCATGTTTTCTCGCGGTTTTATGTCGACCCGTCTAAAGTCGGAGTTAGTGTCGCCTTTTTGTGTGTGGAAGTGAAGCATTTCTGGGAGATTTGCTTTATAGGACCCGCTTTTATAGCGCGTTTATGGAAGTTTAGTAACGTAAAACGTTTATCCGCCGTAATTCTCACTTAACATTTAACTTTCGGGAAATAAGGTCACGGTGAATTTTAAATATGTATTTATTGTCAAATTTGTTCATATTTTTTTCATATTCATTTATAACAACCTTAATAAAACCACAATTTTTTCCAAGCTTTTCAAAAACTACATTTCAACTTAATAATGAGCTGCTAAAAATATGTAGGTATGAATACGGAAACAATAAAAAAGTATAAAACAAGTAGGAATGAACTATCAAACCAAATTATTCTTGCATTAGGAAAAGTTAAATTGGTTAGTTATTTTCTGTATACTCATGAAGTGTCCTGGATAGGAAGAATTGACTCTGTCATTTTTAGCTTCATAATGTCAAAGAGAAAAAATAATAATAACCCAGTTTCCCCTACTTCGAGTGGTAAACATTTACAGACGCCGCTTCATCGATTTGATTATCTCCTATAAATCAAAAACCAATCTCCTTGATTATGGTCCCGGACCTGGCACTCTCATCTCGATCAAATAAAAAGTCAAAAGTTGTTAATTGTTACATAACTCACTTTCAGAATGCTGTTTTTCTTCCTTCAGTGAAGCAAAGTAACTATCGCAGTGGCAAAAAAAGGGCACGGGATGCCTCGTTCCCATATAATCTGATTAACTCAACCAGAAAACGTTGGAACTTTTCAGCTCTTTTAACAAGAACGAAAGCTTATTAAAAGCAAATGTGTCCACTGCGGCCAATTAACCGACAACAAGAGCTAAAAATGTATCAATTAGCTTTGAAGTAATAGGTACGGTACCTTATAGCGTTTTATTATTCAACCATTTTCTCGATTTTATTGCAGCTCTATGATCCGCTATACCCACTCAACTAGGTACCTACATCAAAGCTGAGTTTATTTCTTTCTTAAAATGAGAAAAAATCTGATTATGGACTACGCCAGCATTTAAATAACGTTTAGCTTTACAAGTTTGAATTAGTGTTATATAGGTGATACATTTTATACAACTCAAGAAATTAATTCCACTCAAATATAACTTCCAAGAGTAGCAGTAAAGTTTCGAGAAGATTTAAATTAAACTCCTTCAGCAGTTACAAATGCTATACACATTTAGGGCTCAATTTATCTGAAATAAACAAAACTACATGAATATTCTACTGGAAAGTTTGTCTCTTTCCACAAGCTGTTGCGGGTGGCGTAATCTTAAGATTTCACTAACTGAAACAGTAATACTTAGTTGTAAGACATCTTCAGAATCCTCTTCTTGACATCGCAGAAACCCTTTTCATGAGTTTCGCTACATTTATAATTGAGTCGTGAAGCGTCTAAAACTTCCAATTCGACTGCACAAAGACCAAATGTATTTGATGAGCATTAGAATTTGCGAAATGAACATTAATTCAAACTGCCAATGAATAATTCCTGCGGTGTAAGAGCATCCCCCAGCATAACCTGTTTGTTATTTCGGATCGCCAAACTAATTTAGAATAAAAAGGTATCTAGATCGAAAAATAAATTCGTTGTTCTTATACTCTGCTTGATACTTACACTACACTACGTTTGACATTTCATGGTGAATGAAATTTTGGTAGTATTTCAAATCTCAAGCTTCAAACCATTTAGGTATTTTTCTCGTTTCATACATTTCTTAGCTTTAAAACTCAAAAATCCCTACGGCCACATCGCCACATCTAATAATTAATTCACCATAGACAAAAACAATTTATGATCATTTTCTTATTTTAGTAGGTATGTAGGTATAAACACTCCTTTTTTGAGTGTTTTTTTTTCATGTCTATAACAAATTTTTCGCCTATTTTTGCATTTCCTAGATGCCCTTTAAGTTTAAAAAATTACCATTTAGACTTTAAAGATTTTAAGAAGTGATTTTATACAACTTCTTCAACTGTTACCTGCCAAAGCCACGATGATCAAAACCTCATAGCCTCTGCATCGTTCCTACCTGTGTTGGAGACATGCGCAGAGAAACCTTCAGCTTTTATAAAATAACGAAAATCTGGCAGTCGCGAGCTCTTAGTCTGTTAATTGATCTCTCAAAACGGCACTGAATGTTAACGAAACCTGTGACGTATTAACGATTTTACAGCCTAACTGCCTACAGCCACTGGATTAATCGCTATATGAATTCTTGAGACTTTAACTTGACTATAAAATCGTTAGTACCTGACAGGTTTCGATAAAATTTGGTATAGTACTGTTTTAAGAGCTGATGAATTGCTCAGATTTTTTTCTACTAAACACTGATCTAGTTTGCCATGGAATTTGTAAGAATGAGGCGATATTTCTAAAAAAAAAAACATCAAGCTTTAACATTTATAAAAAATCCGGTTACCTAAAAAGGCAAAATTTAAACTTTTCCAGGATGATTAAACAACAAATGGATCACATTGTATGTATAAATGACGAAATTTTTGTACATAAATGTTTTATTTACTGTCAAACAATTGTTCACTTCTCTCTAAATACTTATAAATCAATAAGTATCAACGATAGATACCTGGACTGACTTCATGAATTCTTCTCATGTCTACTAAATTGATTCTTACAAACCATTAAGTTCAAATTCGACCTCGAACTTCAGAACAAACCGAAATTAGAAAGTTCTCTTCCAGGTTATTGGATATTTGTACATCATAAGCTATTTCACTTTGATTGGATGCAAAGTTTTCGAGGTAAAAATAAGCTCGACGACTCAAGTTCAAATAAATTCTACTTAAAGTACGATTTCATTATAAGAGCTCGTGGATATTTAAAGTTTAAAGAGATGGCGATCCCCGCACGTATTTTAGGAGGCTTTCTTACCACGACAGCTCAATTAAAAACTTCGCCGCTCGCAAATCGCATAGAGTTAATAAATAATCGTTCATAGATAAATAATTGATTAAATTTGAATTGGACCCACGCCTTAATGACGTTTCTGTTCTCTGTCGTGACGGCGGAGTTTTATTTCAGCAGATCGCGGAATGCCGCTGTTTTCCTCCAGGAAGTTTCACAAAAGCAATTATACCTGGTGCAATAAACGCTGCTGCTCAGATCTCTACAAAGTTATACTTTCATTTTAAACTTTGTAACTGCTTTTGTCTTCTTCCGAGCCTTAACTAGTTCTATTTTCAACTTTGTCATTATGCAAAAGTTTATTGGCGACAAGTCGAAAATCACTGCAGATAATAATACCAAGGGAAGGGACACACCTATACTAATATATTATTATAAATACTTTGCTGGAACAAAATTGAAATAAGAAGATAAGATCTGTGAACACAGTCTCATGTAAGGAATTTCTTAGCAAACGGGTACCTGAAATAAGGCTTTAAATCTAAGAGCATAGTTTCAACAGCTAGCGGAACGTAATCTCCCAAACATTAATGGTAGATAAAAGCAAAATTGGATGAAGTACACTCGGGTTCAAAATAAACGAGCCACTAAAAGTGTTGAAAACTCTTGGCTCGTATTTTTATTGTAATAATTGAGAATTCCCTTAACTACTTAAAATTACTACAGAGTCTGATTAGTTTTCCAAAGATAACCATTCGATATCAATTATCTGTGAAAACTGTTCCAAACACCAGAATATTTGGATACTTTCAAGATAAAAAAGGTTATTATTCGATTTATCTGGAAAGTGTTATTCTTTTACACATCTCTGAAAGGTGAAATCA
Organism: Malachius bipustulatus; assembly: GCA_910589415.1. Taxonomy (NCBI): domain Eukaryota; kingdom Metazoa; phylum Arthropoda; class Insecta; order Coleoptera; family Melyridae; genus Malachius; species Malachius bipustulatus. The sequence continues at coordinate 38,333,728 of OU342632.1, forward strand.
GCTTGAGGAAGCCTGTCTGAGTACATCCCATAATAAACGCTGGTACTCCATTTTCTTGCTTTGAAGACTCAGCAGATTATGTATCAAATCAGGATTACCAATCAGGCTCCTGAATGAAGTCTAATAACTTCAGTGTATGCTTGGGTGGAGATTTCTGAACTTGCGAAAATTATTTCAGAGACGACTGTATTTGAGTGTTACGCTTTCTTGTTCTAAAAAAAAACTCTCTGAGCTTCCTAGACGCCAACATGTTTACTATACTGAAAGCAAGCTTATGTGAAACTCTGTCTACGCTCGTCTATCGAGATGTCAGTCGCTGAGGATCTGCTGGATCTATAGTTAGATTAATAAAAAAAGCGTCACTAATGGAGTTTCGTCTGAATGCAGTAGATATATTGAATTTCAATTTCTTCTCAAAACATTATTTATGTAGCGCAGCAATAAGATTCTCTCCATAGCAAATTTACGAAAAGATGCCTGGGAAACTGTAATTTTAAATGAAAAGAAGGAAGGCCCAAAAACAAGACGGATTAGAAGGAAACTTATTCAGTAGTAAACCAAGTTTCACATGTAAAATGACGGTAACAACATGTTACTTACACCGACGTCAAAAAATGGTGGCCCAATTCACGGCTTTGTGACGTCTCCTATTGGTTGTTTTCAGTTATAGATGAGATTTTAGGTCCCTAAACGACGTGTTTTCAACGTAACTTATAGTTTGCTGACGTCAGTGACCAATTACCACCAAGACATGACGTTATAATCATGTGTCTCGGCAACCTGGGTACAAGATCAAATGTTTGATATCTATATATTCTGATTGCTCTTGATTTTTTTAATATCCAAATTTTATCGTCTGGATTTTTTTGTCAATTAACGAGCCTCGACTGCTTAGGATATCGACACAACTACAAAATAGTTACGAGACTTGAGAAATTGAGATCGGTCTCAAATAATCTATGGTGCCAGCGGGTTTCGATATATTGTGGGAACTCTGTCGGGATGTGCCTCAAAGTAAGGATGTTCTAGCACTGCTCGTAGAATGGTGGGTTAGGGTTACCAGATTCCATTAGATAGCCATGCGTGGTGCTGGTGTGTCCAACTCTTAAACATCGCATTATGGTTTTGGCGGCAATTGACTTGGGTTTGTTCTTGACTGTCTAGTGTACAGCTTTCTCCTTGAGTGGATCCACTGATTTTGACACTTTACCAGGACGTTTTTTTTCATGAGGTTGGTTTGATCCGACTTAAGTTGAATCTCATCGACGGGGACAGGTTAGAATTTGGAGCTTCACTACCTGCTCTATTAGCTTTTTCGTTGCCAATGATGATGAGGCGATGAGTTTTAGCGACGACAGTGTTTAGTATTTTGTCAAATTGTTCAGAGTTGGTGAACAGGTGAGTTCTAAGAAAGCTTGCTCAAGGATTCTGTTACAACTTTCATGCTTTTAGAGTTTGTGCAAAGAGGTAGGTTAAGTTTTTTTTTAATTGGTTGCAGCCTTTTTGAGGGGTTATTGGGCAATACTACAGCGGTGTTAAAAATATCTGGACGGGATTATTATTAGAGTTAGCAGATACTCTGGCTGAGTAGGAAAGGAGGAGCTGTTCTCGGTGAAGCGAAAGTGGCAGTTGGTCGGGCTGGATCAAGCCCGAAGCTAAATTCGGAGTGCATTGTTGTGCAACTCTATCTAGACTGTTCAGATTTGTCTTTCTAGCAGTGGAGTAGACCAGACTTCCGTAATCCAGTTTTGAACGTACCAGGGAACAGTTATATTCTGAGGAGGTGCTCTTCGGCTTCCCACTGGTATTGTGATAGTACTTGGAGGATGTTCAGACTGGGGTAATTTCTCACAATACCACCCACGATTTTGACTAATCAGAAGACTCCAATCTAAGCTCTGACAGTCCTAGTTCTACTCTAATTCAATGACGAGTACAAAAAATTAAAAGCTTCTTTGTTCTTCCGTATAGTTAGGCTAATCTCACATAGGTACGAGAGGTATTGCTTCTAAGCCATCTTAAGAAAGAAATCAATTATATTTTATTCAAGAGAACAATATGTAGTTTTAGATATATTTCAGGTGGATGTATGACGAATTTATGACGAAAAATTAATAAACATGCCTTTATTTGCTGTAAAATCATAAGACTTTAAAACATTTTAGTGCATTTCAAAGAAAAAATAATTACTAGATTTCAGAAAACGTAATAGTATTTGTAATCCTTTAGTCGCAAGTAAAAATTGAAGCTCAAAATCGCTGTGGTAAATACTATCAATGAACATTTTCTGGATGAAAACCAAAATAAAAATTTGGGAAAAATGATCGTGAAAGCTTTAATGCTTGATTTTGATTGAACGCAAAAAAAACCTTTTCGTGATGATGTCACAGTAGGTTATAAAAGGTCCACACTGGATTCCACAGTTTTTCACAAGAAGATCTCTAGTTGGATTGGTCCTCGGGGCATCGAGCTCGCCGCCCGGGATTTGTGGAACTCCACTGCTGGCCCATTAATAACTTCCGATGCTGAAGTGTTTGTAGTCGGGTCAAGAGAAATTAGTTATGCTGCAATTTTGAAGATATCTACCTACATACCTTTAATTATTACGACATCTTTTCGCAAATATTGTATAATTGTTCAGTTGTATGTGATTCTAACATTTTAGGCATTTCACCCGCTCGCCTATCGATATTTGCCGAATCTGTGTCTCTGCGTTTAGACCACTAAAATGTTTCGAGAGAGCTTAATTCATTAGTGTCTATATACACAAATGATTGGCTCCTACCAACTATGAAATACCAATACCACTACAATTATCTACACATCTCTTGCTTCTAATAACAGGGCATCGCTCGTCTGATCGATTATCCCCTATCCCCGCGCCCCTTCACACGTACCACGCACAAGAGCCACGTGTGTATATATGGGGTTGCAATTAGCGACATTGCCATTTACTCCAATTATCGAATGTATCAGTCATGCTTACCTAACATCATTAACCACGCAATTTGAATAGATCAACTGCTTCTCTGTCAAGCCATGCACAATGAGAGTGTAATATGCCCCCGAGCGAGCAGCATAGCTCCCCGCACCACCGAAGCCGATGCCTATTGCCTCAGGGGGAGGCCCTAGTTCTCGACGCGAGTGTTATAATTATTATTATACATACATGCGAACCAGATTAATAATATCGCTAATTTCCCAGACACACAGCCGGTACCGGTTTGGAGCTTAGTAGAATCAGGTGGTTTCTACATAAGGCTGGCTGTAATCAAGGCCGGATTATGAATTGAAACTAAGAGTGATGAATGCGGTTCATGTGCGCAAACAAGAGTATTTCTGTTGTCATAAATTTAAATATCTAATGATAAGTGCTGTTATACCTATTCTTGCAATGTCATCAATATACAATACAGTAGGTACCCAACTTTATTAGGCTGATAAATTTAGAAATTCTTTTTGATTTAATTTACTTAGAAATAGAAAAGCATCATGTATCGTCTCTAAGTAGTAACAGTGTTATGAATTCTTATATATACGGTGATAAAGAGTTCAGGTAATCACCGCTTGAACAATATGAACATAAAACGTAATTTTAGATAATAAAAAATTTGAGCTTCCCGTACGTGAACATGCGGTAGTATATTAAGATCAATTTTGTGTGAATGCAGATCACCATTTAGATCTCAGCCCATATTTCCGTTTCTAATATCCTGAGCTGACAAACCTGGCTGTATAAGGTAAGGTATTCATTATATTCTCACCAACCTCGCGGGAGTCGTGGCACATACATATAAATCCATCGAGGGGTGATTCTACCCTTGAATAAACGTCAGCTTGATTACTTCCGATCACGGCCGACAGATTTCATATTTTCGCCTGTATAAACTTGCCCAACTTCCATGAAAGAAGTTTGTTATTTGAATACGAACGGGAAATAATGAAAGTTTAGCGAAGACCGGGCGATCTGCGCCCCCGGTTCGATGCGTATTTTCCACCTGACGCCGCCACCGTCGGTATATTGATTTTGAGGCTCTCAGCAGCGGCTGCTGCGGCCCCCAGCATGCCGCCTCTCTTATATGATACGTCCCCCGCGACTCAGCTCTAAATACGGACACCTGCAGTTATTTCTTAACAACGGTGATATTTTATGTACAGGGTGAATAATAAAATTATTAATACAATTTGGAATTGTGCAGAGATCTTATTACAATAGTCAGCATTTCTTTGTTCGGGAATGTTCGTATACTGATCCGCACAGCGAGACAACGTATCTGAGTAATTGCTTGAGAATGAGAAATAAAAAAAAAAATACAGCAGTCGGCAGCAAGGCCAATTTTAAAATAAATAGATGGATATTTGGCATATAGGCATATAGGCATATTTGTTATTCCATCTTATTTGAATGAATTACCTAAGGTCTAGTGATACAATTATTAACAGAAATCATAATAATATTGGTAGCTAATAAAAGTATCTATATAAAATTAATAAAATTATTCATAAAAATAATTAATGAGTTAGATTAGTAAATAATAATTATTTAATTATTATTATAACATGTTTCGCTTATTAAAACTGGAGCTAAATGGGTTGGGAAACTATAACGGCCTGCTCCCGGAGCTGTTGATTTGTGTATGGATACATCAACAACGGTTTAAAATCATACCAATCTTTCATTGTTCAAATAGATGAAACTCGCAGCTAGTTTAACCTGTTTGTCGATTAATCAAACTTCGTTGCTTTGTTGCAATTAAGTGCAAGGTATAAAATGAAACATTAAATGAAACGAATCCTGTCATTTATAGCGATGACACTAATTAGCGGATTCATTGCTCTAAAGTTATTTGCCAACCGTTTTTACAGGGTGAGTCAGTTTTTTGTAGCATGAATTCACCATTGAATATATACGACCTGCTTTAAGGAATAAAATTTCCAATAAATATAATGTCCGGAAAAGTTTGGAAAAAAAGACACAGGGTGTTGAAAAAAAATCTTTTTTTCAGTTATCTTCTCATTACTTGGGCTTTTCTCAATATTTTAACAAATAGGTTATTTATTATAATTAACAGCATACAAAACTAAAAAAACGGTATACCCATAAATATCCGAAATTCCCCATAGTTTTTGGGTAAATTGAGTCTAAACTTCCTCGTACCATTTATTTAGCTGAAAAAAATGATAATTTTTTTCAATTATTATTTAAAATAACAAATTACCTAATAATAATATCGAAAAAAATGAGCTTATTTTTGTGGTATTATGAAGTTTAGACTCAATTTACTTAAAAACTATGGAGAATTTCGAATATTCATAACTATACCTTTTTTGTAAGAAAAAAAAAACTCCAGGGAATTCAAAGCTGAAAAGTAAGGTCTTGTAAGTCCATGGGCGTAGAAGTTGTTGAGCGAAACAGAGCCATATACCCTGTATCCACACCACTGATGAATTTTTTTTTACCCAAAACATTCGTTTTGTGCGCTATGAATTAAAATATTGAGAATTCTCAAGTTATGCAGCGAAAATTGAAGAATTTTTTTTTAAGATCGGACATATTATGTTTATTGGAACTTTTATTACTTAAAACACGTCTTCTATACACTGGTAAAGTGCTGCTGGAAAAAACTGACTCACCCTCTAGAATGTAATAATGTAATAAATCAAAATTTTCAGTATAACCTCCAACTAACAAGAATATCACAGCCAAACATATATTTACAAATTTCATGGCTGGGTTTATTTACGGTACACAATTTAGGAATTCAACATTACACGCCAACATGTAGATTATGTATCAACGTCAATGTTGACTACTCCACCTGAAAAAGAAGAAGAAGATAACGGCTATGCATTTTAAATGAACCAGATACAGATGTTGCCAGTTACAAGAAACTAAATTAAGAAATCAACAATGAAAGATAGAGACTGTCCAAAATCAATAGAAGACTTACGTACAGAGATACTATACCTTGCAATGATAACGTTTGCAAAAACAGCATGCAAGAGAGATGAGTCGCCAACGAAACACGAATTATGATTCCAAAGTCACTACAAAAATTTTTTTTGGGAGAATTACACACAGAACATCATACTGGCATCGTAAATATTAAGGCTCTAACAAAAGGAAAATACACACCATTTATTGACGTCGATGCTGAGCCGAAATGGGAGGACATTGGCAAGAACTGAATGGGATTTTTTTGAAAAATATTTTTTCTTTTTTTGACAAATCTTTACTTTGACAAATATTTCCCACTCGAAAAATCTAAAAATCACAGCACTCGACTCGCCGGGCCCAGATGGCTCACCCCCGAAATACGCCAACTCTACGACAAAATTAATCTCCTCAGCCCTCTGAAAAATACTTCCAACGCCCAGTTCAAATCACAACTCATTAGTCTGCAACGAAAGTTTAAGTACTTGATAAGGCAGGAAACAAAACGACGCAATGATATCTTCATTAGCGAATCTGAAAATCCAATTAAATCTGGGTGGACCCTTATAAACAAACACCGCCAATCGGCGACCCATTCTCAAAAAATCGTAGAGCTGAACTTTCAGGGTACAACTTCGGAGGATCCTGAGGAAATGTCCGAAATGCTTAATAGCGTTTTTCTCTCAAATGATTCCCTCGTCTACAATCATACTCATGGTTCTAACGTGGCAACTTCTGTTTCTTCGTCATTCATGTTCTACCCCACTTCACCCGGGGAAATCAATCGCGTCGTCCTCAGGTTTAAGGGCAAAATGTCATCGGGCCTAGATGAGATTCCCTCCTTCATTGCCAAACACTGCATATCCGTGCTGGCTCATCCACTCGCAGATATTATAAATAGCTCCTTTCTGACTGGTGTATTCCCCGAGCAACTCAAAGCCGCACTCGTTAAACCCATTTTCAAAAAAGGCGACGGTAAAAATCCCGAGAATTACAGACCGATTAGCCTGCTTTCGGTCTTTGACAAAATTATTGAGTCACTGGTTTCCCACCGTCTCTTGGACTTTCTTGAAAAGACTAGAACTCTGTCTGACTCCCAACATGGTTTCTTAAGGAACAGATCCACTGAGACTGCTCTTGTCCAACTGACGGAGTATATCTCTGGGGGAATGGAGGACGGTATCCGCACGGTGGGATGGCTTCTGGACCTCTCCTAGGCATTCGACAGTGTGTGCCATGAGTGCCTCCTTCTAAGACTGCAGGCTGTGGGTATACGTGGACTGGCCCTCTCCTGGTTCTCCAGTTACTTGCAGGGTCGAACTCAAGCGGTGGAATTGATTGGGTCAGATGGCCGAGTGACCAGGTCCCTCTTTGCTCCTGTCTCGTCTGGAGTTCCACAGGGCAGTGTCCTTGGTCCACTCCTTTTCCTCATTTTCATCAACGAATTAGGTCCCAAAATAACATCTTCAAATTCCATCTGCGTCAACTATGCAGACGATACAACCATTCTCATTAAGATAAAGACAAGCGACATTTCGGAAATTATATCAACCGTTCAAGACCCACTGGAAAAAGCCTCTACATGGCTTAGAGTCAATAGACTAAAACTGAACTTGACAAAAACTGAATTGATAGACTTTCATTCTTCCGGATCACGTCTACCACCCCTACCTGACATCCCGAATGAAAATTCCCTGATTAAGCCCAGAGAGGTCGTGAAATTTTCAGGCTTTCACATCGATCAAAATCTAAACTGGGCTGCTCACACAGACCTCCTATGCCACCGACTAGCTAGCTCCTGTTTCCTTTTGAGACGACTCCAACACACTGTCTCCCATAATATTCTGCTCTCTGCATATTATGGACATTTTTATAGTCACGTAGCCTATGGCATCGCCGTCTGGGGCAGCACTGAGAAGTCCCTCAGTAAAGTCTTCCTTCTTCAGAAGAGGGCTCTCAGGATCCTGGCAGACTTATCCATCCGCGAGTCTTGCAGGGGACAATTCAGACGACTTGGTCTACTAACATTGCCCGCCCTGTATGTCTTCTCCCTCCTCAAACTTATTTACAAAAACCAGGCTAAGCTTGATCCTTTCCGATTCTCACACAACTATCATACTCGATTCAATCTATTTAAACTACCAACCCACCACCTCTCGTCCTCTGAAAAGACGTTTACATACGCGTCTATAAAATACCTAAACCATTTCCGACTTGACCCTTCAACCGTCAGATTCTCTCAGTTCAAGTTATATCTGCGGAAACATCTCACAGAGCTTGAACCATATACTACCATGGACATACTGTCTTCCACCCCCCCCCCCCCCCTTCCTTCCCGACTTAAACACTTGAAAATATAGATACTTTCGTTTGCTAGTATCTGGTCAATTCGACTTAATATGACGATATAGTATTAGGTACTATGTATAGATAGATTAATGCTTTAATGTACACTTTTTGCTATGTTCAAGCTTTCTTTGTTCAATCGCGTGCGTACGACCTTTTGAATACGCATGCGATTTGTTTGGATTAGTTCGTTGTTTGTTTTCACGACATTTTACTCTATTTAACACTATTGTACTGATGCAATGATTGTTGTAATTTTACGTACAATAAAGAGAGATATTATTATTATTATTATTATTTAAGATGTAGGGGGCCGTTCATGTAGGTAAGAGTCATAAGGAGTCGTCTAAGTGGCAAAGGCATTCCCCGGCGGCCATACTCTGTAGGTTTTCAATCGGGCTCGTGTGAAAGGCTCCTGTAGCTAATGTGAGTGCTGTCGTTTGGATGGTTTCCAGCAATTTTAACATTTTCAACATTGTTTTTATATGATTGTGGTGCCCATATTAGTCTTTTGTCAAAAATCGTTCCCAAAACCCTAAGCTCTGCGTGACATTTTCTCTCTTTATTATAGAATGTGAGCTTTGGTGGGTTTGTTTGATTTTTTTAGTCTACTAAAATGCATACATTTAGTTTTGGTCACTGAGAATTGCATTCCGGTAATTTTGGCTCATTTCTCCAACCCTGATATCGGTTGCTGTAAGACCTTATCCATTGTTGCGGTGTATTTCCCTATACAGTATATCGCGAAATCGTCTACGTAGGACTAAAGACATATCCTTGTGGGAGTCCGTTTTTTGCGAAATGTGTTGTAGAAATGTCCGTCGACTATGACATTGAACGACCTGTTAGTAAGAAAGTTCTTGACGAAATGAAGAATGTGGCCATTAATAAGGTTGATTTCTTCCAGTGTCTAGGATTTCGAAAGTCCACGCAGTAGCTTAATTTAAATCGAATAAGACAGCGATGGTTTGATGCTTTTAAAGGATTCTATTATGTCTTAATATTATTTATTTGGAAGTCTTTCCGACTAAAACGATGAATACAAACATAATAATTGAGAGCTACGTTTACTAGATTCTGATTGGCAACTACGTTACTCAGCGACAATGGGCCTCTCACAAGAATTTCAACAGTTAAGAAAGACAAATGGAGTTATACGTAAGTTTTCTGGACTATACCACCCATCTAAAAATGGAAAGGCGGAGAGATATGTCCAAACATTGAAACAGAGTCTATGACGGAAGAAACGGGAGACGTGCATATCAAATAAAAATTCCTCATGCAGAATAGAAAAGTAAGAAACAGAAAGAGGTTAGATTTTCTGAATGGATCCATTATAATGGACCAAAATGACGCTAACTTTTAATGAGAGTCTATATGGAAATTAAACTTGCCGATAGAAATTTGGCAGTATTACAGCACAAGGATAGAGAACTCAGCACCAAGGACAGAAGCTATGGTAGTAATAGTTCTTCCTAGGAAAGAGAGGGTTATCAAGAGTAGGTACAGAACCACCCGAAGATAAAAAAATTCAGAGTAAAGTAAAATGATGTAATGAAACAAAAAATAATGAAGACAAATCACTGGAGAGAGACAATAATAAGTTACAGGAAGAGAGGACAAAGTGAAAAAAGGACATACAAACATAGAAAGACGAGAGGTAACAACCGTTAACCACTACTACACCGGAGGTACCAAGCAAGGTTTAAGATTCTCTGCGATTTAAGTTCTAATTCAAATTGCCACTAAAGGTTATAATATATGCTGAACGAATTAGAACACTATTGCACAGCATGTGAGGTGAAACTGAATAAATGGACTTGTTGAACCGTTTCTTCCTTATTATGGACTCATCAGCATGTCTTACAAACCCTACCTATATCCTATATAACTCTTACCTTTATTATAGCAATTGTATTACATTAGAGATATTATTCGTTTCATAACAGTAAATAAAATACATTGTAGTTAAATAAATGTAAGTACTTAGTGTATATTTGTGCTTGCAATGCGTATACATATCTTGGTTCATTTATCACATTTATATGCGATAGGCATATACAGGGTATAAAAAACAAGACTCATGTATAGGTGCTATTTAGATTTACAACATGAAATGCTATTAGCTGAAGTATACTATGGCCCGCAATAGCATAAATCTTCCGGACTCATTTATCCTGATACCCGTTGTAGGAAAATTAACGGAAATGAAAGCAACACAACCGAACCATTACTTCGTATATCAGATACCCAGCCTAGTTTATGCAAATCATCACCGCAATCATGCGATTCCCAAATCACCACATAGGTAGGTGCATGCCCGAAATCGCTAACTAGCCATTTCCCAATCTCCTGACCACTACTACGACTTCCTGTCACTCATACTCCCCTTTCCTATGACGATCTCTCGTTATATTCAAACGTGTCATTATACTGCGACTAGTTTCACTGAACGGAGAGCAAGAGAAAGGATAAAGTAAGTAGTATGCTTAAATAATTATCAGATGCATATGAGAAAGATATTCTATATTATACATTTTCTAAGTGTATTTAGATTTAATTATTCTGGTCTTGGTATACATAAATAATTATTGTTAGTGAGAGTTGTTTTACTTGCTCCAGGAATGATATAATTAGAACCCTGTTACAATCAAGGTGATTTAAAAGGTCACCAACAAACTTTGTCATGCGGTCGGATTGCTTTTCCAAGAGCAGGATTACCTGCTGTTTCTCTTAATCTACTGAAATATTCAGTGAAAACGGTGTGATTATGTTAGCAGGGGATATTACCCTTTTGAGAAGAACTAGTTTTCATCTTATCATTATAAACTTGATTTTCTAACTATGAATGTTTTAAAATTCTGATCAAATTTCTCCTAAAATCGTATCAAACTGAGACAAGTTGTGAGGAAAAAACACGTACACCTTTGTTATTTTTAAGTTCTGCAATACTACTTTAGGTGTAATATAACTTCCTATTAAATATAATGAGAGATTTGTGTTTATTAGGCTAAACTAAATACAAAAAAATCTTTAAAAACATTATAAAACAAGGATTGACCAGTTTAATAAAGGAACAAAATGTCCTATAAAGTACAGCCTCCAGTATGTACTTTGGGACAGAGTGGTATGTACCTTACGACAGTAATTTTACATAAAATTTATGACACTAAACCAACAAACTGATTTCTTCCTAATTTTATCTCATTATAAATTATCAGTCGATTAACTTCTCTGAAAAGTCTGACCTAATGCGACATTTACCGTGGTAAAAGGTGGATAAGGTAACATCGTCATTAATATGCGATATATTTATTTTATAAGCTACAACGTGCTGAAACATATCTTCTATGGATGAGTTGTTCTCAAGGATCCTATAAGAATGTTGAAGTTACTCTTGAATATTTAAGCAGTTTAGTCGCATCATTGTTAATTCCATTCATGCTTTCTTAGATTATATTTCATTTTACACTTATCAATGGAGGAACGGACTCGACTAGTCTAATGACATTTCCATTCCAGTCTAATTTATGTTTAATAAATAAAAAATTAAGAATATATAAAAAAAAAATAGGTAGCCAAGTTTTAATAAAGTACCTGATGGTATTAACACTTTAACACGTGAACTCCTATAAAGAAGTGTAAAGGAGTTATCATTCCATCAATACTGTGGTTGTTAAATTGTGCTAGTGTTATAATTAAGACATGAAACCTGAAAAGGATGACAACAAAAAACAGGAAATTAAACTAGATGACGAGTTTTAAAGAGCGAATGCTTTTATACCTACAACGATTTTGATTATGAAACGGGGCTTAGTTCCAAATACTAAAAAATATCATTTTCACAGGGGTAAAAAATTCATAGTTACACCAAAAGGACGAGTTCCTGTTTAGTTTTCATGTCGAACCAGATGTTGTTCCGTGGTTATTGTATATTTATGTACTATTACAACCGTATTAAATTGCATCTGTTTCTCTTCTTAGCATTTTCCTGCTTACTTAATTAGCATATTTATTGTCGTATTATCATTTATTATTTTCGTGTTACCAATTAGCTAAGTTTATTATTTCATTATTTTGAAGCAATTCAGCTTTTTTATAAACACGACAAATAAAACGTTTGTAAAATAGGTGAAATAGGGCTCAGGAGAATTTTTCATTAGGCAGTTCGTAACCGATACCCACAACAGTAATCAAAAACAAATGAAGAATGTGCTCGGGCGTCAAATGCAGCGCCCAAAAACTGGCCCCACGGAAATAACAACAAGGGATCTGTTCCGGTGCCGAATGTCACGTCAAAATCCCTGTAACGTTTTATTTGGCGAGATACAGGATGTCCTATTATTCGTACCAACCCTCGGACGACAACTTTATATTCCCTTTATTAGAGGTTATAGGGTCAGTTCTCTGCTGGATTTCCATTTATGCTTTTGCCCGCAATAACTCGGTGAAGGTTTCGATCCAGGAATTCAGAGGTGCTTATTAATTAATAGTTTCAGTTGGGAAGTACGCTTTAATTACCTCCTAACTAGTACTGGAGGAAACATTTAATTTTTAGAGATGGTGGCAGAATTTCATAATTTATTAGGCAACGATAAAACAGTCTATTTAACTCAATCATGCTTTAATTATTATATTGTACCTAACATGTGGAAATAATATGTATTTCCGTATTCTATCTAGGATGCGAGTTAGGCTGAATCCTACAGTCATGCATCATGGCATAATAATAACTATTTACTATAAGCTTGCAACACCACACACGAAATTATTCAAAAATGATTGGGCACACAAGATTTAATAATTAACTAATAATGGTGGCTTAGGTTTCCTCACAATCGAACTTTGGGAGAGAGCTTTGCTGAATTCAAAGCACACTAAGATGCCAAAGAATTACGATTTTAGTTGCTTCAATTGTCACGTAAAACCTGAATTTGTTTTAATAAAGCAAACTCACCGGGTCCCCATTGCTTTTTTCGGAAACGCCAGGTGAACCTTATTCTCAGTGCTCCAGTTATCCCACCTCTCCAGAATTCCTCTCCAGCACCTAAATTCCTGTGGAGCAAGCATCTCTTTCAATTGCCGATAGGGTAGGCTGGAATTTTTGCAAACTCGTTGAACTACCCAAAACCACTGCCAGAAGTGGCTGCCGATTTCGAGTCTGGAGTCAGGCTAGTGCTTCCCTCCAACTTACTTATGAGAGCGGAGACCCAAACTGACCTAAAGCTACTGCTGGTGTTGGTCTTATAGGTACCCACAGTACAGCCAGCACGGCGTCCACGCGAGACTCCTTTTTTCCTCCGCTCGTTTCACTTCTACCTGCTGTCGCTTTTTTCAAAGGAGGAAAGCCGACCGTTGGTTGCGAATATATTGATAAGATAAAGTCGGTTATTTCGGGATTCGAAAACTAGCTTCTTTTACCCAGATGCATGTTTACTAAATAAATAATTGAATAAACGAACAAACATCCATGGCGAGACTGGGATTCGAACCCAGTCGGAATAGCGTATATACACGATACCAGTGAGGTAGAATTGGAATCGTTTTTACACGATTACTTGTAAATCCTACTGGATGTGTCAGGAATGGGCATCCAATTCTCTAGCAGTTATACAGGGTTACTGGTAACTGGATACATTCCTTTGGTGATCTGATAAAACAAGAGGTAAGGAGTAAATTAACCCCAACATGCACTATACAAAACTCAATAGATTTTGAGATATTTCGATTTTCAACTTTTCTTAAAAAAATGGTTTCAGATGTCTTGAAATGTAATTTTCAAAAAATCTACTTTAACTTTTTGATTTTTTTTTTTGCTGGAATACTTGTCCAATACTATGCTTCCTTCTGGAATAAAAAATATCCTGAGGTATTTCGATCGTGTGAAAATTTCGAAGAAAAACTTTCACAAACTATTTTTTTTAAATAAGATTTAAAAGTTTTTACAAGTTATTTTCGCAAAATTGTCAAGGCAACTTGCGTACAAATTGTTTTAAAAACTTTCTTAGTGTAGTACCTATCTAACAAGGTACGAATCTTGTACAAGAATAACAGAATCTCCCCGCTATGTACCGTTACCGAGGAACAAATCCTTAAGTCGGGACGTTTTAAAAAAAATACGGCCCTGAACGGGGGTCTTAAAATTCTCTGATCCGGACCATTTTCAATAGGTCGTATTTGGGGGTGACGAGCTTCGTCCCTACCAAGTTTCGTCCCGATCGGTAAAACTTTCAGACACTTTAGTGGCTATTACTAGGCTATTCCCGAAAAATCCCGAAATTCCCGAAAAAATGACACTTCCCGGGAACGGATCCCGCTCATTTTCAATAGGCATCGTGCCACGGTGCGCCTCTTCAATCGAGCCAAATTTCAACTTTCCCACATGAAAACTGGCGGCTCTAGAGTGTTTCCTAGCAAAGTCACAGAAGTTTCGTAAGTATACGTATTCTTGTGCCCGAAAAATGTCTGTCTGTCGGTCTGTCTGTCTGTTACTTTGCTAGGAAACACTCTAGAGCCGCCAGTTTTCATGTGGGAAAGTTGAAATTTGGCTCGATTGAAGAGGCGCACCGTGGCACGATGCCTATTGAAAATGAGCGGGATCCGTTCCCGGGAAGTGTCATTTTTTCGGGAATTTCGGGATTTTTCGGGAATAGCCTAGTAATAGCCACTAAAGTGTCTGAAAGTTTTACCGATCGGGACGAAACTTGGTAGGGACGAAGCTCGTCACCCCCAAATACGACCTATTGAAAATGGGCCGGATCAGAGAATTTTAAGACCCCCGTTCAGGGCCGTATTTTTTTTAAAACGTCCCGACTTAAGGATTTGTTCCTCGGTAACGGTACATAGTGGGGAGATTCTGTTATTCTTGTACAAGATTCGTACCTTGTTAGATAGGTACTACACTAAGAAAGTTTTTAAAACAATTTGTACGCAAGTTGCCTTGACAATTTTGCGAAAATAACTTGTAAAAACTTTTAAATCTTATTTAAAAAAAATAGTTTGTGAAAGTTTTTCTTTGAAATTTTCACACGATCGAAATACCTCAGGATATTTTTTATTCCAGAAGGAAGCATAGTATTGGACAAGTATTCCAGCAAAATGAAAATCAAAAAGTTAAAGCAGATTTTTTGAAAATTACATTTCAAGACATTTGAAACCATTTTTTTAAGAAAAGTTGAAAATCGAAATATCTCAAAATCTATTGAGTTTTGTATAGTGCATGTTGGGGTTAATTTACTCCTTACCTCTTGTTTTATCAGATCATCAAAGGAATGTATCCAGTTACCAGTAACCCTGTATAATATGAAACGTCAGTGCGGTATAATCTGCATTTTCCCTACTAGGTGTGCCAAATCGGCAACTGTTGATTCTTTTGAAATTGAGGATGGAAATAGTAGTGGACTCTGTATTTTGGATGGGCTGGTATTGGCAGTTTATAATTACTATTGTCACTATTCGATAATGATTAATAACTCACCACAGAGTTCACTCGCACTGGCATGTAGAATTAAATTGATTTGGTATAATTGTCTTGTTTTCTGGCACTAGCACCAACAGCGTCTTTCTTCTCTAGGAAACGATCCAACCACGTCTCCTGCTACTAGCGTACTACGTAGGTACTATTCCCGCGTGTCTTGTGTCCTTTTCTTCCGACAGGAATTCTTTCACTCTCAGTTCGGGTACATATTCACTATTATTGAAGCACGACTGCTAGATTTAAGGACAAGAAGGATGGATATTATATAGCGGGAGAATTTTCAAATTTGAACTTGAAATCTTAACTAACTAATTATTTCCCGAACAGCAACCATCTTCATTATAATTATAATTATACAGGGTGATCAGTAGCTTGCGCACTCCGAACACAGGGCGATATAAAGCTTATTAAAATTAAGAATATTCTGCAAAAAAAAAAAAAAAAAAATTGAATCCAACGGTTGGTTTTCAAGTTACAGAGTTTCCCTCATTCGAGTTCAAAGCTATGTTTTTCAATAACCGTGATAAAAATTAATGATAAATTCAGGTTACTGTAATGTCTTTAACGGATACCTACCATATATGGTAGGTAATAAATAATTCATCAATTTTTTTCCACAAAACCTCTTTACAGAGGAGTTGAGAATGTTGGAAAGTGATACCTAAATCTGAACGAAATTTGAAGTTTGGCAACCGCCTAAACTCAACTTAGAATATAAAAAATAATCAAACCCGAACATATTCACATGTTCAGTGCAGTGTTGCCAATTTTTTTTACAAAAATGATCATATTTTTGGAAGAAAAGAAGTTACAACACTGCAGTAAGAAAATTTTTTAAAAGTGAAGTTTACCGCAGCATGCTCCCAGTGCGCGAGTTACTGATCACCTGTATAATTATAATTGTAATCTAGATCAAAAAATTTATACATATGGCACACAGCAAACTTTAAAGCTTTATAGAAATCTTTAGGTCAATTCAAGATCTTGTTACCTATGTTATGACGTTTGCAATTTCATTTAAAGTTTTGAAGTGGAAAAAATGAAGATTCTACCTCACTGGCGTTTTTTATCATCTAATTGCTAGCGAATTAAAACATAATTGGATAAATACACCCAGTAGGATTCGACAGTACAAAAAAAAAAATGGAAAAACAATGTCGATTCTACCTCACCGGTATTGTTCATAAAGGCTATGCCGATTCCAAATCACATGCAGACATCGAGTAAAAGCTATATCAAAATGAGTCAGAATCAGCATAGTTATAATACTTCCAATTAAGGCGGTATTGATTTTTTAAAACAGAGCTTGTAATAGAGAAATTTTTATCCTTCATGCACCTCACAATTAAAACTTCAACAAAATGTAGGTGTAATTAAAAAATAGAGAATTCATTAAATAGATATCACATTTTACGATGGAGTTATAGATGCGTGAATTTGAAACGACCTACAGATAATGGGCTATCAGATTGTCTGTTTTAATTGGTAGTACGAGTATTGGTAAGTAGGTACAAACCCCGTGCACGAAAGTAAGATCTAATTGCTACATTTCCCCAATGTAAAGTTGGATTTATCACTGTATATCATATACACATACCAACTGCCATATTACATATAGCATATACATAACTGGAAGCGCATTAATCTCCCAGCAAATTAAATTTACGGCATGTCCATTTATAAAGGGAGGAAGCGTTAGTTCGTATCAAGGAAAGTGCCCATTTGTTACCAATAGAACACTGTTCTATAATAGTGCTCGCCAAGAGTTCAAGAACTCTTGTATCTCGTTAACTTTTACCAGTGACAAGCTAAAACATTTTTCTTTGTTGGTCTAAGTTTATATGTGAATTAAATAATGAAATATTAAATTATGTTGAACGTTTAGAAAACGTAAAAATCAACAGTGAATAAATCAAAAAACTACCTTTGGGACAAATTTTAATCGTTAATTCAAATAGGAATTAGGCAACCGGCAATACAATTATTTCTCCGTGGTTTTATGTGCGCAATGCTTAATTTAACCTACCTGGATTAACGTAGATTGATACGCCTTATCAGCCCTTATTGACTCACTCATTAGTTTGCTTCGGCTTTACTTTCTTCAACTAATGTACCTACCAATGTGTAGTGATCTGATTAGGACGATATATAAAGATAGTATATTAAAGGTATAGTTGCTTTATATTTTACTCATTGGCTATTATTTAATTATTTTTTAATACTTTAATAACTTATCTGGGATAATCTTCCAGTGCTGGCAGATAAGTATTATAATACATTTGGTTACTTCGCCAGGATTGTCATACATATGTTGAACTAGAAAAGGTGAAAGGGTTTTCAAATTCAGTGGAACGATAACACTTCTAAAACTTTATTATTCGGGATCGCCTGCTCTTTGCTCTTTCATATTTAAACTTAATTAGCTTTAGTTTTATGATTGCTATTATGTATCGTGATTAATATGCTTTTGTATTGCTCAATGATTTTGAGTGTTTTTTATTTTTTTATTTTTTTATTATTTATAATTCAATGTTTATTGATAGAATCTACCAGAGCGCGGTCACTGTTTTTGCTGACAATAGCATTACTTTTAAATATTAGAATAGGTGAAATACGAAGGAAAAATAGTGGTTTTAGGATGGTCTAGTGCAAAATTTTAGAATTTTTCAATATCTCAATTTCAATTGCCCCATTCTGAATTCTATTTGGCACTATCCGAATTATATTTACGCTTTCTCAATTCCATTCGATTCTAAATTACATTTAACCGTTTGGTCCTTTTGAGCCATCTGATAGAATTTTTCCTTATCTACAAGCTCCCGTGGAACAAACTGTTCAGTCACCATTTTTTCCTGGTCTGTATATGAAACTGCGGCTGAGCGACACAGATCGGCTCGAGTGCCTCGAATTCGATCGGTATCGAGATATTTTTCTTGACTGTGATCGTCTCAACTAATTCATTATTGTTGATATGTCGCTTACGTTTTCGCAGTTCCTTTTCTAGTTTTTTTAATGTTTGTAAGAAGACCTTCCCATTCGGAGGATCTGGAGTATCCGAATCACTGGACAGCGAGGAATTTTTTCTGCCTGGCATTCCTACAATAATTCTATTGTCTGTAAATAGTAGAAATAAGATAAAGTTACCACCTTCTGCTTTTTGATTTACGACAAACGTTTTCACTGCCCCTCAGGTCAGCCGCGTGAGACATAAATAATTTATATAGAAATAAAATTAAGACCTCAGTAAGACTATAAACCTATTAATAGTGAACTTTGGAAGTCCATTACTGCAACTTAACGACTTGTCAGACATTCTATATTACCAAAGATCACGCTGGTTGCTTCTTCATTCCTTGTTTTAGGGTCAATTCGGGGTGTAATTCATATATTATTAAATTTAATGATTCCATTTGAGATGTGATTGATGCATGAAGGGAATTTAATGGTGTCTTGATTTGGGTAACGGAGAACAATTATTATTGACTCATATCTAAATCTAAATACCTATATTACTGGTTCTTATAAGTTTCTGATTCTCATGGGAAAATGATTTTAAGTTAGAATTACTTAGTAAACTGGAACAGTTGGTTGAATTTAAGCTTTAAAAATAAGAGTCCTGGTGCATTCGTTGCTTGCATCAGATCTTATACCTTAATACCTCCAAGCTTTACGATCCAGGTTGTCTATAAGTCACTGCAACGAGCCTCGGGAAAGTTTATGTTGCGTTGAATGATTTAATCTTCCATTGCTTATGTTTTCTTATGAAAAGCTGCCAGACTTTCAAGGCATCCATTAGTTCAAACAAAGGTTTCGCCTACATAGTTCTTTAGTTGCATTTCAACTCTACTGTACAGGGTGTTAATGAATAGATGTTACAAACTTAAAGGGCATGTAGGATATGCAAAATTAGGAGAAAACTTTCCTGAGGACATGGATCGTTGGAGCTTTAGTTTTCGCGATACACGGTGTTAAAGTTTTACGAAAAATTAAAATTTTTTCGAAGAGTTATATAAATTGGCTGATCAGAATAACTCGAAATTTTTGACAGTTGTACTAACTGAAGTACATAATTTGATATTCCCGATGAAAGATTATTCAATCCAGTAGCAGAGATCTGGGTATGTCGTTACCTTTTTTAAAATAATTTCTACGCCACTGACTTTAATTCAAATTCGTTATTTTTAGAACCTCTTGTTGTTTCTAAGAGGAAAGTCATCTTATATTTTTGTTATACAACGCATCGTTTCCGAGATATTTCACAATGTAAGAACCCGTACAAAAACAAACCATCATAAAAATCAATGATAATGAGTATTTTCAAAAAATTTCATTTTTGAGATCCTTATTGTAGCGTCTTGTATTACAAAAAGCTTGCATGGGTTCCTACATTGTGGCATATCTTTAAAATAGTGCGTTCTACAACAAAAACATAAGATGACTTTTCTCCTCTAAACAAAACTAGGTAGGTATCTACAAAAAAACAACAAATTTGCTTAAATTCAGCGGCGTAGTAATCATTTACTAGCATCTAAAAAGTTTGAATTTGTACAATTTCCAGATAGGTACGTAAATTATTTAACAGATAATTCTCTTAAGTCAGCATTCATTAAAGAATATCGTATTTACATCCTAATTTATTCCTTCGGATTAAAAGGATCAGAATATATAGATGAAGAGAGTTGTGAAAAAAAAGCAGTGTAATTACGTTTCTTTGCAAAGTTTTGAGTGCCAATATTCCGGTTCTGGAGACTAACTCGATTATCTGAGACATGAATAAACAAAGAAGAAAATGTTTAACGATTTTAATTATTAAGTAACTTCCAGAACGATATTACGTGAAACGGAAAACTGAATTAAATTTTCTTACCCACAACGGTTAGCTTGACTCTGAGGTTCTTGGTTGGTGATTTAAGATAGTCTATTCTACATCGATACTCTCCCTCATCTTTTTCACCGATGTTATCTATGCTGAGCGTCGAAGGCTCTATCATGGTGCGAAAGAAAGCTCTTGTGTCCAAGTTGGCGTCTTGCCAGTGCTTCGGTACGTTGTTCTGTTGACCTCTTGTGTCGTAACTGCAACAAAATAAAATTACAAGCTTAGCACGTTTAAGAATAAAGAACAATATTCTAGTTACAAAACGAAATTTCACTGTTGTTTGTTTCAAACTTTTATATCTCGCCGGTGCGCTGAGCGCAGAATTTAGATCACCGTCATCAAGAACATTCATAATGTCATTATTTTATCCACGTTCACAGAAATAGCTAGCTTGTACGAAAAGAAACTTGTAAGAGAAAATATGCTTACACTTTGATATTAATAAAAGTATATCTAGTTAATTGCTGATAATCCGTTGAAATATCAAAGAAGCAAGTTGTAAGGAAAAGAAATTCCGAAGCGCTCATCAGCAGAAAAACTTTAGTGCTCGTTCAAGCGACGACTAATAAAATTAATGGGAATTGGAACAGGGAAAACTAGAAAACGAGTGGAAAAGAGGAAGCCAACGCTAGCGCAAAGTAAGTAAATTAAGGAAAGATCATCCGTAAATAATTCATTAGAGTCGTAATGGATTGGCGTAATATCGAAATTGTCGTGTGAGAGAAGGCAGAATATATTGTCTTACTCTATATATGACGCTCTCTCGTCAAGAGAAGCTGTTCTATATTAATGTTTGTAGGGTAGGTTAGGAGTGCCTTAGATTAGGGAATTAGAGAATTATTCCCTGGAGAATAGGGGAAAACTACTCAAGATAAAGCGGCGTGAAATAGGTTAGGTCTCGGCATACACAAGGGAATTTTGTAGAGAATGACGAAACATGAATGCTTATACAGTGTTATATTTTCAGTCTGCAAAACTAATTGAAACAATTAAAGACGGTAAAGCAAAAAATAAGCAAAATGTTGTGTACATATTATCTTGCGACGGAAGGCTAAGGACCCCCTGATCTACTTCCTTCATCAGTTCGAGTCGAGGCAAGCATTTACTACACACCAACCTAATACTTAGTCAGCCTTCCTTGATCGCGTTTGTGGTGGTGCGAAAAAAAAATCTCTAATTAGAGACGTTTGATCAAAATTACTGATTTTTGGAGTCAGTTTGATAATTTCTGAATTAACTCAATAAAATTAGTTTTTATAGGATCTTTTCTATTACCTATATTTTTAATAATTTATTATTGTTTTCAAATCTAAAACATGAAACCTTTTTCCTGCGACCAGTATGTATAAGGCATACCTACGCAAAGTTCGTTACCGTACACTTTTGTGGCTATGACAGTGACGTTGACGTATAAAAAGTTGCGATCAATAATCCGAACCACACAATAAGCACCCTGTAAGATCCCCTAAATAGACAATATTCGATGATCACAATAGTAGTGATGAGAAAAACAGCCCCTTTTGAAACAGTATTTACTTTTACTATAAAATCACAAATATATTATGCTGATTCATGTATTATAGGTTACTAGCACACTCAAGTAGTTTAATGAAATTAGGAATGCAGGTATCATAAAATTTTGAAATCAGTCCAATTCTTCGTTGATAAAATAACAAACACTGAAATAGGTACCGCGCATTTCTATTAAAGGTCAATTTTCAGGCACTCACAATCAACTACACCAGTCGATCATATTGTTAGTACTATAATTTAAAATTAAGTTTCATTGAATACAAAATTGTCTTGTTATGCTCGTATGAAAAGCATAGTGAGACACACGTGCATAAAAGCCATTTCTCACTCGTGTGAAATATGCTACTTTGTGCCCTTGTTTCACATTATAATATTTATTACAGTTACGTGAGAGCCGGCGGTGGCCTCGAGGGTTAGAAGTGCAGACTACTAAAACAATGAACTGCCTCGGACTGATTTCGATTTCCAGTCTCGCTTTGGTCGTTTGTATCTTCTATTCTACTATTTAATTGGCATACTTGAGGATGGGTAATGAGCAAGTTCTCGAACCCATAATTACTGGAGTGGAGGGACTCTATCTATCTCCGTAGTTAAGACCGATTTTCCCTCCTTAAAAAAACAAAAAAAGAGTTAAGTGAAAACAAAATTCTTATATCGATTATTGTTAAAAATGTAGTTAAACTTCGACAAGTTGTATTTTTAAGCTTTATGTAGGATATGTAAAATCTTCAAACGCTAGTAGAAGATTCTTAGTCTAGTTGCATTGAATAAAGTTCAAAATAAAGCAAACAAAATTTTAAAGAGTGGTAAATTCTTTGTGGTTGCAATATCGCGTAATAGCTATAAGCTGGGCAACCAAAGAGGAAGGAAATTGTGGGTGAACACAGCACATTGCGAGGTGGTCCAATCTGCAGTATCATTACGGGCTAGCGCCCAGCAATTCCGTCCCTATATCCCTTGCCCGAGCGGGGTAAAAACCCTCGTCCACTGCTCGCTATAAGGGAAATATGTTTGGAATTAAGTGATTTCTCAGTTCAGTAAGCTGCCGCCGCTAGCTGCACTCGAGATTATTAATTTCCATTATGTTTTATGAACACAATTTCTGTTCTCTATAGTAAGTAGCATTGCGTTACCACCGACATAAATTCGTTCTGTTGCCTAATTGTTCCCTCCCTTGAAGGATGAATGAAATTCCAAATCCCTGCTTTGTGTTGTAATACGATCCTGCTGCCATATAGAACTACAATTTTCGGTTTGCTTTTATACCCGGATTTTCTCATCATATATGATTGCTTTCTTCTTTGCCGAAGCACTGATAATAATTACATATTACATCAATACTTATTTAATCATCATAACCTGTCCTTATTGTTAATAAATAATCCAAACATTCATAATATCAAAAGATCGTAAATAGAAGCTTCGTTCTGTGATTAAAAGCAGCACGTTTCGCAATATCAGCGCTTTTACTTTAACTTAATCATTGACAAAGCGCACTGCTTAAAAAAGTACTCAACCCCTAGGGATTTGGAAAGAAACAAACTCCGACTACTCGTAGAAGTACAACAGCAGGAGCCATCAGATAGTGGCAAACTTTTCATCGCCGTCTTTCACCGACCAACACGATCCAAGTCCAGCATCCGGTTGCCTAGAATCTCCCCTACCGCAAGTTATCCGAGAAGTCTTTGGCATTATATTTCCCGAAAGAGGACAAGTGGCACTGTCCAGTCATCGCGCCATTGCAAAAGCAACTCCTCCAGCTATACTTCTGTTGTAGTTTGCAAAGTAATAATCTTTCGATGTCTATATAAAACCTGTGGGGGAATAATGAGTTTTCTTACTGAAAACGTCTTCAACTTTTGCTAAAGTTTCCAGAGACATTTTGATTCAAAGCACCGGTAAATTCAGTTACGAGTAATTTTGACTGAAAATTTTTTACACGCAACTTTGACACTAAATTCTTTATCGCAAAAAGTAGAACTTCGGTATTTATACATTTTGCAGAGCTTGGTGGTTATGATATAAAGAAATATCTGTAGGTATGTAAATTTATTAGGAAATCAGAATATCTTGAAATAAACAAATTGAAATGAAAAATACTTCGCTATTTCTAGTCATTCTGGGCTAAATATTTGCAAAAATATATTTAGATGCTGAGGCGAACAATAATTTGATAGACTGTTTTACCTATACGTGATGAAAAGTGAGTTTTCCGACTCTATCCTGGAAAGAATTTCAGCTATGAAATACACAAACATGCTCAAATCACAAGGACTTAAAATTAAAAAATAATGAACCTTAATATAATAATAGTTGTCAAAATATTTATCTCCGATTCAAGTTTGTTCGATTTAGAGGTGAAAACACACAATTCTAAAATATAGCAACAAAACAATTTATATTTATCCACATTTGATGCCTGAATAGACCGGTGCCTAATGTCTCCCTAATACTAGCAATATAAAGCAGAGCCAAGACTGCAGCAGCGGAACTGCCATCTGAAGAAAGCAATAATCTGCACGCATCAGGCGCAGTTATAACCGGTTATGGCCGCTCATTCGGCCAACTTCCCAAATAAACAAACTGTCATTACTCACTCCTGTGGGGGGCGCGACAAGAAACTCCTACGCCACTGCTGATAACGGCCGAATTATGCCCAGATATACAAGAACAACCGACTCCCGGTCGACAATCAGTACGTTGCACTCGTAGGTCCCGCGTAGCCCACCATCGGAGTCTCATCCTGGGGGTTACCTAACAAGGGTGCTAATGGTCGTTATGCAAATAGAATCCGAACTTGCATATTTACTCGTAGTAATGTCAGTGGCTTATTGCGAGAGTTAATTTGGCCAAGAGTGGTGATGATGTGCAGAGCTGCTACAGAGGAGCTGCAACTAAGTTTAATATAAATGGGAAAGGCCTGAAGGAGATGCATTATTGTGATAAATAACATGCTTTGAGAGAACATCAACTGCAGATTTTCATGAAACTTGATAATCACAAAGATAATGCAAGTTGAAAGCTGATTTGATACGGAATGTGCGGGACTCCAGAATGCAAGGAAACCTGTGTCAAGCGTGCACATATACGTTTCTAAAACCCTGTTTGAAATGGGTAAATTCCAATTTGCGAACTACAAAGGTCTTCGGAATATCAAAAAGACGAGTTCACGTGCAAGCCATTTGGTAATCTATAGGTACTCCTTTGGAGAAAATTAAGGCTTCAATCATTAGTTAAGTTTGAGTTATTACTAATGAAAGGATATAGAAAGCTGTTAACGTTTGAAAATTGGTATCACTGAACGTCCTTTTGTTCCACTTCTATATATACCTAAAGTATATATGTGAAGCAGTCACCTAACAACACAAAAATCATTACTAAATTTGATAGGGCATTGTGATAACATCCTTAATTACAGTCAACATTAACTTCTCATTTAATATTCCCGTTAAACAAAAGTAGCGAAGCGTAGTTCTTATCAAAATATAATTTATTTATGGACGAGACACGCAAAACGGGAACCGCTTTCACCTGGGTGGCTATTTGATGCTTGACGCGAGAGTACCGTGATTTTTCAACACGTTATACGAATTTCGTGTAAATAAATAATGATTCACGTCTTTCTTAATATAATTCAGCAACTCCCATGATCCAATCATTTGTAAGGATATAATACAAATATTCTATTTGTAATCTTCAATGGCATTTATATTTTCCTAGGATAATTTAACAACAATGAAAATGACGTCATAATGACCTCATCTTTAGTCGTATAAAAACCTTATTTCACAAAGCACGTACAATTTTGACAGTGTCTAATGATACGATTTAAGGAGGTAATATTATGAATCAAAATAACTGTCAAATTATCACTTCCAACATAATTCATTAATGTCGTTCACAGGGTAATTTTTCGCCTCATTCCGAAAATTTCAATGTGTATGAAGTTAGCGAAATCGGTTATTTATGTTCTGATATCTTTCACTCGTAGAATATTAATAATTACCACAGTTGTATTTTGATCAATTTATTACCTCACCGAAACTTAAAGCTGAGTAATTCTTCCTGTCTTGAAATCTGACAACCTTGCATTTATTGTCAATGACGTCATGGCCAGCTTTGCTGACACGACCAAAGGTAAATTTTAGGATGAAACTGGTAACTGGTTTTCAAAAATGCTACCATTTTCCTACAGATAAAATGATAATCTATTGTTAAATTCAAGGGGATAGTTCTTCACAAAGATCTTCTTGCTATCATTTATTCGACGAGCCCATCAATTTCACGCAGTAAGCTCCAAATGTCTTGGTGATCACTCGATGGTCTCTTCTGACCACTCAATTATCATGCTCCCTCTTTCAATCCTCCCACCAGGAAACAATTCCATTAACAATTATTATGGGACCTGCCAGGAAAAATGGGCCTGAGATCTACCATGGATTGGGGTACCACAACGGTCCTAGATGTAGAAGGTTTAAATGCAGTTGCTGTCAATATCCGTTGAGTTATTGTTTAAGGATCATCATTGATGTCTTTAAGTTTCCTCGGGTACCTATACCAAATTATGTGGAGCTTAAAATTTGTTTTAAAAAAATACTATTTTTTTTTGTAATATTTTTGACCTTACAATTCAAATTATGCATTACAACCTTGTTTTTTTTAAATAAATCACCCTTGATCTAACCTTCCAGCATCTTACTATATCATTGAACAGCCTTGCCATCGCAATGTATCTACCTGTAGAAGCGCGCACTATCAGATCTAAACTAAGCCAGATAAGAGCGCACCCGCCGAGAGGAAGCGCCGTTCACGGCTGGGAGGCGTCAGGTAGAAGTGGCGGTGGAGAACGGTTGCATGTTGACCTGTCACCTTTCAGCTGATTAACTGCGTGCTAAATTATCTAATTGCCTGGAGGCATTACGAATCCGGTCACATGTGAAATTCAGCCAGCCAGAAGGGCGGATATAGATCACCATGCCAGACCTATATAGCGCTCCAGAAGGGTTAATCGACGTTATTATTGTTACTGCTGCTTTGAGTGTCCCCAGTTACAGGTCTTCTTTATAGGGCTCTTCCCTGCTAGTTTATACCCAACTAGTAGATTTACAACATGGAAATTGATTATTACGACAGATTAGATCCCTCAAGGGCGTATGAATATATTAGGACGTCATATTTGCTCTATACCGTAATGCGGTGTGATGTAAACTTGGCCCCAAAAACGTCTGATCTTTTTTGTTTCGAAAAAGTATCTTTCCTCATTAGTACTCACCCTATTTTGCGATACATTGTCATCATAGAGAAAGGTGACTCTTTTTACCAAAAAGAGAGCCTCATTCAGGGTGGCTGCCGAAGTTCGATCCACGGTGGTATGATGTACTTCTTTACACTGGACAGTCACCCATTCATGTTCGAAAATGCCTTAGGTCCAGATTTTCTCTGAATTGTAATTTGACCTTTTTTTATTGAAAAGGCACATCATGAACTGCGAGGGAATCTCTCGCTCTGGGAGCGGTGAATGGAGACCTTCTGGGACCTGCTTTCATTATGTGTTGTTTAAAAGTTGGAATAGATAGATCCCATACATTGGCACTAAACTTGGTCTCTTGTTTTCTTGTTTTCTTTTGAAGACTTAAGACTCGGAGCTAACGGAATAATTATTAAAGAAACTCAATGAATAGGATTAGATCGTAAAACTTTCATCAAACTCATTTGACTGTATAATTTTCGTATAATTCTCTTTATTTATAGTCGGTTCTATAACTTTTTACCGATTTTACCCATAAAAATTGGCATAACAGTGAACATTGAGAATATGCAATTATTAGGCATATCTTGAAAATTCTGTTAAAAAAAAAAAAATGGAATTATTATAAAGTAAGGCTTACCGTAGCTTTTCCTGGAATTTTATCCGTCGACAAAAATTCTTATTTGTTGGTTTTGAGGAACGCTATAGTACTGATACAAGTAACGAAGACATCTAGAGAATCTGTACATGCGACAGGTGGGCAAGGTCAGAACCAAGGACGTAATATCTCCGTGAATGTAATCCCCGGAGGAGTACCCCAGAAGTGCATTCGAGTTGCTGCTTTGAACAGGACAATAATTTAAAGCCTGTTTTGCGTCAAGCGTGATACTCAACTTGACACTCAATTTGAGAATACTAATAAGATTCTGTGTAAAGTGTACTCGCTTGTATAGTTTCGAATCATGGCCACTGAGTGAGTATAAAGAACAGAATGGTGTCACGGGAAACTGTTCCCGGCAATATAGAGAGGAAGAATTTAGAACTACTACTGTGGAATTTGGAAAATTGTGATTTGAGATGTGGAAAATGGGAAAATTAGAAAAATTTAATGGCATCTATAAAATGAGTAAAATAGACGTTTTTATTTGTACAGTGAAGTCGGAACGTAGATAAATGACGCAAAAGCGGCCCCAAGTTGATTATCGTGTCAAAAAATCTTCTTGAAAGAATCAACAACGAAAACGTTCACTCGAAAAATGACATTTCTCCTGTTATCGCGAAAAAGAAAATTTTCATGAAAAAATCGATTTCTTCAAAATGGGACGTAAGAACTGACACACAGTTTATTAAGTAAAATGTCAACGACATTTTTTGGCGAATATGGGCAGAAATCAATGAAAACTGTGGTAAATATTAGTCTCACTCCGTACACTAGAAACTTTCATCGTTTGATCGAGGAAGCAAGCACCTCGTGGGAAACATAAATAATTGAAATCAATATTATTTGATGAAATTCAATTCAAATCAGGACATTTCACAGACATCTTGTCAATCATTGAATTTTTCTCGTTACGAAGAGCAAATAATGGATCAATCTGAGAATTAACTGGATGTATAATTAAAAAGTGGACAGTTTACTTAACATCGTTTTTTTTTCAAAAGTGATTGTTTTTTATTTTCGTATACATACGGTATTAGACCGTGTATTGGAAAACGTATACCTAACAGACATCTAAGGAGATTTTACTGAAATACCAGATGAGTTTAGTTTTATATGAACATCAAGAATTATAAAGATTTTTTCATCAATAGAAATTTTCTTTGGTAGATTCTTCAAATTTTAAAACATTAAAGATACCATTTTCTCATATCATTTCTACATTGTACAGATGAGGGATTCCTATGTACATCCATTAATAGTACGTGTACCAAGTATTTATGTTAGTATTTTATAAATTTTCATGTACCCATCAAATGTAAATTATTTTCATTGCGTTGAAGTAGTTGTTTCGATCAAAATTCTTCGCCCGTCCTTTAATTACCAAAAAAATCAAAATTTAAGCCCTTAATTCGTGATTCAAATACTAAACGATAAATGATAGATAAGAAATGAAAATTGAGGCAGTTTAATACCTAAAAAATCAAGACGTTAAGAGCTTAAAAAAAGGCCAACAAAACTCGATAACTCGATCATCACAGAACTCTTCCACTAAACCGGGTGCTTCGTAAGTTTTTCAACAAACACATTCTGGTTCTGTAATTCTGGCGGGAATTCTAGGAATGGCATTTTGAAACCATGCAAAAAAACCTTGCTGAAAACTAAAGTTTCGAGAAACCTATTGACAAAAATTTTACCTGCCAGGAATGTCTCGATGTAGGGATACTTTCACTAGTATATCACTCGATAAGGACAAAAGTGAGCGCTTTTTCTAAGAAGTTTGTTAGCAGGTTCCTACAGAAACATTCCATCCATGCACTGAGTTTGATGGGGAACTACTACTTGGGTGCCACCACATGATAATTATTATTCCAAATAAAAAACCAAATTTCATCGCGTTAATTCTCATTGCGAAAACAACTCTCAACTATAACAATAATTGTTTGCTCTTACGTGAGCGCCTTTAAACAATTCGGACAATATGTATAAATAAATAACCCAATATCAGTAATTATTTTCTTTGTCTAATGAAAATAATCTTCTTAATTACTATCCTTTCCTTTAAAAACAAAAGATATTGAACGGCCTTCAGAATATCGATAATGCTGAATGCATTATCACATTGTTTAAATAACATTTATAAGAATTTATATTGAGCTCGGGTAGCGATGGCAGAACCGAATTAGAGAGTAGCGACAGAGAGTTACTTTGAGATAAGTACCTATGTGCGAGAAACACTGTTTACGACTATTTGACGTGTATCACTGAAGAATTCAGAGTTACGGATGAAATACCGATGATTTGAGACTAACTGTGGTAAACTATAGCACTGGCATTAAAGTTACATTTATTTTGAATCAACTAAAAACAAATAACAGTTACAATTAGCAACCGTGACAGCGGATCACGATGCTCTCAAAATCGACTCGCATGTAGAACGGTCCAAATCTCGTATCATCTGCGAATCGAAATCACGTTATGACATACGTTCCGCGGTCCACGGCTCACTGAGGAAGTGCTAATTAACGAGCTCCGGATATTATAGTGCGTGGGTATCCAGTGCATTATAGATAGAGAATCAGTGGCACAAAAACCAGGCAGTGGATTATGATTCAAAATCAAGTATACCTAATCTATTGAACATCAATAATTAAACGAATGTTATAGAAAATAAACCCTCCTATAATAAAAGAGCAATAAAGGCAGCAGAGATCATTATTTTAATATTACCTATTTTAATAAACGAATAACTAACCAGAATTTTTAGTAAAGTAAAAAGATCTGGTTAAAATTGTTCTTACATTTTAGAGCCAGAGTGAAAAAGGAACAATTTTTTCATACATGACGGTAAGTGCATGTAGGTACGTATAATATAATCAATACCGTTTTCTTCTGTCCTATAACATTAATATATATCCTATAGGTTCTGTTACACCTAACGTTTGCACACTATAATAATAACCGACATGCAAGCGTGTCCTGTTTTTTACTACCCACCTAGTAAAGTTCAGTTATATCACCCTAAAATCTACCGACGCGAAAAAGATGTTAAATAAATAATAAACAAATTAGAATACCTGCGTTGAATTTTTCATGATACCAATTCAATTCCCGAATATAGAATTTCAATATTTACTGTGTCCAGGATGATTACCACATTATGAAAAAACATATATAGTAGATAGACCCTGATCATATCAGGATAGACGTAAGTGCCTCATTCATTTTATGCCTATAGTAAATATGACAACACTGTGTGAAGTTTAAGGACATGCCTAGTAATATGGTACCTAAATGTAAGGTGGTTACAAGAAGTCCATCAACGCGCCTCTCTGACTAGGAAATATAGCAATGAATGAGGAATGCAGGAAAACAATCACAATCAACAAAAGCTCGCTTCTGAAAGCCTCCGGCACGAGTCGTTAAAACTGCTGAAAGAGTATCCCGTTTCATTTGCGCTGTAACAAAAGATATCTGAGAATGAAAAAAGGATGTAATTTCAATATCAGAATTTCAGTTTGCATGGCTCTACTTTTTATAAATTTCTACAGCAGGGATTCCTTAGATTTTGTGCTAAAAATAGGTACTGCAAAAAGATATGATCGATAATAATAATTGTTGTCTATCGCTATTCTTTAAATTTAAAAGCTTGAAAATTATAAAGTTTTCTTATAATTAAGACTTGAAAATTCTCACGAATGATCATTTACATTTAGATTTTAATATACACGAAAGATACATTTTTTTCAGTAACTAGGTAGGTACTAGTCAGTATACGAATCGTGTCGATTTTGTTATTGTGAGGGCCTTTTTTGGGTATCAAATACAAGTTCATCCCCTTAACGGGGGTGGCTACCACTTTTGTCATCATCATAGGGAGCAGATATCTTTAATTTTATTTACAACGATTCTTATCTTATTGGGTTTCGCTTAAATATTACAGGGTGAACAGAGGAAACAGGTCTACTTCATCATTTTTTACTTTCTTTTATATATATATTTTTTTTTTGGAAATAAAATAAATAATTACACCGTCGCACTTCACTGGCTACTATATGATGGTTGTCAAGGTCACTATTATGACTGTAACGATTACTACGACTGAATCCATTTGATATGAAATCCTTTTTAGCCCTGAATACTAAATGACAAAAAATTTAAATCCATGGTTTTGCTTTCGAGAACAATCGACCTTCAGAAACAAAAAAATAAACTAAAAATATTAAAAAAAAATTGTTAAAAAAAAATTATTAGTTCAAGGAATACTCAAGTTTTGCACCCGAAACTTGCATACCTACTAAAAAAAAAATTCTTCTCGAAACGTTCCCTTACATTTTGGAGGACCTGTGGTGTCTTCCGACTCTGGGTAATACTTTTGAGAAGACCCGACAAGAAAAAGTCCAGATGACTTAAATCTAGTGAGCGGGTAGGTAGGCTATTCCGGAGCACCTCTTCGTCCAATCTATTGTACCGGGAAAACTCTTTCCAGGAACCCCCGAACAGCCAGCGCATAATGTGGTGGAGCTCCATCTTGTTGTAAAATCATCATGTTCAACGACATGAACAAGCAATGGGTGAACTAAATGTTCCAGCAATTCCAGTTGCGGTCTTTGTGGGAAATCATTGGATTCACGTCCGACCAATATCGATGGTTATGACTATTTAAAATAGAATTTAAGAAAAATGTAGGTACACTCGTTGAAAGTAAAATTGCATCAGCACCTATTCGTGCGGTCATAACTTCACAAAACTCCTGTCGTTAATCGAAATCATGTTCATTATTCAGTTCATGAATAAAATTATAAATGAATTTTGTATGGATGAAATGTATGCTGCTTGAGTATGCGGCGAGTAGTAGTTATTGGAATGTTGGTTACAATGGACAATTTTCATGCACTCAGAGTTGGGTCTGAACAACTTGTCCCAAAACTCCAATCACAGTAGGTACTGTCGTTTGTTGCCTGAAGTTAACTGAGGGTCTCTTCGCAATAGAGTAAACCATTTTTCAAAAGCAATGTTTTTTTTTGGAAAACGACAACTCAAAGTTAAGCTTAAACTGGGATCAAAATATGGGATCTGTTAGGTGGTCGAAAGTAGAATAAACTAATTATGAAGTAGACCTTTTTTATCAATTCGCCATATCAATCCGCCCCTATCAATATTTAGGCGAAACATAAAAAGTGAGATATCGTTGCTTAAAGAGAATTAAAGCACCTTTCAAAAATAATAACGGATCACTCGATATTTGTTCCCTAGATATACTAATAAGAGAAGGGGCGGTAGCCACCCCCGACAAGGTGATGAACTTGGATGGTTAGATTTGTTACTCAAAGTCCCCTCTATAACAAAACAAACCTGACACTGGTTTGTTTTTCACGTACATATTCAGTTTCTGATTTATTTGGCCTGTTATGTTTCCGATGCCCCGCTCTATTAGCAGAAAAATGCGTTTTATACATAATAGTATAAATCCTTATAAGGAATTGCGAACCTTGATTTACTAAAAAAATATTAAAATAAATTCTCTGTAACAGTCATATTTTTAAAGCAGGACAGGTCAAAAGTTATTTGATCAGCATGCAACAGTCAATTTCACCATTTGCCAAAGTTCTGACTTTTAAGATTCCATAATACTCAATATAAGCGACATAAATCGAGATAAATAATCCTTCCCTACAAATTTCCAGTGCAGATTCGAGCCGGGACGAAGTAGTCCTTAGTAGGAGGAAATAGAAGGGAAGGAAACAGGCGGCGGACCGGGATAAGATTGAGTGGACTCTGGCGGTGACATGAGAGATGCTCCTGCGACATTTGAATCTCATATCCATATCGGCGCCGCTGCCGATTCAATAAACACCTCGTCGGAGCTTCCACTAAATCACAACCCCGCAAAAGTGCCTAGTCTGCATCTATGGGCCCGGATATATATGGGTGGAGGTGCCGAAACGCGCTATATCCTATCAAGGAAATTATTGATGTAAAATTTCCCAGAAACGCTATAACAGCGCTTTTCTTACAATCTAAGTAAATATTAAACCGACGGTAATTTAATTGTCGATAATAAACGATGTTCGGTAAAATTTATGAGGCACAATTTTTCGTGAATATTAGAAAAAATGGGAATAGGAGACATTATTTGTACTCGGATGAATATATTCGGAAGTAAAACAGTAATAAAGAAGTTACAGTCAATGGTAACTTCTGAAACTTATGAACCCTGAACAATTTTTTTTAGGGATCGCTTAGGCACCTGCTCACCATCTCTACATCTCTTTTTGGGCCATTCGTGGACTGGTCCAAATGGCAGTGATGTGGATTGAGTATTTACCCCCCCCCCCCTCTCCCGGGTATTGGTAACTTATACATTGGGTATTGAAATTTTTTTACCCGATGGATATTTACCTATC
The DNA here is from genome assembly GCA_910589415.1 of Malachius bipustulatus. Taxonomy (NCBI): domain Eukaryota; kingdom Metazoa; phylum Arthropoda; class Insecta; order Coleoptera; family Melyridae; genus Malachius; species Malachius bipustulatus. Next base: position 38,368,208 of record OU342632.1, read on the forward strand.
TGAAAAAACACCCAAATGAATTCGGGATAAATGCGCAACAACAAGTACTAGTGCCACTAGCGGATCGCCTAAAGAAAAAGGAAGAACCAATAAACAGCCTCTGTTCTGACTCAGAACTGACATGTCAGAAGTGCAGAACATGCATGTGTCATAAATAATATATGACTGTTGCTTTTCTTCGGTCAGCAATAATTTGTTGTATTTAGGGAACATATTTAATTGATAACAATGAGATATTTTTCTACCGACTATTAGGTAGATACCCGGGTAGATATACTCCCCGGGTGGATATTTATACCCGACACTTACAAAAAAAAATTCGAAGTTTCACATCACTACATATGAAAATCAAAAATTGTTGCTGTGTAGGTAGTTATATCCACCCATTTATATTGTACACGGATAATGTTAGATTGTAACACCAAAATGCTACATAGTATGCAAATCTAGGACAACTTTCAATATAAATTTATTTGGGATCAATAATTTGGAAATGATTAAATTTCATGCTTAATGATTGACTGTCAAATTATTGATACCCCAACACAATACATGATAACGAGAGTTTTCAACCCTTAATAAAAGTAATTAATGATTTGATAACGAGTCCTAATGAACCTTTCCACACACATATACCTACAAGGATTGAATTACATATTGCGCCTTAGCTGAGAACATTCTCAGTCCCATTTCCATGAATTTTCGCAAAATACCCTCTTAAAATCGGGGTAGGAACGAATAATCTGGCAATGCATCAGGACCGTAATCGCGAAATCGCTCGTGTTGTTTGTTGCAGGAGATGATGTAGAAACAATAGAAAGATGAGCGAGGCATCCCTTCGTATGGCGTGACTGCAACCCTCATCCTCCCGGAGCGAGGAGTAGCGAGCAGGTGATGTGTGTTTTTGATCCCCGTGTAACAAACGACCCTCCCCGAATCACGTGCTCCGCTAAACCCTACGACTAAACAAGGTTAACTGAACACCGGCGCCGAAATAATTTTATATCCAGCCATCACTGCACCACCCTTGATCGGATCGGATATTAAAAATCAATTTCGGACGCATACACGAGCAAATGTGTGTGTACACAAAAAATAAAGGTGGAAGGATATCTGGTAATAGGTGGTAGATGCATGTTGCCAAGTTTACCTAGTTACTCAAGATTCACTTTCCCATAATAATTATGAATTAGTATTTTTATCTTGAGTGTAATGTACCTAATATCTATTTTTTTTTTAGAAAATATGCCAGAAAAAACTACGCAAAAATGAAAGGGTCGCTCCAAAATTTTGCCTGATTTTGGTTGGAGTTGGGGATAACTCTCGATAGGGAGTTCGATTTTGTTCCCGCATGTAAAATTTTTTACAATACGTAAAAATAACCTGATTATTCCTCTTGCTTTTAACCACTTCTTAGTATTATAAGAACCTCAAATCCAACATTTATCCAAAAATACTGAAAAAAACAGAAAAAAAAAACTCCCACAGATGAGTCTAGTTCAGTTGATAAAAACTGAAGCATTTTTTCCGTACCTACTTATTAACTTAAGCAGGAGTTGTGAGAGATATGACAACCTCTGCCATTTTGTCCAACCGTATTAAAAGGGTGAGCCTATTCTCCGCAGCTACACTGACCACAAATCAATTCTGTATAACGAGCGCGGGTGAAGGTAATAAACGTCGAAATGGCCCGATAACTATCGGACAATTAGTCAAATTTTACTCAATCGGCAATAAGATTTGTGCGCCTATAATTTAGGGTTGATTCGAAACGCAGCAACGGATCTGATGCCTTTCCATCAGACAAAAATCAATAGAAGGATAATGAAGGCTTTTCTTTGGATTTGTTTCTCCGTCTCCTGAAATATTGCATTAAAGGAACTGAAGCGGCAGTATTAAAACGAATGGTTTGACTGCCTCTTCTGAGAAATTATTATTCGTTTACGTATATTTTAAGCTTAGGCCCGGTCGGATCTTGACTTACGTAACAACTTCTAGATAAGAATTTTGAAAACTTATCGGGTTACTTCAAACCATTTTAGCTACGCTGACTACATAGGGTTACATCAGAAATGTTTCAAAATGAGCTTTCTGCTCGAAATAAAAATTGCTTAATCTAAACGGTTGTCTAAATCTCAAAAATCGATTATTTAATATGAATATTTTTATATGTATCTATAGTTTCCAACTAACAAGCATTGAAATGGATACTATGAAACATTGTATATGCAAACTCGCAATGAAAAACTTTTGTTAGAATTCCTGGTTGAATTATCAAGTAAGTAAATAATAACAACCGCACAATCGAGTTAACTTTGTGTCTAAACCCTGCCCTCTGTGCGATTCAGAACTGTTTATCATTTCTGTCGGAAATGAAAGCAGATGCAGTTTTTAATCTAGAATGGAGCAAATAGAGGACGAATTATATTGTCTGAGTTTCTAAACAGCAAAACTGTCACCACCAGTATTAAATACGTCACAGAAATGGTTCACTTTTTCAGCTCTAATAACAAATAGTGTGCCAGAAGTTTGCTGAAAATCGCATTTGTTTTGGTTAGTCGATTATATTGTTCTATAAATCTTTCATCAATGTCATGTGATGCTATTTAATGTGGCATATCTCAGAGTAATGGCCCATCAAATATTTTTTAATTATAAACAAATTCTTTAACTGATTGATTAAAATGCACCCAGTTTCCAATAAAAAAGTTAATATTTTTCAATTTCATATTAATAGGAAGCAAACAAATCATCAAATCATCAAGTACTATTATTAATATGTTTTACGAGATCTGTGATAACAAATATAGTCCAGGTCAGGTCAGGTATAGTCCAGTAAATTATCTTACACAAAAATTTACCAGCCTGCGAACAGGTAGTTACATCTACTTCTGGAGGATTGCTAAGGCAATGATACAATACTTGGTATTATTTTGTAGTACTCTGTATACCCTGGTCGTAAATAAAATTAAAAAAATTAAATTAAAAAAAAATTCATCGGCATAACTTCGATTTCAAAATTTCCCCCAGGAACTCTTTTGGATGTAACATAACATCGCAAAAACAAAAAAAAATCACTTCTGAGAGAATGACGCCTTCCTCCCACTCCAAAAAGCTTTCGTGGAAATTCTTTAATCTTTGAAGATATCCGAGCAAAAATGTTTCCGTCTCTCAAAAGCGTGTTGTCAGATTTTATTGTTGGGGTGAGGGCTACTGAGTCATGTACTCATCATTTTCAAAACTGAGGCTTCTAGCTCTGACTGCTTCATATTATATCCTCGAGATCCCTATTTATTTGGGATCAAGCCAAAGTTCTCCTTGAATACAGATATTCCATCATTCTCTTATTTATTATTAATCTGAAGTAATTTTGGTGTGGAAACATAGTTAGAGCCTACAACTTTCTTCATCACATGCAAGAGTTTCATTCTAATAAATGAAACTTTCATTCTAGAAACCGACAATTCTGACAGGGATGGAGCTACACAATAACGAACAACAATGTGTTCACGCAAGAGTTTCTGCCAGCTCCTGAAGAACCTGTGTCAGTCTGCAGTCATTTTGATCAGCACTCATTAAAAAAAAAAAACGAGTTGGAAGATCGTTAAGAACAACGTAGTCAAAAAGCCCAAGGACGTCAGCAGCAAGCCCTAGAAGCAACACAAAACAACCTTTAGCAGGTGGTGCTGATTCTATAAAAGAATCAGAGGCCGTCCCAAATCTTCCACGTCAAAACCAATACCAGAACGCAGGACATGCAGATATCGCTTTGGTTAGAGATGTTGAAATAGACGTGAACCAAGCTCAATGGTACCTACTGTTTCATTTGCAAACGTGATTGAAGACATGTTGCAGTGTCTAAAGTGTAGTCGTTGTAAAGTGCATTTGTTTTAATTTCCAATAAACGGTTAGATATACCTACTTGGGTATCTTAAATTGGTACCTATAGATTTAAAAAACTTCAGGTAGGATTTACGAGACAAGTTGGACGAATCGTGCCTTTTGTAGTGTTGTTTAATATATTATTTTCCTTATTTTTTCCAATTGTAATTTCCCAAGGAATTAAGTTTATTTTTTGAAAGAAATAAACATATAAAATATAGTGACTGTTGGCATTTTTTATTGTAAATTTTATTAGTAGATTGTCCAAAGTTTTAAAAAGTGGTACGATAGGGGAGAGTGGGGTATTGGTGCGTACTTAAACCAAAATTATTGTAGTATTTCTGAAGATTGGACTTTTAGGTTTGTAATAAAGATTTTTCAAGGGTTTGGATGCAATTCTTTAGTACATTTTGAAAAATGAACATCATGACTTTAAAATACGAAATGTAAAAAAAAAAACGCGCATATAGGTAGGATAATCGCCTTAAAATGAGTAACAAAAAACACAATTTATTGAATAAAAAAAAATCCTTCTTTATTTAAAAAGGTAAAATAACATTAACATTTGATTAAACATGTATCATTCTTTATTACAAAGTAGAACCAGAATTTCCCCAAGCTAAAATGAAATAGACACAAAAATATACATACTAAAATTGAAATAATAATAATAACTCGTTATGTGTCACGAAACTCGCAAATATGCCCTTCAGGGGTATCTTCTCCCGTGCATAGTGCATTATATGCCAATTTTTGTTTATGCCGATTCTGGCTCACTCTAAGTGACCTAGAATCGGCATAGTTATACTACTAATCCACAAATCGTTCACAAAGTTGTTCATAGCTACAGGAAGAGGTCAGTTTTACGTCTTGGATTTTTGTGAAGAATATCTAGCTGCATCATTAAAAAGTATGTGATAACGTGATATTCTTTTGATTTGCGAATACTGCACCACTCCGAGATTCATTAAACCTCAAAACGATTTAAAGAGTAGCCTGAGTCATTAAATTCAGTATCTTCAGTGAAACTATTAAAATGTTGACATTTTAATTGGAAGAAATCAGATCGTAATTATATTATAATATTCCTAGACCTGGCAATCTATTCTCAACACTCCTCAGCAAGCCTAAGGAGTGTACTAAGATGGATGTAAATATATACATAGCTAATTACATTCACAAAGAGTATTTAGATCTCCTAGGAAGGACAGCTTAAAAATGGTATTTGTGAAAAGTATTTAAACTTTTATTTTAGTTACACGAACATAATAAAATAGCTAAAAGGTTTACTTTGTGATTATTTAATTCAAAAGCAACTCTCGTCCATTATTCAATAAGCTGGTCCACAAAATTAATAAATCAGGTGAAAGCCCTATATGGAGACCAATTAATAATTTATCGTGCCATTTGACATTTCTATCATACCCTAACACCACACCTGATCTGACCTTTATTAAGTTGCTTACAGAATATTATAGAGTGAGGACGTTTATAGACCCCCCTGACCTTAAATTTTGATCCGAATGAGATAGAACCTTGAAACAAAAACTAAATCAAATGTAATGAATGTTACTACTTTTTGACGTAAAGCTGATCTGTCAAATGTGAAAGATGAAATTGCAGTCGTTCTCAACTTCAAAATTTTGAGTGGTAAGCCGTGTAAGACCTCTTACTAAAGTTATTACAATTTTCTACTACACAAAAATTAGGTTACTTTTAAAATTTGACTAGTTGGTTCAAAATTTAAAAAGGGGTGGGGGGACTATAAACGTCGTCAAACGTATCAAAATTGAAAACTAAAGAGATAATTAGAAGATTATTAAAACACCTTTAAAATGAGCAGGTCTCAAATGACCCTCAAAATGACTGCAACGTGATATTTGACATTTGACAGATCAGTTTTATGTCAAAAAGTAGTAAAATTCATGAAATTTGATTTGAATTTTAGGGTCAGGGGGGACTATAAACGTCTTCACTGTATAACTACCTTCCCTATAACACGTCTAAATAAAACATGACTCGAATTTAGTGAAAATGGCTCTCAATTCGCGATCCTCATAATATAGAAGCCACTTCAATTTCAAACAAGTAAATTCACAATAATCCTTGTACAAGCATTAAAATCACTCCTAAATTCCCAATGTTTTCCAGATACAGCCTTCTCATTCTCTTTGCCGGCCTTCACAAAGCATTTTCTAATCTCACCTCCTATCTTTGTTATCTAAATTGGATTCGCAGTTCGCATCAGGTATGCGTTCAGACCTCCACACTCACAACTGGAGATAATTAATCAATTCCGGCATTGTTTGCATCTTTATTGAAAACACTCGACTTGTGACTGCCTGCCGCCGGCATCGTTCCGCCACCATCGAGGTATTTGGTTAATTAATTAAAGGCGGATCGCTGACTCCCGCTCACGACATAGTTATCCCATTTACATTCATAAATATGCATCTACTGGGGAAAAATAATCAACAAGGGATTTGAATTACGATATTCTCGTATATCGCGTCAATGAGAATATCTCTCCTGTATAGTTATTATACAAATTGCTCTTCGGCTGCATGGCTTCGAAAAAATAGTACATAGGTATATGTATTTTATCTAAAAAATTTGAATTTTTCGATTGCATTTTGCTTGCGCGTCTCCATAGTTCTGATCATTGACGATTTTTATCCTTATTTTTGTTGCCACTACTGTTTATTAAAAGCGTTAGGTATATTGATCTGAAAATTAACTTTTCGACGACAAACCTTTCCATATTTTTCATTATTCAGCCCATAAGAAGTGATTACTTGCAATTGTTCAAGTGAGTAATATACGACTAAATAATAAAATGTTTAGTAAGAAAACTATTTCAATATTCTACGCTTTCCATGATTAATCAGTATTTCCTCTGCAATAATAATATACCTAATTATAAAATATGGCAACCAACGTTGTTTTAGATATGAGTGACTTAAAGATTCAGTGTATGCCACCAAGTAGATTACAAGTAGAATACGACAAGGTTGACGTCTGCGATGTCCGGATTCTTCCAGTCAAGACACGCTGAAGGATGGGGAAGGAATATGCCCAGAAAAGCGCAGGCACATAGGAGGTTATCTGGACGGAGGCTGGAGGAGAGCTAGACAGGCTAGACTGTTTGACGTCCCGTCTTGTGGATTTATCCAGGGCTAAGCTCCCTCTGTCGCCCTCCGTTGCCCGACTCGGCCGTGATGTGACGTTCTAACATCTCGTGTATGTCGAGAAAGCAATGCCTGGCATCCTGATGCAGGTTGCGAGGATTCCAGGTCATATCTGGAGATTTCTGAAGTCTATTTTTTATTTATTTTTTTGATTCGTTGGTCGTCTTGTATGGAACTGATTTTTAAAGCGAGGAAAGTTTCGTTAGTTTAACAAGACGACATTGGCAAATTTTGTCGAATAATCTTTATGAGGACAACGTTCCAAAACTTCCTAGTTTGAATGTAATAATTTGTATTTTTTTATTAGCAACTTAAAAAAATCAATATGCTACACAGGCTGTTAATGAATCCTGTTTAAAGGACATGCGAGGAATAGGAAATGCAAAAATAGGCAAAAAATTTCTGCAGATAGGGGTCGTTGGAGCTTTAGTTTTCGAGATTGAGGGTATTCAAGTTCTTCGAAAAATTTAATATTTTTTGAATTTTACAAATTTTACAATTAATTTACAATTAATTACAAAATTACAAATTTTGAAAATTGTTGTATTAATTGGGGGACATGATCTAATAGTTCCAATGAAAAAATATTTAACCCAGTAGCAGATATCTGGGTGTGTTTTTTTTTTCTTTTCTTTTTTTTACCTTTTTTTTTGTTATTTCTATTGTATCTCGAAAACCAAAGTTCCAACGATCCATATCTATGTCTACAGGAAATTTTTCTCCTATTTTTGCATTTCCTACATGCCCTTTAGATTTATAACACGTTTTCGTTACCACCTACTATTATGTCATATGCCTAGAGGGCTCTGCAACAGTACGTCGAGCATTCCTATGATAATAAGACAATGTATAGATGAAAATAATTTTATCTTATAGGTCTCTTCAGACCATATACAACTTTTCTCTCACATCTTTTTTCTATCACAAACGGTAAGGCCACTAGGAATACCCGAGGTACCTACTGCTAGATGCAGGGCCATGTAGGTATAATACAGTGTTATCTTGTTGATATTTTTTCCCAAAAACAACTTCATCTAAAACTCCTAATTTATTTAAATCAACTTTGCGCTATCGCTGTATGAAATAAAAAAATAGAGAAGAGCTCCTGCTGAATTTTCCAGAAGTTGTTGCATGGAGATACATATTACTTGTATAAGATAGATAATCTATTTCCTACGAATTATGATGTTGATATTCACTTTGATCATTGGTTGGGAAACATTACTGTGGAACTTTTTGGTATTTTCTCAGCGTGTAAAAAGTTCGATATATGTAAGGTATATCTAAGATGATTCTACGAGCTTTTATCTTATATTTTGAGGAAACAGAATATACCTACCATAATAAAACTGGCCTATATCAAGGATTCTTTGAAACTTTGAAACAATAATATGCTTCATAAGTAATAAATCAATAAATAAAATCTGAGGTTTTATTCTTTACGAAATCAAATCAGAAAAACGTAACGATATACTGTTTTTGGCCTATATACATATACAGAGCTTCTTGTAAGAATTGAAATATATACTTTTGTTCTCAAAAGGTACCTATATTGAGGTCGATCCAATATTATATCAAATCTTCGCTTACAAATTACATCTAGAAGAAAACAAGTAAAACAGAATCACGTTAAAAACAAAAAGTAACTTTTCTTTCAATATCCTCGAAGTGGCCATCAAGTGACATCTTGATAATAATAAGTATATAGGCAAGGTTTTTACGATATGAACCTATAATTTACAAAACGTCCAATATCATATTTCTCAGGATTTCGGCCATATAGTTCATAAGCTTAATCTTGAGATCCTTTAAATTATTTATCACTTCAATGTAAGTAGATACACTTCAGATTTCAGGTATCGTCGAAGAAATAAATCTATGGGATTAAAGCCCGGTGAACGAGAAGGCCGTTCAATAGAACCTCTTCAACCTATTCGACCTATCTGTAAATACTCCCTTTTAAGATATTACCGAACGGTTTTACTTTAATGAGGCGGCGCCCTCTCCTGTTTATTTATCATAACTTGATTGTGGAAACTCAGCATTAGTAAAGTATCTCCTGAACAAGAAAGGATCTTTCCAAATTTATTGCTTATCCTTACTTGTAGGTACCTATAAATCAATAATAACTTCTGGAAACAACTTCTCATTTTCATAGAAAGAAAAACTTTAATTTGAGCCTAATGACTGAAAATTTTGGTCAAATTTCAAGTTTAATAAAATGAGATTAACTTAATGCTTAACTTAACTTAACTTAACTCATCTGACTTAAAGGGAGATGACCGGTTTCACAGCCGGCTTCTATTTAAGTCGTAATTGATTCCCGATTGTTTTGCCGTGGTCCATGAAGATTTGCTCCCAACGTTTCGTCTACAGCTGCGGTAGACATCATCAGCGGTAACTTGTGCCCAAGCGAATCTTCCACTCCTCGTGTTCACTCCTAGCGCTCCTATTTATAGGTTGACGGTCTGGTGACGTCTTACTCCCTCTACTAGCTATCTCCACCACAGTAACGTCCGGTCTCTCCGATGATGTAATGGATTCTGGAGTCAGACGATGACTCATTTGTGTACTAGCGGATACCAAATCCTCGACAGCTTTTAAATTTTCGATACTTTTGAACAAGTACGTGCCTACACAGGAGTGTTCAAAAAGTACAAAAGAGTCAGTGTGAGATACAGTTTTCCTACCTATACATTTGTTTTAATAATAAGCTGCTTCGTAAAATTTACACTATGACTATCCCAATTCAAATTTTTGTAGCTATAGAGTTGGTTCGAAACACTCGAAAAACTTAATAGTAGTCGTTTACTGTTCCTAGACCATTTTTGATAATAAATTGGGCTCTCCAGTTCCAGTAGCAATAACATTATTTTATTGACAAGATAAGAACAGTGAAGATTTTGCAATACTAACGTGAATTATCTAGAACTTCCGTTCGATGTATGTTTTATTCTAAATGTTGCTTATTTGGAGTGATAAGGCAACTGTCTGAGGCTACCGAGTTTCAAGATACAAAGCTCACTCAGTTATTCTGGTTCTTCTGACGGAGAAAGACTGTGATAAAAAACAACAGATTCTCTTGGACGGTGTTCCCTGTGCTTTTAGAAGCAAAATAAAGCGGGTTATATCTTGAAGACAGCAAGGTTGGACATTTGTAAGATGGAAACGTGATAAAACTATTTTTCGTGTCCAATTTGAAATATACAGGTTGTCCCCTATTTCAGAGCTCACTATATGTGTATCTCGTAAACGCTAAGAGATGCAAAGTCGGTTGAATTAGAGAAAAGATGCCCTATTTTTGTGGCCATCTCGAATCCCCCAAGACATATACAAGATATCATCTGTAACCGTTCTTGAAATATCCTGAAAAAACTGAAAAATCCCTTTTTTTTATTTTCATCATTATATTATCTTTTTCAAAATTTTCATAGCAGAATGGATTTCAGAGTTTTCATAGTCAAAAAGAAGAATACCTATATATATTTTTTTATGTTCTCGATTTTTTGATTCAGTTACTTTTTATACCAAACTAAAAAAAAAAACAATACGAGTGCCAAAGATAAACAAAAGTTGACTATGAAAACCCTGGGATCTCGTCGGATTTAAGAATCCACGTGTTGAATTTATGGCTCTGACGACCTTCAAAAAATAATGAAAAAAAAAGAAAGATAAAAGAATTTGCTTCCCATGTCATAGGTAATTTTTATTTTATTTTAAATGTAAACAGTGTAACTAACTTAAGATCGCGAATGTTTTCGAGTGCCCGAACATTAGGACATTCGGAACTTCTTCAATTTTAGAGGATATAGTAACTGCAAAAAATTATGTTGAACAGATTATGGTTCATTGTTGTAGACTCTTGCCTGATTAATTGGATTTCTCATAAATTTGTGATAAAAACGAAATGACCAAAACTCGTTACCTACAGTGTACTCTTCCTGTAAAATACAAGATTTATTTTGATAAATTTAATTTTTGTATATATTCTACGGAACTATACATGCTTTTGGTTTCACAAATAAACGATTTAAATACTCTGGGACACACGTGATTTACAATATCCTTTATTAGTTCCGATAGTTTCCATTCAAGTTCAAAATGCACTTTTAGCTTAACATTATTGCATCATTTCATAGGTGAACCGATAATGTTCTCTAACATTTAACAACGAAATCTTAATAACTCAAGATTACCTATACACCTATAATATATATAAAATTAATTTTCTAGGCAATGTTTATAATTAATTTTCAAGCTAAATTATTGTAGTAAGGCAAGTTATTTGAGCAATTCACATAAAAGAGAAAGATAATTTTCTCCGAGTACTTACACCAGTCAAGGTATACTTGTGTTATTCTGGAGTATTCGTCATCAAGTTAATTAACTGCATCAACTAACTCACATTAGAGAGTATATGTTTGCCTAGAAACTTACGACTTCAGTGCATAACACCCCATTAGGTCATCTAATCAGTTGAGTCAACGATGCAATTTGGGTGCTCTATGAGCCAATATTCGCCTGTGGGTCGAATCAATTAATAACAGAATTCAGAGAACATACTGTGAGTGAACGGAATTCCCATTTGGTTTGATCCTGTGTAACAAAACAAAACCAGGCCTTAATAAATAGCTGATAAAAAGCACTGAATTTAAATTGGGAATGGAATACTTTTACAGGTATTGACTCCAGAGTTTATTTTGGAACGAGATTTATTTTGAAAACACGAGTAAGTAAATCAATAGCAGTCCCATTTTAATTGAAATGCTTTTTCCTGTCAATAGTTCCTATAAAAAGTTAATAGTGTGGTAAATTTCGGTGAAGTTTTTTTGCATGAATCGTTTCTACATCGTGAACATTTTCTCAATTCAACCAACTATTTTGATAATTTGCCATTGTTTAGTAATTCAGATTTGCTTGCAGCAGACGTAAGCTCGTAACTAACACAAGGAACTTCTCCTTTTGCATCGACTGCGGTTGATGTTTCTCATAGTTTGATCATCACACCCTTGACGTAATTACAACTATCGATCCATAGAATAATCTAAAAAGGTTACGTGATTTGGTAATTAAGTCGGTAATTAACAATTTGATTAGGGTGTTCCACACACAAGGATGATGAGTTGACTGGAGATGTGATGCGTCTAGTTAGATAGGCTGACATTCTCTAGGGATGCGACCTAATTAGACAGGATTCCCTTTAGAGTACGAATAATAGGTAAATCAATTTTTATTTAATTATTAATACCCGTGATCCATTAAAATTTGGATCAGCGTAATGTCACGATAATTAATTAGGACAAAGTTTAGTAGGCCGAATTAATTATCGATATTACTAACCTATAATCATATTTTAAATTCTTTATGAAATTAGGTGTACCTACTAAAAGCGTACTAAGGGATTTCTATACTTTTCAGAAAAAAATCTCACATTATTATGAAAGACCCTTTATAATAAAAAAAGAATAAATAGTTAATCGCCGCAACAATAAATAGTTACGAAATAAGAAAAAGAATGCAACAAAAAAAGTTTTTATAGAATTTAATGAATTGCTATTTAGTGATGCAGAGTTCACACTTGGGGTCATCTCGGACCAAACAGAGGCAGGAATGGTGCGGGATCTATTCTTTTTAGATGAAATCGAAACATGAATCTTCTTCCGTGTCGCTTAGGTATGAATGGTCCCTTTCAGTGTTTTACTTTTTGTCAGAGCGTTTCTGCATTTCCAATCGCTTTGCAATAAGAAGACCTCGTCTATTTATAAAGTGGCAAATAAATGATTGAATATTGGCTTTGAACTTACCGAGTATGAGAAATCAGCGCGTTCACCACTACGTTCACGAACTCGTTAAGCTCATTAAGGTAGATATAACTTGATTAAGTTATATTACTACACCGGGCTCACTAATTAGAATGATGCAAGCTTACAGTAGGAACATGAAACATGATGAAATTTCAAGTGCTTTAACATAACGCCAGACTATGCATGAGCTGCTTCGGTGGTGGTAAAATTACATAAAAGCTGAAGCCTCTTTGGATGCAGCAAACATCATCAAGACTTTACATTCTTCCTCCACAATTTTTACAGAAAGTGACACCTAGACTAAGTAAGTGATGGAGAGTCCAACTGCTGCAGAAATGTTTGTAACACTATCGTTATCAGTACAGTATTATCGAAATCGTATATCAATAAAAAAAAAATCTCACAGTTTTGAGTATCCAGGGCTACAACATTTCAATAATCAAGACCGAAAACTAAGATTGGTTTCTTATTAGGGTGAAGCAACCATCTTAGAGGGTCAGTAAATTGCACAGATCCTCTGAACTAATAAGAAACATAAAGCGACATCACATTTCAATCTTAGTTAATTTTATTCACTGCCTATAATAAGAAGAAAACCAATAATGTTAAAGGCAGGCATCCTTAACAAACTCGATATCGCTACGTCAAATCAAACATACACGTCGTTCAATAATTATTATTATTGATTGCAAATACTACGTCTTCAATGCATGCATTGAGGTACCTATACATCCCATTACCAAGCAAGGATATTGTTGAAATTAATCAGTTCAACGATAAACCCTTCTACAGACATCGATCAATGCTTCCCGAGCTGGTAATTGCATAGTTTCCACCTGATATAGCTTAACTGCATCTCACAACGCTCGTGTTCAGGTATGGGATAACAATTGCATTCCCGTTCCATGACAACGTTGAATGTGACACCGTATAATAGAATAGTTAGTTGACAAACTGTCGAACACCGCAGTCCAGAATGTTCCGGCTTATCTAAGGGCTCACGGAGGATATACTTAGGGAATGATCACGAGTTATACATGTGGTAACATCACGTTTGGCTTCTGAAGGTGTGAGGAAACTGATCCTCGGTTTCATATTGTGATAATCTGCATCTGATAAAAAAATCTGTTACATAATAATACGTCAATAACGCCTTAGATACGAGATACATAAACCACTCCATAAAAACCAGGGCGTTATAAGAGGAGCGTGATAATTCATAATGGCTGCATCTGCCATTAATAAAGTAAGGATCGCCTTAGCAACGCAAAAGTTACTTTATGCCCTAGAATCCCTACCTATTTAACAGTTATCTAAGAAAATCATTGCAATTAGTTTTATTTTCTCTATGTAATTGAAAAATAAAAGTCTTATATGCGCCACTGGAATTATTAAAAATGATAATGCCCATCGGTTGACATTACGTTGACATCCATCCCTCAGGCCGAAAGCGCTCAGGCTGGAGCACGTCGACCATATAGGGGATTTTCCTTGGTATGAAATAACTGTTTATACGTTCTTTAAACCGCTTCAGTATAATTTGTTTATTATAGCTCACGTGGCACTTTTCAAGGTGCCTCCATGTCTTCATCTTCTATCGGAGAGACCATCCGTTGCGAGGGCGAAGAAAGCTATTGGGGGGAGTACGACGTCACCAGGACCATCAGTCTTTAAATAAGACAGTTATTCCATTCGTCTAGCCAGTTGTCAGAGAATGACAGAGGAGTGGAAGTATCGCGCGTAGGCTACATGCTGATAGCTGATGATGTCTACTGTAGCTTCGGACAAAACGTTTGGGGTAAATATCAGTACACTACAGCAAAAAATTTCGGAATCAAGTATGACTTTACTTCAGGCCAACGTTTTTGTAAGAACTTTATTTGAAATTATCTGTCCCTTAGCTTCACTTTTCTATGTAATAGGTACCCCCGCTACCAGTGTCTAATTACGTTGATTTAATTACAAAATAAACTTTTTAGTTTCTTTATAAACGAGAAATTTGTCCTTCTTCATTTTCCTACTCGCTTCATATTATTATCTTTTGTCTTAAAAAGTTCTTTAATTTAGAAGAACTGATTACTAATATAACATTTTTTTGATATTAGTTTTTGAGAAAGAAAGTAATTTATGAGATTGGAAGACATTTTCTGACTTTAAAAACAAAAAAACTTACACCCTTCTTGTGAAAGGATAGATAGTATTCTTTGAATCATTTTATGTATTATTATACAGCTTGAACCATAAAATATCTTCATTCACTTCAAGAATCTTTCAATAAATAATCGACAAATGGTAACCTATATAAAGAATGTATGGGGGGTTCGTGTGAAGAAGTCTGTGTGTTATGGAACAGACATGTCTATAAAACGACGCTTACATGGTTATAAGAAGGAATAAATTTTTATAGTTATTGGCAAATAGGGGTATGTAAGTAGAAGCGATACTTATTTCTGGGACTTATATGTAAAATGTTACAGGGTAGGGTATGAAATTAAAGTCAGGCCTTCATAAAATATCAATATTTTCTTAACATCTCCAATGAAATTTTGTTACTCACCCAATTATCTTCCTCCACGTCTTTCACAGCCCACATGAAGAATTATAATTAAAAATATATCTCGACGTATTCTTATGGATCATTATTGTTAATTAAGAATCCTAGTGATTGTTTTTGGAATTTGTAATTATCATTAATTTGTAATTCTATTAATCATATTTAGTTACTTAAGCAAGAATAGTGGATATCCCCATTTTGATTGAGCGCTCAAGCTATGACACATTCATGTTGTCTTATATTGTTCAATATTGACGGCGGATGTTCCTCAATATTCGCTCACAGCCGGGCTAATAAGATGTAGGTATTTGGATGCCTTAAAGTAGGATATGACGCAGTAGGAAGCAGCCAGACAGGCGAGCGTCGCGACGCTATGCTTCCGAGCAGACAATGGAGCTTTGGGAACCGTTGCAACTAGAGCGGTGAAATCATGCATTATTCATTGTCCTAAATAAATACAGGTAAGTTACGTAGGGCAGAGTACCTACCTAGAAGACGAGATATAAGCTAGATGAACAGAGCAGGTTTGAATTAGTTCGAAGCTATTGACTGCACTCATTTGTTTGAAAATATTGCAGCTCAAGAAAATGAATTTTGGCTATGTAGGTATAATAAGACAGATCCTTGCCATTCAACATTACTTCATAGGATTTAGAAACGGAACATGTTACATGGGGAATCACTGCGAGACGGTGAAATTGTCCGAGTCTGTTTGAAGGCATAAGTGATACTAAGAGTAAAACTATTTTCCATCTGGCTCTCTCTGTTTCAGTCAAATTAACCAAGCAATTATTTCTAGTTGAAAAAGAGGTTGAAGGTTTTCATATAATTCTTTTTGTCCTTGGTTTGGTGAAAAGAGTTAAATATTTATTGAAAACAAGTAGCTTACCTACGTTTTAATAAAATGTCATCAATAATCGAATGGCTTGCTGGCGAGGATGGTGCTCTCAGTTTGATCTCCAACAGATGACAGATGATTTACAAATGACCAAGGCTGCAGCCCAGCATATCAAGCATATCCTGGACTCTGTTATAAAGGCTACACATGATAAAAAATGGAGAAAAGCCATTATGGTGGTGTGCGGTGTAGGCAAGTAAAACACGACATTGAGCAGTAACAACGCAATTAAACCGTTCAAGAAAGGGCAGACAGTCAATAGCATTATTCAGTAATTTATACTTAAATGCCAGTACATAAATTCCTTATTTCTGTTAGGGGAGATAAGGACAATATTTCAAGCAATATATGATGTGGAAAGCCAATTGGAGGGTAGGTAACGTGAAATTCAAAATGTAAAAATAAAAAATAAAAACTGCGTTGGGTCCTTTCCTAATCTTATAGCTTGAGACTGATACCCGGGATATCAAATCACTGACGCATATTCCAACCTTGATCTTACATATTATGCGCAGTAAATAACTTTAATCTCTTCAGAATCATGAAAATCCGTATACATATCGCGTAATCATGCCGTGTGTCTTGGACGGCATGAACGGCTCCTGGACCATGGTGTTTAGTTTTCTGACATCAAACAAGTAGATCATTTGAGCAGATTTTGCCGAAGAAGCCCACAGTGTTCGTCGCTGTCCATGTGAAACATTCTCAACTTATATTCTATTTCTTCTATCATATTAAGCCTAATTGAGTATACTATAGATACATATTTTAGGACTCCCAATCCCAAAAGACTCGAGAGGAATGACATGAACGAAGATCAACTAGTTGAAGAGCTACCGGAGACAGACTCAAAGGTCTCTTTCACATACGGTTTTCTAACGGTAACCGTGCCGTAGCCGTGCCGTAATTTAATTTGATTTGTGTTCACACGGCACACGGTTTTTAGGAGACAACGCGGACTGGATGTTTTTTTTAAGTATTTTTGTCAGTTGCACCTACGATGGATGAACGAAAAAGACGCATATTGTTAATAATGCTTGTCATCGTCGTAGATAGTCGCGAAAAGCAAGAAGATTTTGGATTGATCCACTTCTTGAAAACAGACAGTCGATGGGGGAATTTGCAACATTGTTTCGCGAGTTACGACAGGATCTTCAACTAGTGTAATTAGTAGTTCATGATCTATTTCAATAACCATAATTTCGTTATTATAATTTCCGTAAATTTAGAAAATGTTATTAACGTCCGTACGATACCGTATCGTACGAAACAGTATCAACACACGGCACGTATGTATGGGTGTATACACTTGTGTGTTTTTCTGTTACCGTAAGCGGCTCCGGCACCGTGCCGTAGCAGTCAACTAGCCGTGCTGCGACGGCAGCCGTGTACGGCTCCGGCAACAAACCGTCTTGTGTGAAAGCTTGCATTTATGATAACGTGTTTCTATTAAGCACGGCTCCGTAGCCATACACGGCCACGGTTAAAAACCGTAGGTGTGAAAGAGGGCTAACGGTTCTCTTTGCAAGAGTTTCACAAACCAACCTCAGCTAATTGTAAAACAGCTTAGATTAAGGGCAGATTGAAACCCCAATTCGTAGCAAGTTAGGTTACTAAAACTGACTTCCACTCCCAAACTATTGAAGCAGAGGAATGGCATGAACTAATCTGAACTGATTCAGGGGTTGCCTAGAGGCATGGATTGTGGTGATTAAAAAAATTGGAAGCAAAATTGACCCATGGGGAACACCACTATCGATAGCATAATACAAATATATTTTTATTCAAAAGCTAGTTACGTGTATTGTAAAGGATTGACTAAATTATGATTATCAAGTTTTAAAAATTCTTGTTTTCCGAGAATACTAATTATTTTTGTTATGATTTTTTTGGTAATAAATTTGAGAGCTAAGAAAATTATCAATCTTTATTTTTTCTTCGCTTCAGATACACTCTAAAGCAAATAAAAATGAATAGGTATGTTTTGGTATTAACATATAAAGCGTCTCTTACTTAGCATAAAAAGTATACCTACCCTGAAACTTTTAAAAATCCTTTGCGTTATTCCAATTTCGTCATGTTATATCTACGTGGCTGGATTAGATAAAGTAATGCCATTTAGCGAAATATTATCCGAAACGGTGTATTATGTAAATCCCGGCGAATAGATACTGTTATCATTCATCATAATTTAGTAAATTAATCAGCTTCATTTGTAATTCTGTTTGGATATTTCATTATCTTGTACGCTGGGTAAGTTCCCATGGGTTTCTAGCAAAGCACAGTAATTGATAATAACTAAATAATAATCACAGAAGTATATTACTGCTAATAACGGGATATCTGAAATTGCATAGAGCGCTAGATAGGAAGGGATGACTTCGTAAATGAGTTTTCCGTGTAAGTGAAGGTACGAGAAAATTCAATTTAAAACACACATTAAATAAAGTATAACGTTCGCGTTCAGAATTCAAAGTGTCTGTCTAATAACTCGGTGATAAAAAACTTGTGAATTAAATTTCTGAAACGGATTATTTACAAAAAAAAAACGTTCTAAATGAAACTTGGCTTGCAATTGAAAACAATAAATCAAGTTCGATCTGGTAATAATAGTAGAGATATGAAGCAAGTGTCCCTGTTTGTGTCAACAATGAGAGCTTTTAATCCTCGAGAACAGACGGAATTGCTTCCTCGGCTTTTAATCTCTGGAAACAAACAAGCAAGGAACTCGAAATGAATATCCTTGTACTAGCCTTTTAAATGTAGGAGACAAAAGGCTCCAGCGACACTTCTTCAGCAGATAGCGCTCGCCTAGTATTAAAAAAGCCCATCCCAAGAACGCCGTTTCTTTCAATTCTTTCAAAGTCACTTTTCGATATTAGAAAAAAAGAAGAACTGTTTCTGCGTGCATCTGTTTATTTAGCATTAAAGAGAGAAATGGAGGGATGCTTGTTTAACTTGTTTATTTATTAACTCTGAATTCTAAAAGGGATGTTATCGGATCGTTTGTATAGAGACAGGTCCACGATGTTGCCAGATATCACCACTTGTACTGTGTCTCATGAACAAGTACATGAGGTAAATGTTTTAATATTTTAGTAACTCAGAATTAGTAGGTCATTTAACGTGTTATAATTTCAATTATTTAATTAATTAAATTAAATATGTAGGTAAATATAGATAATTAGATACTATTCGTATCTTATCTTGACAATAAAAGCGGGCAAAACCCTAAAAAATTTGTTTATCATTTTATGAGAGACATTCCTGATATAAACGCGTCAGCGTCTGAAAGATTAGATATTCTGCTAAGCTATTCGAGGTTAATATCCTGATCTAAACTTTCAGAGGAGAATGCTACTTAATTTGTTAAGTTAGTATCTAGTTTTACATAACCACCATTAATCGACTTGTTAACTACTATAATTAAAAGGAAATGCACTTGAAATTGAAATCCATTGTATCAATACTGTCTCTTATTAATAAACTTCGCTCAGCTTTCCAGACGAAAGCAATACGGAACTTGGCAACGACGGTGCAAGTCATATCACTATCACCCCTGAAAGGGTTCCATTCAGCTCTGGCTGCCGGTTTGTATGTAAAGCCAAGCCATCTCGATCGAGGGCGCCAATCTCCAATCCTATTATTACCGGATGGATGTGTAATGACAAAGATCTGTTCCTCTCTGCTCCGGTACTGAGAGATTGAATATCTTCTCCACGGTCTCACTGTTAGCAGATCTACCACTTCCCCCTGGTAATCACCTCTCAATAGACCCGACTCCGGAACTCTGAGCCGAATTAGGCATTTTACTTGAATATTTGCAGACATTCAAATTCCGGGATACCGGGGAGTCTATTTGAATGTCGCACACCATTTCCTGACAGGTTAACACTGTTAGACATAGGTATAGCCCGTTTCCTCATATCCTTCTGGATACAATGTGCAAAGAAATAACTTTACTTTATCGATACGAAATTAGTTTTTTCGTGAATAAGAGTAAAAAACTTCTAATGGAACATGTGGTAACTCACCTGAGAAATGACTAAATATCTTAGGTTAAGTACCTTCTGATTTAACACACTTTTGGAACAAAACTTGACAATACAATAACAAAACAGTATCAAGATTTCATTACGATAAAAAAAAAAAACAGTAAAAATATAACTTATGAGAGTAGGTATTATAGAGCCTCACTAAGTTAACTGGTAGATTTCTGGAGCCCTTTTAAAAGTTAATATCGACACCAAAATAGTTGTTTTAGCACTTTTTTATCTCTTTAATGCAAATAATAAGTAAATTGCTATATTTTCCACCTTGAGTCGATAAATTCTCCCGAAATGACCACAGAAATCTGTCCGTTAACTTAATGAACCCACTGTTTAAGTGATTTACGATGAAATGAAAAATTAAATTGATGACATCATCGGAGAGACCGGCCGTTGCTACGGTGGAAATAACTACTGGAGGGGTTTTAAGTGATTTACGATGAAATGAAAAATGAAATCGATTACATCATCGGAGAAACCGGCCGTTGCTACAGTGGAAATAGCTAGTGGAGGGGGTATGATGTCATCGGACCATCAATATAAAAATAGGACCACTCTTTTAACCGTTCATTCAGTTATCTCATCGCTTGCGCACACGGAACCGCTAATCTCCATGGAACACAGCAAAACAGCCTGGAATAAACTTATCCCCGAGTCCACCGTATTTCTAAATCCTGAATTAACTGAAGTAGGACTTTATCACCATAGTAACATTTGTTACAATAAACGTTGTCGTTATAACTAAGTCATACTTTATTCAAGTCAGAATTTAAAAAAATTGTTCAAAGGAAATTAGAGTGTTGTCTCCTTATTCCTTATTCTAAATACAATAGTATTAAATTGTATTTATGGCATATAAATCCTGTAACTTCTGACGGATTTTGATAGTTCTAATCTGTTACTATCTGGTTCAAATATGTCAAGGCTCTCCCGAAACTGACCGATACCGAAGATTCCATCGTACCTAGTAAAGTTATCGTTTTTGTAGGATATTAGGAATTTTTGGGAGGTTCAGAGGAAAGTTTTCCTATAGTTTTCGTTTCCTCACCCTCTATGTTTGGGTCGCCGAACACGAAGTTGAAGTTTCTCTCAAAAATTTGTCGTCTTGTTAAAATGTTTGCACTTCTTTCAGTTTTTGCGGTATAAATTTAAGAAAGGAAGTGTTTTTTAGACAAGTCCATTTTGAGCAAAGTTAAAGTAGACAAAATTTCGCGCTGGTAGAGCTCGCAAAGGAAACATCTTTCCATTGCGTGGGGTTTTGTAAAGTTTTACTATAGTTTTGATTTTCTCACCCTCTATGTTTTTTGCGTCACTGAACACGAATTTGAAGTTTGCTGTCAGAAATTTGGCCCGGAACTTATTTTTCTTTGCACTTGTTGACAAAATTTTCTCATTTTTTTTAACTCTTTGGCATAAATCTCAGAAAGTATTTTTTTTCCAAGTCCATTCTACACAAAATTGTAGAAGGCAAAATTTCCTACATTTAGATAGAAAATATTTTTTAGGAAGACTAACCGTTCCGTCGGTAGAGCGCGCCAAAAAAAACATATTCCCATATCTAGGTAAATTCACCGTTTCAGCAAATCAGTTACTTTCCCTTATATTCACTTTTTTTGGCGCGCTCTATCGGCGGAACGATTAGTCTTTCAAAAAAAGCTTTCACGAGAAAAAACACTTCCTTTCTGAGATTTAAACCAAAACTTTAAACAAAAGTGCAAAAATTTGGGCAAAAATAACAAAAAACAAAATTCCGGGACAAATTTTTAGCGTAACAAAATCAAAACTATAGCAAACTTTCCTCTGTTAGGATCTGAAAATCAAAAATCTAGTCTTTGTCGAAGCGAAGGTACCGTGACTCGCACCACTCGATTAGTTCTTTCTTGTCCATCCCTTAATTTCTAGTCTGTTCAGGATTATTCGTTTAGGACTTTAGGAGCTTCTATTCTCGAAGCGCACATGGCGTTTCTTAGCCTATGGGTTTTCACGAGAATTAATTTCGGTGTTTGTTACTTACAGTAATAAAATCATGAATGTGTATTCTCAAAAAAAAAAATACTTTTATTATGATAGAAATTCTATTTGTCTCCTAAGCCCCGATTTAATTAAAACTGTGTTGAATTTATTACATTGACTGACTGACTTCACCTGACTTTAAAATTATTAACCTTCATGGAATTTTTTGAAAGCATATAAGACGATTTGAATCAATAATTCGTGATCATAATAATAAGTATAGATTATACAAATTTAATGCTGTATTGTTTTTGTAACGTTGAGTTAAAAAATAAATAAATAAAAAACTTATGCTTGCATCAGCTTTATCACTTCTAAGCAAATTTGAAGAAATGTCATTCAGAAAGCAACTTAATTTTATAATGTTTTTTTTTTGTTGTTATTTCCTGTCCATCAACAGCCTATTCTCATAATCCTCTTTTCTTGACAAGAAATACCTGAATGCGACGTCGACTTCGGCTAGAAGTAAAAAGAAAAGACTGACATAAGGACGATTTATCACAGATTTCCTCAAAATGAAATTCACCTCAGTGAAAAATAAGTCCTACGGTTAATAGTCTTTTTCTTTTATGCGATCTGCGTGCGTGACAACCTAAGATCCATCAGGATATAACCCGGATCGTTACGCTAAGACTGTCTTGCTGTATTGCCATATGTAACACTAACACTCGTATATGTGAACATTTTTCTTATCTCCTTTCGCATTGCTTTATACTTGGTTGTAATTTTTATTGTAATCTTAACTTTTATTATCCAGGTCGTAAGTTTCTTTTGAAAGAGTGTTATTTTTACCTAGTTACACAATTTCGTTCCTTAGCTTCGACTTTCTCAGGCACTGTCATGAACAAAATAGAAGAATGACGGCACGCAAAAAAAATCACGGGACATTAAAACAATGTATCCAATAGCGTATAACTCGTTTTTAATAAAGACTTCTGAAATCTCTCCATTTAGAGTACCCCATCCTTGAATTTTTGGAAGAAATTTTGTAATTGTTCAAAATATGATTTTAGGTCTTCCTTGCAGGCTAAGTTGACATAAACCCAGACAGCGGAATCTTCTTTGTTCTTCTTTGTTGGACTGAAAGACACTCAGCCGAGAGATGCATTGGGTCTTTTCACCCTCCAATCCCTCCGTGATTCTACAGGTTTAGTCATTTCGTAGTCATCTTACTTCGAACAAAATACCCAATAATTCAAGCCAATTTCAATAAGTAGGTTCACTACATTATTCGTTCCAATTAAAAACTTCTTCTTCTTGTAGTGCATCTCCTATCGGAGGTTTCATTACAGCAATCTGGACCTTGCTGACTGCAGCTCTGAACAGCTGAACATTGCTACAGTCAAACCAATCCCTCAGGTTATTCAGCCAGGATACACGGCGTCTGCCAATACTCCGCTTTCCACCAATCTTTCCCTGGATTATCAGTTGGAGAAGTGTGTATTTCTGTCCTCTCATTATATGGCCCAGATATTGCAGCTTTCTCTTTTTTATGGTGCTAATTATTTCGCACTCTTTCTGCATCCGGTTCAGCACTTCGGCATTAGTAATTCTATCGGTCCAGGAAATCCGCCACATTCTTCGGTAGCACCACATTTCGAAGGCTTGTGTAGCTTATCTATGTGACTTTTTCTTGAGGGTCCATGCCTCGACTCCATACAAAAGCGTGGAAAAGATGTAACAGCGAAGCATCCTCATCCTAAGCTCCATGTCAATATCCCGACTTGTAAACAACTTTTTCATTCTCGTAAATATAGATCTGGCCATCTCTATCCTCGTTCTTATCTCTCTTGTGTGATCACCCGTTTGTTCTATACAAGTTCCTAGATATTTATACGTTGGCACATTCTCTGGTGTTCACAGGGTTCAAACTCCGCGGGAACTTTGTAACTATACCATTAACTTGGTTTTCTTTAAATTAATTTTTAGTCCGTATTCATTACACCGCTCATCCAATTTTTCCAAAAGGTGTTTGTGTGTCTTCAAGACTGCTCGTCAACAAGACGGTATCATCAGCATATCTCAAATTATTAATCAGTTCTCCATTTATAACTATTCCCACTGACTCATCTTCTAAGGTTTCCCTAAAAATAGCTTCACTATATAGACTAAAAAGAAGCGGGGATAGGATGCAACCCTGTCTCACACCACGACGAATTTCCATTTCTTCTATCAAATTAAAAACTACGATTTTAATTTGTTTATAACTTCCGTGAAAATGATTTTAACGCCCGAAGCACCGCTGACAGGGTGAGGCGCGAGAACCTTATTATTAAGGCATTCATAAATGGAAAACTGGTTGGAACAACATTGATAATTTTTCTATTTATGTTTTCAACGTCGGAGAACTGAACTAAAAGATTAACAACCCCATAACACTTCCGGTTACCCAGTTATACCACGCGGCCAACTTTCTTGTTTTAAATAAGACACCCTGTATATTATTACATTTTCAGATTGTCTGAGAAAATTTAGGAACAATGGTCTTCGCAGTTCAAGAATGTAACGAGTAGTTTTTTAGTTATAAGCAAATAAAAATTGTCATTTTCCATTTTAAAAGCAGCTTACATTGAAAACGGCTCAATATATCGTAAAACGGTATACGTGGCCCCATTTTAATTTTTTATATTGTATCCTACTGCGTGGATTAAATTTTAATATATGCAGGGTAATGGAAATAATTAAATTTTTCGTCACTATGTAAGTATTTCTTTTGAAATCTCGGAGATTTTCCATAAGTTTGGATAGGTATTTCATCCAATCATTCAATATAGGATATCGCTTAGGTAGAGGTAAGATAGGTAAATGTAAACCATTTTCCGATAGCTTCAGCAGTTTTCAATGTGAGCTGCTTTGAAAATAAAAAATGGCAATTTTTCATTTGTTTATAACTCATAAATTACTCGTCTCTAACTTAAATTGTGGATACCGTTGTTATATAAGATTTTTTTCTGAATATGTAATAATATACAGGATGTCCCATTTAAAATATGAAAGCTGATTCCTGGTTACTTCCTGATAATCAGAAGTAGCATGGAGTTGTAAATAATTTGGTTCAGATTTTTCCATTTATGAATGTCCTAAGATTTTCCCTTCCAAATGACGTATCACAAGGTAGGGGTGCCATTTGAAATTCCAAAGTAGTGGTGGTTGGGGTGAGAGAGTGAAACATAAAATTCATTTTTTTTTCTTTTTTCTTAAATTGAATCGTTATCCAAAGTTATTAGAGCGCAATTTTTCAAATGAACACCCTATATATTGATTATTAACCAAGTTATAATAATAATAATAATAATAATAATAATAATAATTCTTTATTGTCCAACAGATTATAGAAATCCAATTACTGGACAAAGCACAATATTAACAAAGATATAGTAAACTAAATCAAAAAATAAATAAACGTAACAAAAAAAAAACAGTATAAGTCCGTGTGATACATACAACCCTTATGCCTAGAAATTATTAAATTAAATATCCGCAAAATACCCAGCCGCTATCCTGGTTATGCTCCCCAAGCCAGAGAAGTGCATATCACACAACTGAGCTATTTGATTGAAGTTATCGCACATTACAAATACCGGTGATTTCACCATCACATTCGATCTGGCATTGGGGCATCGAAAGGAAAGGCTAGCACGCGATGACACTCTGGGCACCTGAAAGCTTATGCAGCTCAACAAGGCTGGACAATCTATCCCATTGTGCAGCAGTAGATATAAAAACCTAAGAGCAGCTAGGACTCTGCGGACATTCAAACTCAACATATTGAAATCTAAAAGTAAAACTCGCTGCTCATAGCCTCTCTCAGGATACCAGCCACGCACTCGGAATGACAGGTACTTTAAGAACTTTCTCTGGACTCGTTCCACCCTCCATACATGAACCTTATAAAGGGGATACCAGATCAGTGAAGCATACTCTAACCGACTTCTGACAAGTGAGCAGTACAGACACTTTAGTGCCTTCACACTCGTAAACATTCTAGTATTCCTGATGAGGAATCCTAGCATTCTCATTGCCTTCATACACACAGCATCTATATGCTCGACAAAAGACAACTGAGCATCAAACAAAACGCCCAAGTCCCTAAATGAAGCACAACGGGTCAGAGCGTCAGTGCCAACCCGGTATGGGAACACGACGGGCTGTAACTTCCTTGTGTACATCAGAAACCTGCATTTTTCCCTGTTCAGATGTAACTTATTCCTATCGCACCAATCGGTCACCACATTCAAACCACTCTGCAGCCTCTCACAATCATCGACACAGTTCACTCTCAGAAACAGGTTGAAATCATCAGCGAAAAGCAAAACATCACAACCTACGGAAGATGGCAAGTCGTTGATAAATATGACAAATAACAAGGGCCCCAAATTTGATCCCTGTGGCACACCGGATGATATCTTGAACCACTTGATTCAAACCCATTATATTTTACATAGCACCTTCTGCCGGAGAGATACGATGTCACCAAAGCAGCCAGAGAATCGCTAAAACCGAAGGCCTGACACTTTCTAACGAATATCGAGTGGTCAATTCGATCAAAAGCTTTAGAGAAATCAGTGTATATCACGTCAGCCTGTCCACCTGCATCAATGGTCTCCGAAATGAACTGTGTTATACACGCCAAGTTTGTTACGGTTGACCTCCTATCCATAAAACCATGCTGACACGCTGAGATCTGACTATTCAACAATGGATATATACGGGAGAACAAAACCATCTCCAACGCCTTTGCAAAGTTCGGCAGTATTGCCACAGCCCTATAATTCTGGACGTCCCCTGCATCGCCGCTCTTGAGTATTGGACACAATCTTGCTCTTTTCCAGACTGCCGGAAAAGTGGAGGAACCCAGAACGGCGTTAAATATTTTTGTCAACGGCACGAGCAGCACTCCAGCACAGTCCTTTACCAGGAATGATGGAACCTGATCGACACCAGCAGTCATTCCATTTTTCAACCTACTGATGGCTCCCATAACTTCACACTCACCTACATCAGAAACGTCGATATGAGGACCCGACAACCCGTATTCCCGAGACAAATCACCTACATCATTCCCATCACTCCGACCGACATACGCACTGCCAAAAAAATCCGCGAATCCATCCACCACCGCTTGCGGGGTGGCAAATGTATCCGAGCCATGCTTCACTACCCCGGGAATCCTAATTACTTTCCTCTTGTTCTGTATAAATGTCCAAAATTTAGTCGGATCACCTTGCACACCTAGCTCTACCTCACGAATATAATTACGATACGCAACCGAAATCTGTGACTTAACCATAGACCGAAGGCGTCTGAACTCATTTAAATAATTTACAGACTGTGACTTCCTATAGTAACTGCGGTACTTGGACTTGAGTTTAATATTAGAGATGATCTCCAGGGTATACCACTTCGGATAATGATCCCCCCGTCGACCTCCCCTGTATACCGGAACATGCCTATCGAATATCTCATACAACGACGAATAAAACACAGACCACATGTCATCCACACACCCACTATCGTCCAAGATATTCCAGTCCATCGCCGCCAGTTCATCATACAACGCCACAAAAAGTTATGTATACTATTGATGAACTATCGAATCGAAAACTATATAAAGAGACTAAAATGTCAATTTTCTTAAATTAAAGGTGCCAACTTAGAAAGACACGCACGAGTGCTTATGCAAGTTTTTTTTTTTGTGTAAATGTGCCTGATGTCCTCAGTAATTACGTTTTACAATCTTATCATTAATCCAAAACTTATCAAAGTTAATCTCAAGGACTTACGTAACTTATAAAATTTTCTAAATTAGTAATTTTTATTAATTTTTACAATTAACCCAAATCAGTAACTTATTCTAAAAATCCAGGATTTTCTCTCAATCTTTCCGCATAACATCCCTTAGCAAAGTAATCTTAAATAATAATTGTCAAACGTTAATAATTCAAACAATTAAACTGAAAATCCACTTTTTTACCATTAATCAACGTTAATGGGTTATCCGGTTTCGATGTAAAGAAACATGTCAAATAAACATCAACAAATCTGTTAGATTATTTTTCTTAAAGAAATAAATAAAATGCAGCCTTTACAAAAATAAATTTATTTTATTAATTATTATTATTATTTTAATAAATATAACGAGAAATATGGCAACGCTGGTTTCCCTATATTCCCTCTGTATATAGCACGCCATATCTCTGGCGGCGGGCTGATCGCTGTGGGGGGCGGTTGATGGTCGCTTACCGCCGCCGCACAGATTACCGAAGCCAATATGTGACGGGAACAGCAAAGAGTTTGTTATTGCCGGATTTCTCATATTCAAATTTCTCCTTTATGGAATTACGCCACGTCAAACCCCAAGACGGCCCATGAATTCTTATATATGAAGATTCCTCAGGCAGAGTCTCCCTTTCTGATGTGTTGTTTTTCCACCGGTTCCCCCAACTTTATACTACTACTGGCTGTTTGTGTTCTTGTTTTACCTCGACGAGCGGCTCCCTTGTTTAAAATTCATGGAGTATGTTTATACATTTTTTATTTCTAGTTTCAATATCGCTCTTACAAGAAAGATTCATCGATTACTCCATATTCTGATCTCGCATCAGCGATTTAAAAGCCCTAAACCAGGGACAATAAAAAATAAAATAAAACAGAACCTGTAACTTGAGTATCGACAGCAATTCGAGATTTGCCGAGCACCATTAAACGAATAAGTGTTCAACTACTCAGCAGTTTGGTAATGATGTTACCAGTAAAGTTCAAACGGTCACTTTGTAATTATTGGTCTCAAAGTCTTGTCTCTAACTTAATCCAATTGAATTGATTGTTGTCACCTTGATGCTATTGAATGTAACTTAATTATAGACCCCAAATGTCTAACTCAACTATAACTATAATAACGTTGTAGTACTATGTGAAAATAGATCATTCCTGCTTCTCCTTCACCTAACTGTTCAATTATAGAAGCAAAACAATAGTATTCCAGATATTACGGGTATACCTATGTACATTTATATAAATATCTAACGCGCTAATCGAATTGAATAATCTAGACAAATAGAGATACATACATACATCAATATTATTTAGGTGCGCTTTGTCATCTAAATACAATAACATACTTTAGCATTAAAATAATTTAATATAAAATTAAAAGTTTATCACTATAATAATCCCAAATATAGCGCTTATAATATTTTGAGCCATTTAAGGACAAAAACAAAATATCTCTTTGTATAAGCAAGCAGTGTTCATCAAAACTTTAATTAAGACCTTAGAAAATCTTGTAGGAATATAATGCAGTATTCTGTATTATAAATTTAAATCCCCAAGTTCACAATACCATCGTAATTAACCTTATCAGTATTCCTCGGCGCAGCAGTAATGTAATGAAAGCAGATGCATTGTCTAGATATTCTATGGTTTATATAAGCAACTCACCTGTATATCGGCGTATGCTCGTCCTTATACCAGACAACAAGGACGACGGTGTCGTTTGGCGCAGGAGACGAGAGATCGCAGGGCAACAATGCGGTCCCTTTGACTATTGCCTGCACCTGGGCAACTGCCGCCATCACACCCACACCCAGGCCGGTGTTGAGTGCTCCTGAAATGAGGAAAGTACTTGTGAGAAATTAACTATTTAAGTGGTATCGGGGCCGACTGTGCCCCTTAATTAAAGAATTAATGAACTACTTATTAGTTTAGATGTTTCAAATTATAAACTGTCGAAATTCACGACATTTCGCTTTAAATAGTCCAAGAGGTAATTTTAATTTAAATAAAAATAATTATTATTCATGTCCTGTCTGAAATAACAAGATTCATCAAAAGTTCCCGCGATGTGGAAGATCAATAAATAATTTATGATAAAATTTATCCAAACAAATTTTTGATACAAATTCACAAAGTTATCGCAAATTCATGTTCTAATATTCATCAAAATTTCGCTGCTACGGCATTCAGAGATATCGAAAAGATTCTCTCTCATCCCTACTGCTTAGGGGTGGAATTGTTAACTTTAAGAATGTTGAATAAGTGAAGAGTTGAACTTTTGAGTTGGCTAGTTCCCACTTCATGCTCAAAACAAGTTTAATTTCACCATAATGCAAATACTTTGCTGAGTTTGAGTCATAGTAAAATTTATCTACTAAATAAAGTCTGCACTTCTATAAGTTTGTATAATTTTGCATAATTCACTATGATATACAGGGTGGGGCCTTTAACTGGAACCATTTCTCTAGAATATACGGGAAAAGTATTTGGAAAAATGCAAAAACACATCGATTAAGATTCTTTGCGCGCTACATTTTGGCACCAAAAATTTTGTTTTTTTACTCTCTAATGAGCAGAAAACCACAAATCACTTTATTTTTTATATGAGATGATATTACTTACGCACTTATGTTATACCACTTATAATTTTACTCCATTGAAAAGCTATTTTAGAAAGAGAATCCTCCATGCTAATTATTTGACATTTGCCCCAGACAGTTGAGATACAATTTGGAAAAAAAAACGCACTGATTTCAAAACGTTCAAAATGGTTTTCTCAAACGTATTGCTCTTCTCTGCCTACTTTTCTGTCTGGAGTTATAGGTAAGGCCGGTGTCGAGGTACAGTTTCTAACATGTCCGTTAGTTCTGAATTGTCTCTCAGTTTTGGAAACAAATGCTTCGATGATTCAGTGGTGGAAAATCAGATGTCTCTCTTGAGAAAAGATGGCAACTTCAGGCTGAGTACGTTGGCGGTCTCCGAATCCAATCATCAAGAGAATTTCTTTTTTTAAAGTTTCAGTATAAAGTGAGCCATTCTGACAGGAAGAGATTTTTTCAGCTAGTCAAATAAATTAGTTACTATGGGAAATTTTTTAAATTGCACCCCAACTGTCAGGGACAATGTCAAATAATTAGCATGGTCAATTTTCATTTTAAAATCGCTTTCTAATGGAGTAGCATATACAAATGGTTTCATCCCATTTAAGAAAATAAAGTGCGGTTAGGTCTCATCTCATTAAGAAAGTAAAAAATTAAATTCTCGGTGCCAAAATGGCGCTCCCAAAAAAAACTCAATTGACGTGGTTTTGCATTTTTCCAAATACTTTTCCCGGATTTTCTAGAGTAATAGTTCCAGTTGATGTAGGTACCTACCTACCCACCCTGTATTGCTTAGTTTTAAAATTACGAAATTGAAAAAGGAGTAAAGAACAAAAAATAATTTAACATACACCCGAGTATTTTTATGGATACTGAAATAGTATATAGCGTATCCGGGATAACAAGTGGTACATGGGAATCTCGGAAACTGTGATAGATACGAGCTCGGTTAAATGGAAGAAAAGTTGCGCGATTTCTTGCTTAACAAGAATCTGAATAAATTTTGGAAAAATTCGGCAATTAATTAAAATATCCTGAAAAATTCAAAATTCAAAAAAAAAAAAATTAGCTACCAAATGCTTTACTGTTCCATGAAAAACTGCCATCAGGTTGCCAGTGCCATATCAAAATAATGCATCATAAAGAATAGGTTAATCATATAAATGATTGTCTAAAAATATTTATCACGCCCAACTAACAGACATTTGACCCGTATTTAAAACTGGTGCAGGAAACCATAATTTTTTACAGAACAAGAAGAAAGTATGTGGGTAAATTTGATACTGATAGATTCAGGATAAAATTCTATTAAGTTCAACATCGCAGGATCGAGAAAACAATTATCCAGTCATGATGAAGTCGTTTCTAATTTCTTCCAGAGGACATCTCGTTAGAACAGATTGGAAAAAGCAACTCAAAAACCTCTTCTATCAGAGAATCTAAACTGCAAAAAGTCCCCGAAAGAAGTCGAGTATTCTCGAGCAATGATTATCTGTTCAGTTCTAAGAGGGGCTGCCATCTAAGGCAGCTCTGGCAAGACATATGATGGATTAACAACACCGGCCACGGCCAACTCAGACAACGTCAATCCGCCTAAGCA
Source organism: Malachius bipustulatus (assembly GCA_910589415.1). Classification (NCBI taxonomy): domain Eukaryota; kingdom Metazoa; phylum Arthropoda; class Insecta; order Coleoptera; family Melyridae; genus Malachius; species Malachius bipustulatus. The sequence goes on from OU342632.1 coordinate 38,400,571, forward strand.
CACTACGTGTCTTGAAAGCGAATCGCTGCGGAGGAAATCAGTTTTAAAGTTTCGCGTGATCCTGACTCGTCTGCAAGGGAATTTATTTTCCGCATTAAACTTTGATGGCCCAATAAAAAATATAAAAAGGCTTTTGATGTTAATTTCGGCTAGTTTTTCATCGATCTTGACCCGAATCAAGTCGACGAGGGAAACTTGAATAATGCGATAGATGTCGTTTGTACATCGGGAAGTCGATAAGGGTTCAAGGGAACACTCGAAGTTCCGTCTTTTTAGCATACATGCAGCAGAATCTTGGGGATTTTCGACAATGTACTTACTTATTTTTTAAATAAGACATGACTTGTTTCTTTTTATCTAAACACGTTACATTACATAATTATTATGTATATTAGCAGTTATAATTCTTCAAAACAATGGCTTAAAAGCTGCATCTCTAATAAGTATCTACTATGAAGAGATCGTCATAACACACTTTAAAATCTCCTTGGTGAGATGCATGAATGAATGAGCCATCGCTAAGTTTATTGATTGAAGAAAAAATTCAAAATGACAATGACCTAAGAAATTTTTTTTTTTTTTTTTTTTAAAAGGGGGGAGCATCGGTCTTAACTATGTAGGTAAGACAAAGTCGCTCCACTCCGGTAACACGGGATTTCGAGCATTACTCATTCACCCAGCCTCAAGTTTGCCATTTTAAATTTAAACACCTTCAGTCGCTTGTTTTATTTTTCACATACATTCGAAAATGCATCCGAAAAATAACACGAGCCGGTGAGTTCCGAACTCGCGACCTTAGGCTCGGTAGGCAGCGGACTGAACCACTAGGCTACGCAAGTCTCTGACCTAAGAAATATTTAACAGTCTCAACTGTTGCTTTGCATCTTTCGAAACTGTCTATAATTTGACAATGCATTTTGTTGGTGTAAAATTTCTTATCAGAGTTGTGCTGCTATAGCATTTAAGATCTGATTCTGCTGACACTCAATGTTGAATTGCCGACTTCTTTTGGTAAATATTTCCCTGATTTCGCCATGTCCTTTAACCAAGTTCTAAGATCAACTGTTCAGGATATTCGAAAGGTAATGTCGTTTCAGAAGTAATTTCGAAGATATCAAACTTCATGTTACGGATTAGCGATCCATTGAAAAACGCCTCGTTTTATATCCTTTTTCTATCTAGAAACTAGAAAGTTTCAGGGGTAAATTGAAGCGCCCTTATAAATTTATAGAAATGCACGTTCCCAGTTTGGCACACCTAGTTCTAGTTCAAAAAAAAAATCGTTATGGAATTCGGTTTTATAGAATCTATTCCAAATTATAAAATTCCGTCATATAGGACAAATTCAACTGATTCATCTTCCGTGCATTGTATATCTTATAATCAGAAGTTACAAAGAAATTTGTGAGCTCCTTTAATACGATATCCACGTTTTCTGTTTACACGTATGATATGCCAGTGCCATAATTTTATAATTATATAATAATAATTTTTTCAGTGCAATAAGAACCTAGAACCGACAGAGTTTTAGAAAATTATCCGGGAACAAGAACAATAATTATTATGTAATTTAATTTAATATAATTCCATTTTTTTTTATCAACATATTATGTTACTCCTCACATTTTTTAATTGCCGATAAACGTTTCCTTCTTTATATTATGCAAAATTGCATTGAATATTTTTACATCAAAGTGTTGCAAAAATAAAATCTCTTCTTTAACTCATTGTCAGAGTAACGATGAAAAATGGGCTGGCTCATGCGGAAAATCTAAATAAAATTGGCGAACTTTCAATAGATGCGTCGTTGCAGCACCTTCGTTCTTCTTGAGGCAAATTTTAATACATAAATCTTGCTTTTGCAGCAGTTTCGGGGTAAAGGGGCGGCGGGCGCGATATATCCCGCAGCTTGCTGAACGAACGACGTATGTCTGAAACACAATTTAGCATGGAATAATTTATTGTGTGCGAGAGAGGATGTGTGTAAAACTCGTGACAAATCTCTTCACGCCGAGACAAAGATTAATGGTCGACCTTCGTGTGTCTGCTGCTGCCCGCTTTTTATAATTTCATTTTCATTTCCGGACTCGGAAACAATTAGAAAAACCTGGACGGATAAGACGGAAAGAGTTTGACCATTTCCTGCTTCACCAAAAAACCAATTGACCTGCGAGATTCTACTGAAATGGCAGGATAACAAAGATTAATAAGAGAATTAAAAGAAGCGTTTTGGTGGTGAGAGGAGTTAGGAAATGCAACTTATGGGAAGGTTAATATTTAAAAATTATTATTGTATAGGTATCTTTTACACTTGGAAGGAATTCTGAGAACTGAGGGAATAATGGCATAACTAATAATATTAGAATTTTAGTGTGAAAATCATACATTGCAATCAAAATTCAAAAGAGAACCCTAAACACGATCACGACTTTATTACATATCAATCCTGTCAGTTGCAAGACAGATTATTACATGGTGACTCTGCCTTTAAAACGAACCGGGGAATCTTCTGACGATGCCCAGGAAATCTTCTGATGCAGCTCCATTTTTCTCTCCCCCGTCAAGGGAGGTGTGATGGACCAGTGAAGTAAGTACTATGGGGAAATCTTAAAGTGCAATATAGCAATATTTAAAAGAGTAACATGTAAACTTATCTATTTATAGAACAAACGGTAGTTGATAAACATTACACCAAAATAGTAAGCACTTAATATTTATCAACAAGACTTGGCCATGACCATTTATGTTGTCGTCTAAAGATTCCGTGTGTCCCCGGATAGGTGAAACGACTCTTATAAAAGACAAAAAATTTTTGATTTTAATTTCAATTTTTTGATGTTCAGCTCTGCTTGGTTAAAGAGTAATTTCTAACAAAATTTTAGTTTTGAAAAATCAAGCATGCCTTGAAAATTACAAAAAAAAATTTTTCTGTGGAGTAAAGTGCCTTTTATGTGGCAAATACGAAAAAATGTTATTTGAAAAAGTTGTTCAGAATCAACATTTAGGTCCCTATACGAAATTTCAAAATTATAGGCCAACTTTTATTTTTTTCATTTATTTTTATGTTATTTTCACAAATCAAAGAATTTCATTTTTAACAAAGACTGATATTGACAGATTGCTATTGCTATGAATACAATTTGGTTTTTCCATGGCAGTCTTTGTTACAAAATGAAATTCTTTGATTTGTGAAATAAAACATAAAAATAAATGAAAAAATAAAAGTTGACCTATGATTTTGAAATTTGGTATACGGGCCTAAATGTTGATTCTGAACAACTTTTTCAAATAACATTTTGTCGCATTTGCCACATAAAAGGCACTTTACTCAACAGAAAAACCGGTTTCTTGGAAATTTATAAGGCATGCTTGATTTTTGAAAACTAATATTTTGTTAGAAATTACTCTTTAGCCAAGCAGGGCTGAACCCCAAAAAATTAAAATTAAAATCAAAAAATGTTTGTCTTTTATAAGAGTCGTTTCACCTATCCGGGGACACACGGTATATATTCACATTATTAATTGTTATCGTTATCAGTATTATCGTTAAGAGGTAGTAGAGATTAGATTTGTCACGATCACGACAAAGTCTTTAATGTTTATTGTTTAACAAGTCCAGTGAAACCTAAATTTGGAAACAAAACTTGATTATCAATTTTTGCTATCTCAAGTTCTAGAGCGTTTAAAATAATATTTTTGTATAGGTACCCTGTTGAAAACCTTTCCTGATTTTCCGTTTCTGTCTAAAACGGATACCTACTAATAAAATAAAGACAAAATAAAAATTTTCAGTTTCTTTTAAATTTTTTACACCTATTAATCACAGCTCTAATTTATTTCCAGATTATTACTCAACATAAAAAATTGCAGCTTCCTTCTAATGTTACTGGCTCTAGTCGGTCGCAAATCTCGAAAGATAAACGAGATACCCACCCATACGCTTGGCATCGAAATATGGACAGTTTGTAATGGTAGCAGAGTAGCAGTTCTAAAATTTATGACATCTAGTGTACTAAAACAATAAGTTAGGTGGTGGGGTGGTCTCGTAGCGCTTTCTCTCTCTTTTTAAAGATTTTTACCTCTTCTGAAAAGAGACAAGATATTCTTGTCGTATAAATGGAAGTAAAAGACAAGGCAATATTAAAAATTTATTAGATCTATCTATAATTATTACAAACAAAAGGTAAAATATTAGATCGATTAGAAATTTATAAATGCCAAAAGTGAACCACGACCCGTAAAACTATTATTATAATCCATCAAGTTCTATTCTTTGTTTCGCTACGACATGACGAATGAATTTTAATTAAACTTGCCCTAGAAGTACAATCAATTATCCAGTTAAACCAACAGTTGTTCAGGTTAGATGGGGCTTAAAATTTGTTATTTTGTATTCTAGCGCGAACATTTCTGAATACAGTAAATTAATCCCATAAATAACTTGAATAGTTTTTAAGTTTCATTCACAGGTTTTTTATTTTTTAGGGAATATTTTCAATCATGATTACTTTTCCTAAAACTTATATTGGTAAAATGCTACAAGTACAACAAGAAATGATTTCCTTTTAAGTAAATGATACAGAAAATTATAAGGTTTATTTGTTCTGTTTAGCCTAATTTGTTAACAATAGTGCAAAGAGAAGGTCGAAAGGGATGCCAGCTCTGGGATGACGTTTACCCTTCGTAATTAAATGCTTTGTCTGCCAGGTTGTGCAATATTTGCTAAACTTGGCTAGACTTTGTTGTTGTCGAGTCCTCCAAGTTCCCTCTATCATAGGTGACAGTCTCCAATTACTGAGATAATCAACTGCGGTAGTGGGGGAACGGAGGACGACCAAAGGGGACTGTGGGGGTGGATTGTTCAACCCCCAAACTTCCACAGCCACCTCACTAAAAGACAAACAGAATTTAGGCAACTTAAACCAGTCGTCGTGTGTTTCACTTAACAGCACTCTCCTAGAGGATAAATTTTGAATTAAGTTATTTAGCCAGTTATGCCTACATTGAAAGTGACGTTTGAGTTTATGTTGTTATCATAAAATTATCAAGCTGTACTTCATTGTTTATTTATCTTCAAGTTACGAGATTGTTACTATTACGTCTATTTTGCATGCATCTTCCAACTCTTACTTCCCAGCTATTCATCTAGCTAAATATTTATTATTCAGGTGTGTAACAAGCTTTATGAAAATTACAATGGAAAATAGTTGCAAAATGTTAACAATATTTACATTAGAAAGCCTGTATTTATTTTCTTTGAAGTTTGTAGAGGTAGCTATAAAAAAAAGCTCCACCAAGGCAACTATGAACAATTTAAAGTTTCAGTTTAAATTTTCATGATGTTTAGAAATAACAACCGCGAATTTATAGCTCATCCTTTATTCAAAATGCATTTTCATGCGTCTAAATGACAATACTGAAACTTACCTCGTTATATTAAACTTTAGATAGAATATCTAAAGCGAGCTGTTGTAAAAGTTCCACAAGAAACCCATCAAATATTTCTAAACGGCAGATAGCACGAGTTTAACTCGGACGATCCTCATTTGTGAACAACTTGGTGAATATCTGAGTTTTCACGGTACAATACTAAGTAGGTAATACACATCAAAAGTGACAAGCTTTGCATAGAAACTTTTTTCTATTCCTATCGAATTTAACTTATACGCACGATATCAAATAATGTGAATAGGTAATTCTTATCGAACGAATGAAAAAGTAGTCTTGATGTTGAGAAACGACCGACTTATTTTATTTTGATGTTTTACGACATAAAGTAACACGGTATGGACAGAATAAAACTTATATCCTTCCCAGAGGCTATTTATTTTCAAAAACGCTGAAATGTGAGCTGAAAAGTCCACTGAAGAGTGATGATGTTAATGCATTTTTAAGTGCGGAGTATGTCGAATTGACGATGTAACACATTTTTCTACGTTGAAGACCAAGCTGATAGGTATTTGAAATTTCATCTATCATGACTCCTGTTAGAAGTATCCTGTAATGAAACTGCATTCTTGTTGCAGGTTTCATTTTAGCCAAGTTCATGAGGTGCTTTATTTACTTTAGTAATTACTGTGTAAAATGGAAGTTCATTACGAGTTAGGACTACCGGCTCATTGTTATAGTAAAAAATATAAAAAAAAAAATTAACCCACACACTAATCAACATTCTGTATTTACGTTGAACTTATAAACTAAACATTTTCCAGTAACAAATTAAGGAGCTTTAGTAAATGGGATTTAAACCTTTATCAACCAATTTCTATCAGCTCATTGGAGCTTAGCTCATTTGACCCAGCTCTCTATGGGCTATAAACGATAAAAAAATCAAATTCAAATTCACGGACAATCCGACCAGTCCCCCCATCTCCTCTCCCATACAAACCCCAGAGACAAGGATACTAAGAAAGTATCTCAAGCGTTTGTGTCTGGAGTGTCTGAGTAGAACTTTTACTAATGACCAAGCTAAAACAAATCCTGGAAAGAAATTTATAAAGCCTCAATATTACTCTCATTTCCAGATCTCCCTCAGAAAAGACAAACATTGCACAAAAATTCGGTTATCTTGCAATTTGTTTGCATTATGATCAATAAATAAACCATATGCTGCAGAAACGTAAATTTTGAATTAATTAGTTTGAGTACGACTATCTGAATTGGTAATTTATATATAAATATTGTTTCAAAGGCAAATGAGTTCGAAAATGCTCCGTTTTACCAGTTATTTATGTATTGAGGACACAGTTCAATGGATCACATATAAGCATGCATGATTAAAATGTTTGAAACATTCGCTGCAATGAAACTCAAATTATGTCAGTTATGGAGGGTCAGTAAACAATATTAAGGGTAAGTATAAAATAAATAAAATACTAAACCGAAAGGTATCGACAAAACTAAAAGACTTAACAAGTGATTGATTAAGCTGACCGTAATATGCTTGTAGATAAATGTGATATAAACGACGGTGAATTAGTTTTATATTATAGATGATAATGGGAATATTATTGACGTAGAGGCTAGAGTTAGTAATACCTACTCGCTATTAAATCAAGGCTTTCTTATGATAATAATTATTATAATCCCCACAAGGAATGCTATAATATGTCATATCAGAAATAGCCTCTTATAGATTATATTTATTTTTCTAAAATTATTAAATACCAAGAAATGCATTCGATGGTTTTTTTTCAGAACACTAGAAATAGTCAGGAAATTAAATGAATCAGAATTGGAGAGGACATTGGAAAAAAAAATTAAAAATTCAACGTAGGTAATTCAGTAACGTAGAGCCACGATAAGGAATCGTCCAAGTAAGCAGCCTCTTTAGAGGTCTCTTTTTTCGCAACCCCCCCCCCCCAGCCTCCAAAAACAGGTTTAACAGCATCATTGGATACTTGATAGTAATTTTATAGTTGTAACCTAACTGTTCCCACCAAAATCTTAACTTGAGCAGACAATATGAACATCATGGATCTTGATCTTATCTTGATCTTATAAGCTTTCAAAGCAGTCAAAATTGAATAGAGTCAGCAAGTCTCCTCAGAGTCATGACTCTGGAGGACTTTTGCTCCAGGCCCATTAGTTGTATAATTACGGTGTAATTTTAATGAATATATTATTGTAATTACAGAATATTGTCTACCAGTTTCGGATTATTAGCCCATCCTCAGGATAATTGTCAGTTTTTAGAAGATCTGTGGTATTTATAATTTAGGATTCACACAATCAAACTGACAATAGGAGCAGGGCAAGCACTAAATTAATCTCGACATTAATTAACTGGATTCACAAAACCTATACGAGGACAAAGGGAACGTTAACCTACATGCTGGTATTTACTATATTTGGACTTGAAAAATTAAAAAAAAATAAAAAGGCTTAGGCAAAGAACATCCTTGAAGGCCTGTTCTCCGAGAATATATTTATCTCTTTCTGCTTGAGAGTGAATAAATTTTGGTGACCATTTATGGTTAATTTTGATTTCTCCAACTGTATGAAACAAATTACATAATAATAAGAAAGGTTTTAAATTTCTACCTACTAGAAATGTATCGGTTCGTATCCTGAATTTGAGGATGATTTTCTTCTATTAAATAAATATTGAGAGTTAAAATAGCAATTCCTTGAAATTTGCTATACGATCGTATAAATTAATTGGAAAAATTGCCATCAAAAATGTATTTCTTACAACTCAATTTCTGATCACCTCCCTAACAATACAGAAGTAATGCCAATTCTCTCTTATAAAAGAGTTATTGTTCAATTCACTAAGGCAATCAGAAACCTTAAATAATGTAAATTTCCTCTCTTGCAATATCGAATCGATGTTTGGCTGGAGAAAAGTTAAATTAACGGCAATCGAAAGCGGTCCAGCTATTTCCATTTTAAATCATCAAGCTACGATCCACCAATGGCCTTTAATTAATTACAAATTATTTGTTTTGCCTTTTCATTAGTCATGGCTGTGACTTAATTTTAAATTCACGAAATTCAGGATACCAACGCAAACTTCTTCGCCAAATTAAAGTCAGGATGTTGGTCTCCACCCTTCGATTCCCTTCTCTTATTCCCTTCGGGATGTAATTTATTCTCGGGAATTAATCGGGCGAAGATTTGGTGAGAAGTTCAATCATAACTTGTTGTTGTTTGCCTCCTACTGTTTTGTTTGCACAAATTAGAAGTTCAGTGCGTCTTTGATAGCTGAAATAAATCAAAGAATGGCCCCAAAAAATTGATAAAAGTTGAAGTTGTCTGATTAATTATCGGTAAGCAGTTCTTTCAATAACTTCCAAAAAGTTGTAATTAAGAGGGAAATTTTAAACTTTTTTTTTTTTGATGTCATTATCATCACCTATAGATGAGAACTGAAGTGTATCGATCTATTGTTAATAAAACGTCAAGAGACGAGATAGATAGGTAGATATCTATACCACAGAATTTAGGAAAATTGTTTAATGGACAAACAGCAAGCGACTATGTGGATTTTTAAAAACTTTCTGTAATATTCTAGGAAGATGTAAATGTCAAAATTGTGCATTCTTTCAAACATAACAAAAGGATTTAATTATATAATTATTGCGTATTTGGTGTAACAGTGTTCATTTGGTTTTGAAAAACATTGTGTAACAGTATTTAAGATATGGTTCCTGGATTTATTTGGAACTAGTGGTTAGTCATCGAACATCTTCTTGTCTATCTAGATTCTGGACTAACTTAAACGTCATGGAATTTATAATGTGGTTGTATAGAAATTCTACAGCTGATCAAATAAAATGTCAGTTGATCCGCCTTTTATATTCCAGAAAAACTGTAGAATGTACTGAGACTGTAGCTGTATTCAAGAATATGATGTTTCGGGTATGTTCGTCTAGAACGTCACTGTCGTGAGCTTTCGGGATATAATATAAGAGATGCCCTGTCGCAGAGAGTAGGGTGATAGTTCGGCAGCTATTAGAGGAATATTAGTTAGAGACACAAGTCAACAGTGTAAAAAGTCTTGAAGCTTATGGAATTAAGATCAAAAAGAAAGTGTATATAAGAATAAAATACCAATAACAGTTTGCAACTACCAATAAACATCAGTAAGAATTTATCACATTCAGTCTTAAGCTAAAAAAATACAAAAACCAAAAAAGCACAAGACAAATGAGGATTTCAAGATATTACTTATGTTATTATGAGACGAAATTTAGCCTTAGGTACATCATTTTGCAAACCACTGAATTATAGATGACAAACTAGCAGTCAAAGTAACCAAAGTAAAGTTTAAGTTGCAGAAAAGTTATAGGAAGTCGTTTTTCAAATAGCATTATAAATTATAAATTGCTTAATTCGGCACTTTTACGGCAAGGAAACCGTATTACGCTATGCATGTTTACTTCAAACAACCCCGAAACGAAATCTACATGACATAGAATGGCGAAACCGGGATCGTTTGATGTGGGAAGCTCCAGGCTAAAAGCACTGTCTATATACATGCCACATGATTTGCATCTTTCAGGGAGCCTTGAAATCTGTTACTTCATAGATTATCAAAAGTTTTCACACTACCTACGTGAACTTTCTTCTGGAAGCAACTCTTCAAACTGAATTAACTTTAATGCAACAATTTACACCTAATTCAAACCCATCTAACTTATCAAATTTAATGAATAATATATATTGTTTCATATTGTTTGTAAATTCGTGTGAGAATTCAAATGCGTTTAACCATAGAAGCGCCAGAAGCACTAATTGCAGCCAGATATAAAACAAATTAAATTACGTTGTATAAAATAAGCCATGCATAGTTTTTAAAATTGCAGTTACATACGGTGATACAATAATCAAATTAAATTTGAAAAGTCTACTACGTAAACGAGCTCATTTGAAATTTCGACAGCATTGAATAATAATTATTGTAAGCAGTATTATGTCGAATCGGGCGGATGTGTAGAACAACTGTTCCAGAAAACAGCCAATCAAGGCAGTAAAGTCTGTTTTTCATTTCAAATCTGAGTGTTTGTTGGTTCTGTTTGTTCAAATCGGTGTTTTCACACATTTTAATGTTCGAGCTGAAAGAACACGTATGTAGCATAACGGCTGTGCATTAAATTCGTACACTCAATGTCCAGATTTGCATGCGGCTTTGTTTAACCTGCTGCATGGTTTATAAAACGCTATTTCCGCATTGTTTAACGAGAATTTTATTTTGGCACTCATTACGTTTTTAAAACAAACAAGTATCATTTTTTTTAATTCGTTTTGATGGCACGCTTTTATTGACACTTGACTTCTAAAGTTTGGGCGATTTTTCACATATTTTCACTGTAGGTATACAGTTATTATATTGGCATTTTCTGTAGTGCAGAATCGTGGCTTCAGTTTGATGTTTTAATAGAGAATCCTCATATTATCATAATTAAACGTGACACAGAAAAATGAAGCGCGCATACTCGATCTCTTTTTTCTTGAGAAAACGTCAATAGTGAAAACTAAAATCGGGTATCGTCTTTTGTTTTCGCGTTATTTGCGGAAACTCTATTTTGTTTATTCTCTCTCATGTACCAATAGAATTAGAAGGAAACAATTTACACATTCTTCAGACACTTGTTGTGTCTGAGGAATGCAGTGGTGTAACATTTTTTCACTGTTTCATTTTCGAGTTATGACACAGTTATATTTTTTTAATGAAAGTCATGGTTGGTATTGACATCATTAGAAAAACATTTTTGTTTAATTATAATGATATACTATTTATTCATTTTCATTGCTTTTTTGAAAATAATTATTTTTTGAAATCCAATTTTTTTAATACATACCTAATACCTTCTAAGAAAATACTAAAATAGTAAATGGTCAAGAGGGCTAAGAAAATAATATACCAATAAAAAAAATAACATACCTATTCACAATAAATTTTAGAAACGTTGCGCACATTATTCGCACATAATCCACATCATTTTGAAATTTGTAATTTTGACGGCATTGGAGTTTTAATCAAATTTTCTTCTAAAAAAACCCAAAAAGATAAACAAAAAATGTGAGTTTCTCTTGCACTTCTCCTCAAAAGTATTCGGTAAGAATTCACCAACAATTCTTGTGTTGTATTGTGTGGAACAGCACTTTGCTGAAAAAACAGTTTTTCTACTCATTAGAGGCAAATTATCCAAAGTTCATTCATAATCCATCCTGATGACATTGTAAATTCGTTCGCTGAATTTTTCGGATCAGCCTACATGTCTTCCGATAACACTGAAGCCATTGTTAATAATAGCCTTCACGGTAGATCGGCTTTCTCCATTCCATATTTTAGTGAGAGGGAAGTACTTGAGGCACTAAAACGTATCAAGCCCAACCTAACTACTGGACCGGATGGTATTCCGGCATTCATTTTGAGAGACTGTGCAACTGTACTCGCGAGACCTTTGACAATTATATACAATATCTCCATAAAACAGGGTATCTTCCCGGATATATGGAAGAAATCCAAGATTAGACCAGTATTTAAAAAGGGAGAAAAGGGAGATATTCGTAATTACAGGCCTATCTCTATCATTTGCAACTTCAGTAAGGTATTTGAATTCTTGATTCATGACGTTTTGGTTTTAAAATTCGCAACAATATTGGAGGTAGTCAACATGGATTTATGAGTGGTCGATCTACCGTGACTAACCTCTTCTGCATTACCCAATATATCTCTGAAACCATGACAAACAACTACAAACCGATGTCATCTACACGGACTTTTCGAAAGCCTTCGATAGAATTGACCACAATATTTTGCTGGCAAAATTGAGCAATGCGGATCTCTCCCCCGAAATTCAAATCTTCTGCGAAGCTACCTGTCAGGCAGAACGCAATATGTAGAGATAAACGGCAATAAATCTGGTGAGTTTTCGGTCAAATCAGGGGTCCCTCAGGGCTCAGTGCTCGGACCTTTGCTCTTCAACATATACATTGACGATATCTCAAGTGAATTGAATTCTGCTCTATGCCGATGATGATCTGAAGATTTTTCTGTCTGTCAAAACATCAGACGATTGCTTACAGCTTCGTGATAACTTGGATCGGGTGTCTCGTTGGTGTTCTCGTAACAAGTTACCTCTGAATGCGTCTAAGTGTAAAGTTATGTCATTCATGCTTAAATTAGATAGCCTTGCATTCCCATATTCTATAGAAGATCGCATTCTTGAAAGGCCCACAACTTTCCACGATTTGGGAGTAACATTTGATTCCAAACTCTCTTTTGTGCCTCATATAAACAAAACCGTATCTGATTCGTATAAGGTTCTAGGTTTCATTTTCCGTACTAGTAGAGATTTTTCGGCCTCCACGGTGCAACTACTTTTTCAGACACATGTAAGACCCAAACTTGAATATGCGTCTATCGTCTGGAGCCCAGCATACTCTTCTCATAGTTCATATCTCGAGAACATTCAAAGACGCATGCTAAAACACCTATGTTTTAAAATCGATGGTATTTACCCACAAGTCGGCTACCCACAAGATATATGTTACTGTCAAGGTTCGGACTATCGAGTCTGTTGTCTAGACGTGAATATTCCGCAATGGCTCTTCTAAGGGGACTCATCAGTGGAACCTCGGATTGCCCGGCAATTCTACATAATATGCCCCACCTCCATGTACCGAGGTCATGCGCAACCCGTAATGTTGACCCTTTTCGGAATCCCACGCCGCGTACCAATGTGTCGAAGCATTCTCCTCTCCACAATATTTGCACCATTTATAACATGCACAAACAAGACGTCGACATATTCAACTGCAATGTTGCCACTATACGGTCTTTTATGTTAGACTAAGGAGCACCGTTTTAGATTTAAGATTTTGGATTAAATAAATAATTGATATTGCTACATTTGGTGGTGCTCCTTTGCCGCTATTGTTCTTACTCTTCTTTGTATAATATGTCATTTTGGTTAGTCAATAGTCATTACCGTATATTTAACTTTACGTCTACTTTAGTTTATAGCCCTCAAGTTGATTCTTCCTGTTCTGTAATTAGAATTTATATTCTGTTGAACAGTTGTTAGAAATAAATAAATAAATAAATAAATAATAAATGATGGCTTACAAGTCCATTAATACCTATCGTTGATCGTATAAATTCTCATTTTAAATAATTATGTATTGTAATGCGAACGAATGAGAAAATTAATTCATTTTCAAGAGTACCTCTTCCTTGGGATTTCTTTTTCGTTTTTTTTTCTACCAGACCAACGTCAATTTAATGACGTTGTTTGACGTTGGTCTGGTTTGTCAATAATAATTATGAGAGCCGGTGGTAGCTCGGCGGGTTAGAGGTTCAGCCTACTAAGCCATTGAACTGCCTCGGAGTGAGTTCGATTCCCATGCACACTTGCTCTGATTGTTTGTGTCGTCTATTCTACTATATAACAAGTTCTCGAAGCCCATAATAATTACTTGGAGCGAACAGAAGCAGTTTTTCAATTATAGCAAATTATTTACTTAACATTTCTCTTTGAAGCATACAGCCAATAATTTAATCCTAAGTTTTTATCATTGAAATCGGTAAGGGGTGCGTCGGCCAATGAAACAGCCTTTATAGTGTGTACTCATGTGGCGTGGCAGCTGAAAAAAGTTACTTTTATATATTATTAATTTTTTTTTTTCATAAAATAGCTTGTTCACGAGTCTTTTTTAGTTAATTTTTTATACTATGTGAGAATAATGGAGATCCTGCTCTTTACAACACGCAACCAGCAACCTAGTTCGATTCATCAAATATTGACTACTCGTCTCCAGTAATTCTATCGATTGTTTGCACCAAACTGTAATTTAGTGCAATTACTGAAGCAAAGCACCGTGACCCCCTCTCTATATACGATATACCTACTATCTATAGTTGTTGTAATTTATTTGCTTCCATTTTCATATGTCTATCTAAATTTTGATGAGCCCTTCAAAGGTGATGTCTCAAAAAATAAACCGACATCGTTGAATGGATACCAGTAGTGTTCATGAACCAAGTCATAATTAAGCTGCGCGATTATTGTTCCTTTTCTAGCACTAGAACTTGCCAAAAAAAGCTAGCCCCTTTAGAATTAATTGTTCCTTTGCTAATTACTTTACAAATAATAAATGAAGGCTTTAATGGCCCGCTTAATTTAAGGGGAGAAATAATATGCTCGAATATTTCTTCCAAGGGAAGTGTTTGCATTTTTCCATTTGTTTCACTCCCTTCACTCTTCCGGTCGTAGAATCCGTTCCGGAGCGCAAGGGCCAAGGGTTGGGGAGGTTAAAATCTTAATGTCAGCGGAACGGCACTTTACCCGATTGCAATAAAACATTGCCACTTTAACCTCCAGATACGAGTAGGTATATTGTTAGCACATCTAATCGATATCTCTGGAATGTTTTTCAATTTTCCAGTTTTATAGTAAACAATGAGATTACATAATATTATTATAGTTTCAAGGAGATTATTTCGTTGATAAAATAGAAAAAGTAGGTGGGTGTTTCAATTAAACACCGTTGAAATTTCACGGTGAGATTAATTTTTGTAGGAAACATGAATGCCATTAACGATATTTTAATTTCGATGGCATGCAATCTAATCATCTAGACCTAGATCTTATTTGCAAACTAGAATAGAAGGAAGTTATTATTTTAATTCTTTTGAAGAAAATGCCACCAAACAGGCAATAGTCGTATAAAAGCAAATGGAGACACGTGAAACTTAAAAGACGAGTGCAAATATTCTTTCAATGTTTCCTCTATTACCTACTTAACTAATACTTTTATCAAAATACTTTCTTAATTTCGGTGATCCAGACCACATTTCCGACAGAAATTCGCATTGAGAAATACAACACACTAATAATACATTATGTACATAAAAAAGAATATATAAAAGTAACTTACACCGACGGAAATTCTATGATTTTTTAAAGTTGCTAACGCAACTTCTTTGAGATATAAAACGGAAAAATATTAAAATTAATTTAGGTATATAAGTTATTCACCTTTCTGAATATATTTTACTAGCCTATTTAAATTTTTTACGCTCTTTGATGATTTTTCCATAGAGCCGTAGAGAAAATAAAGTCTTCCTCTCGAGGAGAATGGCTATTATTCACTTCGACGACTCCAGCCTGGTGAATAATGGTTATCATTCTAGGCAAGTGAAGAACGTACTATTAATGAAACCAGACAATTTTTTATTTGTTGTTTGACAACTGATCCGAACACAAAAAAACTGCAAAGAAAAAATCACTCATACGTTATTACACGCATTTGTTTTCTCAAATATTGCTACAGGATATTTGGTATCGAGGATGGAAGAGACAATGCAAATGGATAAATTTTTTATCGGTAATTCTGCTTGTTTATATGCTGCTATGGCAAAGGCTGGAGTCTTGCCACTATTACTAAATGTTACAAATAATTTTATTGTTTGGAAATATTTTGTATAGAATAAGCTTATCATCGCTCTACCCCGGATTTTGAACCCGCGTTCTTTCGAACTAGAGTATAGGACAACAAACCGTAGGTAGGTAGGTCTTAATGAGTATAAAGCAAATCAATAGCCTGTCGTATTGGAGTCGGGTTTTAACCCATCGTCCTGACAGTTGTCAAGTCTGGAGCGCCCGAAAACCCAAATAAAGAGTTTATCGACTCAGGCAGCAACCCACATCCAACCAGACTACCAAAAGCACGGACGGCCGTTTCGGTCTCATTAGACCTCGTCAGCGTACTATATTGGAGAGTCCGGAAGGATATGAACCACTGCATGAATCGAAAACCCTATATGGAATCTCATTCAGCCGGTTACCAGTGGCCTCGAGACAGAGCGACATCTATCAAGAGAAACAACAGGCTCCCAGCCAGACAAAACTCCAGTGTATATTATGGGTTGCAGATACTCCAGGGGCTACGAGACTGACATCAGAAATGCATATTAAAAAGCCGAAGTATACTCAAAAGTCACAACAAACCGTAGGTAGGTAGGTCTTAATGAGTATAAAGCAAATCAATAGCCTGTCGTATTGGAGTCGGGTTTTAACCCATCGTCCTGACAGTTGTCAAGTCTGGAGCGCCCGAAAACCCAAATAAAGAGTTTATCGACTCAGGCAGCAACCCACATCCAACCAGACTACCATTTTTTTTTTAATATAGAGTATAGGAGCCTGTCCACTCGACCGTAGTCGCCTTTGAAAATGTATGCCATAAGCACTTCCGTAAGTATACCGTTTTCCGTTATGATTTTTATTAGAAATATTAACATAAAATAAAAAAGTGTGCTTTTAACAATGATACTTCCAGAAGTTATTTTTGGTATTACTGGTCACTGTTAAATACAGTTTTATACCTGTATTCATATTCGAGGAATTGTCTCACCAAATACCATTCCAGCTAAGGTTTTTAGCCAGATATTTTTTATGCAATTATTGTTTTTTATACATACTTTCAGGTAGGCAATTTTACTCAATCTGCAGAAACAATCACAAGCGTGAGGCGAGTGATTTTTTCAACAGTTGTAGTGAAATTTTTAATGCAAGCGAGTATTCGAGACCAACTGGATAAAAATATCCAGTTAATCTAGGCTCTAATAATGCTACTACCTCCGATAATATTTCTGAAATTAAGTATATTCACAAACGTGCGTGGAGTCATACACATGCAGGATTAAAAATAATACTATCAAGGACGGGAGGCGTGGAAGCGTGCAAGGCGTTCAGCATATAAAATTAAGCAAAAATATATTGAGGTAATCCACAAAAGGTTAAATAAAAAAAAAATGCGTCTAATATTTCAAAAGACAGTGAAAGGTGAAAGCGCAGCAGCTCTGAGGAAATAGGTGAAGGCATATGTGACACATTTCAGATAACAAGTGCGGCTAAAATCTGGGTTCATTATTCACCCTTCCCCCTCGTTATAAGTAATAGGTTGAGGGAAGAGTAACTTTGAAATCCTAAATAAAAACACTACTTACTTTCTAATGTCGACTCGAATTTTAAGCCTAAAGGTACGTATAAATCGAGGTATAAATATTTTCCTCAATTCATGGACCTTTTTAATTTAATCTCAGTGGGACAAATGGAACGAAATTAATTTCGTTGTGAAACGAAAAAATATCATTTTTTGCTAAAAAAAATACAAATTTTTCATAAGAAATAAAGGTTCCAATTTAGGATTTAAAGTTACCTCTCGCCCAACCTATAATAAGGGGGAAGTTCTCACTCCCCCCGGGATTGGTGGGAAAATTTCAAGTTAACAAAAAAAAAATGATTTGGCATAAGGCACAATTTATAAAAATATTACAAATTTACATTATTACAAATTTCACATCAATATTATTTAAAAAATTAAATTTACTGCGATAAATAAAAAAAAAACGACGAAAAAAAGAGGAAAACACATCAAAGATTTAAAATGTGAATATTCCTGGGAAGGATTCTTAGCGACCAATCAGGGTCAGCATTGACCAAGACCTGCTTCGATGGTTTTTCTGGTGTTTTTCATTTCATCCAGATCGCGTGCTATCCGATCGCGTGTCGTTAATGGCTCTAAACTACCGCCAGGGATCGAGGAGGAATTACAACGCCACTCCTGCAGGGAAGCCCAACTTCTATTACTTCAGCCCATCAATTGCAAATAGAATTATTCATCAGCTCCGACACTCAATTTAGAAATACAACAATGAAAAATTGCGCTCAAACGTGAATAATTAGGGAGGTAAAATGAAGCTGGTGACGAGATAAAACTTAAATTATTTCTATTAGGTAACCGCGCGGGGATGAATTCTCATACAAAAAAAAAGGATTTGTTGTTGGCCTTCTCAGCATATTTTTTTGTGTGTCCAATAAATATAAATCATGAAAATAACTTCACGCTGAAGTTAAAAAAAATATATCAGCGCTCTTTCTATAATTATTATACATTAGAGAGGAAGAATTTTTTTTCAATAGGTAATTTCCATCACTAGTTCTTATAAAAAAGCGCACATGAAAAAATTTATTTAGTTACAGTAAACTCGGTCCAAATGTCATTCCGGCTGTGGAAAACATCGAAATTTGATTTTCACATCACCCTTCTAAAGTGAAACCTCTCTAGAGTCTAGAGGAATTTACTTTTCTACTCCTGCATTTTATTTGATGGAAAAGAAATTTAAGGAACCGACACTTTTTCCCTCTATTTTCAACAGAAGAGATTATTCATTACAAGATATTTTGATTCAGGTTTAACAGTAATCTTAATTGTCTATTATACAGGGTGTTCCAATATTTGAAAGCAGAACTTCACAAGCCTTCACAAGCCGACCTTCACAAGCCAACAATTATTATGTCCATAACCCCAGAAATTATCCTTTTATTTTGAAAACTTTTTTGTATAACTCGTAAAGTGGATAAACCCAGAATGATAATCGACAGTGCTGCCATTTTGAAAGCATTCATCGATTCACCTTTTTGTAAAATTTTTGTAAACGAATTTTCAGATTTCTGTCATGCGTAGTTTCCCATATAGGGCTAACGCCGTGAATCGTGAGACAACCGGTACTTGATTCCGCAATAATAATTAGTTTTTTTTTTTTTTAAACAGGTACCTACTTATTTCACTTTTTTCAAGATTCCCATATTTTCTCTTCTGAAAATGAGAAGCGTGAGTATATTTTTTTCTCGAGGTCTCATTAAAATAAAAATCCCTAAAAAGAATTCCTGCCGTGACTCGGGAAATCCCGAAATTTCAAACCGATTTATTGACTCGGCAGACCAGACGACTAGGGTGTAATTACCAATTTTATCAAGCACGGCTTCCATCACTGATCATTAAAAATAAAACCTTGAAAGTTGAAGATAAAAAAATAATTAATGCAGAAACTTTGCGTTTATCTAGAATAAAGCGGTGCCTAACCGACATCACTGATTAACTATCACTGATTCTAATCTTCTGAAGATGTTCGTATAACGACTGCACAGGA
Source organism: Malachius bipustulatus (assembly GCA_910589415.1). Taxonomy (NCBI): domain Eukaryota; kingdom Metazoa; phylum Arthropoda; class Insecta; order Coleoptera; family Melyridae; genus Malachius; species Malachius bipustulatus. The sequence continues at coordinate 38,420,018 of OU342632.1, forward strand.
AATAATTTTAGTAAATGAACTCGTCCTGCACACCCGCAACGTAGGAAAAGCGGCCAGGTTCGCGATTTACTGTAAATTAAATTTTCGTCTTTCTCGTGCGAAGAAGTCTGTTGAGTGTCCGTCAGCCGACCTGCTGGTGTTAGCGCACGAAGAACAGAATAGAGGTTAGAGGTTACGCTGCAGCAAACTTAATTAATACGACGGTAGTGATTTTATCGCTGAGAATTTCAGGTTTTATAATCTAAAATCTCAAAATTGATAATACTAAATCATGTTATTAAGTCACCATTATGTTTAACGTCGTATAATTGATTTTCATTCATGATACTCCTTTTATATTGTCTGATGAAAAGTTAGCTTAGTTGCGCTGTTTTATACAGATGTATGCTTAATATTACAAAAGAATTTGAAGACAGATTCTTTGATCTGTGAATGAAAATGAAAAAAATATTTATTTTCTAATTTATTCGAAGATATCTAGCCAATTTTGAACATTTGAACCGTTCCAGATATCGAATTCAGTTTTTATACTCGTATATGTCTTATAAAATTGATATTATAGCTACTTTTTTAATTTATGCGAGAGCTTTTTGCTCCCAATGTCCTACGACACTGAGTAATTTGACATTTTGGGGTGCATTTTAAACCGCCAATATTTTCTACACATAAAATTACTTTTGGCAATAGTTTCTAAACGTAAACCGATTTCGAGAAAAATTGCCATTTAGGTACGATAAAAAATTCGCTTTCCATGTTTCAACACATGTGTCGGAAAAAAGGGAAAAAAAACTTCGCGCAACCCTAAAATCTCAATAGCACATGAAAAAAAATTAGTGAGCCTTAAAAGCATTTGAAAATTTAATAAGCAGCTAATATTAATGAAATTATGTATACAAAAAAAATATGCACAAAAGCTGAATAATTTTCCGAGATACCTTCAAAAAACTTGAAAAATCTTTTTTGACCCCTCTGTATCTAAAAGACGGTTCATTTCTGATTTCTGAATACACGTTAATGGGAAGTTTTTTGTTTAATTTTGAGCAAATAATCTGTTTTCAATTTTTTTTATGCATGTCACAATTAACACTTAAATAAAAAAGTAGTTGATATGTGTAAATAGGTTGGTTACATTCTTGTAAACTCAATTTTTAAGAGTCCCTTCAACCCCTTCAACCATAGTAGCCCTGTCAATACGTACCTAATACCTACTTTTAACTTAGGAAAAAAATCCGTTGTCCATATCTTTCTTATTCTACCCGTTACACAGGAGGTCACAAGTAGTACCTAGCAACCAGATACGAGGTACGCATCAGTCCGCCATTTTGAATTTCATGACAATATGACAACAAAAAAGGTCAACAACGGAATTTTTCTTATTTCAGATCGATTTTTTGGATATAATGGACTGGACTATAGGAAAATATAGTTTGGTTTAAATAAAATACCGCAATGTCGGTTAGAAATGTTTACTAAAAACGGTCATTATTTACATCTGCGGCTCCTACAGTTTCACTATGGAACTTATATAGGGGTGGAAAACATACCTATAGTAACACCAGGAAGGTATTCATTTGCTGGGCAAATGAAAGGGAAAGCCACAAAACGGTGTAAAAAATGGTTTTGAGAGTGCGGAGGGAGTGCGGTCCTGACAAGAGGCACCGATTAGATGCCGCGATCCCGGATAAAACCACTTCACCATAATTGCCAAGCATTCTATTCTGTGTTAGAGGTTCACAGAGGCGGACTGAGCGATATATCCGCTTTCATTACGTGTTCAGTCCGCACAGGGATTGATGCAATGATTTTCGGATTATAAATTCAAAATAAATGCAAAATTCGAAATAAAAATCGTGGTACTGTTATTTTCGAAGATTTTCCTTGCCCTGAAAGTGAAAAAAAAATAGAAATTCGACCGTAGTGCCAAAGAGGCCTTAGTTGTGACCTTAATATTAGTTTGCCATGGCTGTTTTTACTTTCTTACCCACCCAGCACCCCTATTTCGCTCCTCGGTCCCGAAAAAATTGATGAAACTTAGGAGCCGCGGATGTAAACAATTAACCTAAAAACAAATCAAGAATCTCTTGTTCTCAATTACTTCAATGAACTGAAAAAGAAAAATAACTCCGAAAAATTGTTCAATGAGTGACATGCATTTAAAATGATTGATGTTTTCTATTTCGCATTGCTCAAGTAGGTATACTATAAAATTAAACTGAATATGTCATTAAAGATATCCGGTGCCGAGGAGTTCTCTTGAATAAACGATAATAAAACTGACAGCGTCTAAAAGCTTCCGAAACAAGCGTAATAAAACAATGATGAAAATGCGGTCTATTGGTCAATAGAATTAAATGTTAAGCGAGTGAAATTTCACAAATGATCAATCATCAAGGCCAGCCATGGTCAATTTCACCTGACCATGGCCGACCCGATTCTCCAGTTTTACCCTAATTTGTCGCTCGCATGTGCTCCTGTTTTATTCACGTAACGTTCAACTATCAAAACAAAGGGTCCATAATATCCATCATAACCTGAATATCCCTGCTTTTTCCGAGCATATAACGAACGTGAAGTTAGCTGAATGTAACAAGCGAACAAATAAAGTATATATATGTATGTGTATTGTGTATGTTGGATATGTACGCTGGAAATATGTCGAGGAGAATGTTTGCCCAATATCTCGTTTTTTTTATGTAATGGTTTATCATAAATTATGATACCTACCTACTTTATTTGACAGATTTTTCGTACGACGTTTTTTTTTTAATTAAAATGACTTGCACTGGAAAACTATTTTATTTCCATATATAAAATAAGTGATGTGAATATCAACTGCTTTACTAAAATCGATTTTCAGAAAAAAATTGATAAAAATGCATGTAGTTACAAGGACGGAATGAAAGTATCTTCCGCGGTCTTATAAGGGCTTTCAGCTTTCTCTAAGAGAGAGTTGATATTGATAATAAGATATTATTCTGAAATATTATTTAGATATAAGAAAATTATAAATTGGGGTTTAATTTCAAATCAATCGTGCAATAAAATGTTATTTAAAATAAAATGTTATTTAACTATCAGGAACGTTAATTGAGCTACACATCCGGAATCCGATTGCAAATTGGGCTGAAATTTCCGCGCGAAGCGACATTTCATAGCATTACACTACAGAAATTCGCATTGTGAATAGAGCAACTACCTAAATGCAGTTCCAAAGGATAATTTTCTGTTAGCATTGTTTCTCGTAATGTTTGGGTATTTGTAAATTCCTGCAACATTTGAAATTTTTCTTGCCAATGATTTTTGTTGAAACGTTCAAATGTAAATAATAAAAATTTTAGGAAAGTCTACGCATTCGACATATACTTGGTCCAGTATTTGATCATTGCGCATGTCCACATCGAGTTCATAAAGCGCATGTGTCAAATATTCACTTCGTAATCGGATTCCGAATTCTGCCGAAATTCAATTGGTTGTAAATATAACTTAAAAGGCTATAAAGGCTATAATGTAATATTATGTATATCAATAATTTCGGACAATAATGTGCGTTGTCGCTGGGTGTGTCGCCCTTCTCCAAACAACTGTCCTTATCGTGCTTGATACTCAAATATAAGTATCCTCCGATACTTCTTTACTTATTTCTTCATAATCCTCATGCATACTTCTCAAGTTCAGAATTGTATTATAATAAATTATTGAAATTGAATCAGGAAATTTTTTGATGGTTTTCCTAGTTAGCAAACTTCCAAGAGGAAACAGTTGAATAAGTGATGTGCATGAAGCTCCGTATAACATAATCATGGCTATATAATTTTCTTGTAGGCTCAACACCAGATAATTACAGCGGACACGTTCTGATGATTAAAAAATAATCAGGCCATGATTATTTTCTAGCTTAGTATGAAGAAAAAAAATAACAAATATAGGTATAGAAATAACAAATGGAAAAAACAAAAAGCTTTCTTCATAAACGTGATTCATAAACTTTGGTTTTGAACTTGACTGATGACATTTGTTACAGATCAAAGATACTGGAGATAAATACTATACTATTATTCATGTAAAACTGCCGCTTTTCCGTACCATAAATTTAATTAGTTTATTAATTTTACTGAAAAGAAAATGCCAGTTTTTATGTAAGGAAGCGAAAATAAGGATATGTAAGGAAGCGAAAATAAGGATATAGAAGGAATATCCTACTATCTATATTATATAGAACAAAATGTTTTATGCCATTTATTAGTTTTAGCATGTTTTAGAGCATGGATCCTTTGGCAAAAGCGGCAGTTTTACGTGATTATTATTATAGCAATATTTTCCCTTAAAAGATAATATTTTTTAGTTGAAAAAGTAACAAACAAAAAAATATTCCAGGTAATTTTGCCAGAGTTTCAGGACTAACCTATTGATTTTCATGTTAAGCTATGAAGTCTAACTCTATTGTTAATTTGCATCAGTAAAGCGATGCGAGACGGCTCCAGCAAAAGGTCAACACAAAAAGTTTTCATTTTTAGTCCTAAACTCTAGAACATTTTACTCAATATTTACTTGAATTTTTCATATAAATAGGAAGCTTTTTCATACCATCTCCGCAGGGAATTGAGTAAAACATTTCTATAAAAACATAAAAGTGTAAATATTTTTTTAACACTTTCAATCAAACACATTACTTGATCAAAAACACTTCTTATAAAAATGGAAATATTAAATAAATCAATAATTTTAAATGCTTTACAACAAGCTGTATTTGCAATAATTCGTCTGATGAAATCGTTCTTTTCATTCTGACTAAATGAGTATTCGAGTATTTTTGTGCTTTATTCTTTGATGTGAAAAGAATCGAATTAGTCGCTTTAAAGAGCACACATAATTTCAAAGCAACGATTAGCCCCATCATGCAATTCCATTGATGTAGAAACTAAACTACCCTTACAAAGCCCGGATAACAAAGAAAAGCGGATAGTTAATTCTTCTCCATTGATAATGAAATCAATGCAAATTGCTGCAGTTACGACCCTATCTGACTGCTCAATATCCCGATGCTTTTTTACGGCGGCTTCCGACGCTTATCCAACCTATTACGGTCTCCTATAACCTCAAACATAAATCCGCGGAGCCGATAAAATGTAAACCAGATTTACAACGAGTTCAAGCAGCAAATATGTCTTCCATACTGTAATATCTACTGTCGTCTGACATTACACTGCTTAAGTTAAAAGACTAACTTATTGGGATTTGGTAAGGAAAATTCATTGAGCTGCTGCATGTATATATATACGCGCTTCCTCTGAATTCCCCATATGATCTATGGAAGCTCTTAAATCTCTTGAACTGGATATACGTCCAGAATGTTTGAAGAAATTTCACATAATTGTAAATTATTGCACTGCATCGGCGTAACATTTTCATTTTTAGTATTCCGTCTTCATATTATACGAGTAGCATACCCTGGAGAAAAGCTGTACCGTAGTTTCCCCAGACACATCGACTCTAAACATACCCTATAGATATATCACATTATTTAATAATATGCAATTTTCTAGTCAATTCATTTCTTGAATATGGCAGATGTGTTCCGTTATTCGAGCCGTTTTAGATATATCCAATCGTAGATTGAAATATGGAATTACACGGCATAAATTCTTCAATTTTCTATTTTGACAGTATTCCGTAGTTTTCGGAATTCCTCTTACCCTCTTAATAGTGCCTCTTAAGATTTTTGGAAAAAGAACTTCTTCAATTATATGCCCCAAAGACATTTTATTTTAGCCTAAGAACTAAAGTTTCTGGACAGATCAAGAAAATCATCAGTTTATAAGTTTACCGATTGTTATCTAAGAATTCTTCAAAATACGCAAATTCAGCGACTAACCACATTCCACACATCATTGAATACTTTAATAACGAGAAATGTCACTTTTGAAGAAGTGAGAATCTTCGAAAGACTGTGACAGAAACAATACATCCTCTTCGAGTAGATATTTTCCAGCTTCTGCTGGACGATATGGACCTCAACACGTTTTCTTTCAGCACGATAGCGCTAGTTGCCACACTGAAGTAGAAACTGTAAATCAACGGCACGAATAATCTCTCCGCATTGAAACTTCCCGAGATGCTAACTTTGATTGGCCAGACAGACCGTGCAATTTAACACCATTTCCTACCTACTTTTCATTCAAGGGTTTTTTGAAGGTCAAGTGGACGAAAATACATTTCAGATAATAAAATTGATGAATTAATTAATTATGAACAACAACTAATTACCTACTTCTGAAAATTTTTTTCTTAAAATAAAATTGGTGGAGCAAAACTTATTTAATACAACGATGTTGCATATCCATCGTAGATAATTACCTAAACCTAAGATTAATAAAACTTTGCTGACACTATAGAAATAAAAGGTTTCCATAAAACAATATTTTTCATGCATCCAAGATCACTGATCCAAGCAGAATTAATCTGGAGTGTTATAACTACGCTTTTCCCCCGGTTATTTCATATTTTTTTTCACTCCTCGAACGCTCATGAGTAGCGAAAAGTAACGCATAATCGCTTATCCAGTAGGCAATTCGGGTGCGTGTATTTGTGCTAAAGAAAGAGGAGCCCATTTCCCGACTGAATCCTCGGGGCATTTCCGGAAATCACGCACAGAATCCCATTCTTGTCTGCGTGTTGGAATCGTTGTTCTATATAAGGGCCCACGTTCGTTAGGATTTAAATGGAGCCGCATCGTCGGCGGCACAACGCTTATGCATAATGTATTATCAATTTCCCTCCTGGACGATGGATTTCCAATCATATTGTAAACATCTACCACCAATATTCAAGATTTTCATATTTCAAAAGGCTAATTTAAATCATTTACGACGAACCTATACATGTCATTACCATAAATGAATAAAATACCTTCCTCCACCGATATTATGCATGGAAGTCCCGAGCCAGATATTTATATCCTGCGGGAGCGACGGAGTTATACTCGGATGCACTGTATTTACCTTTCGGAATAAGAGAATAAAACAGAATCAAAAAGGAACGTGAGAAGCTAAGACGATTTCTCGATTCCTCTAAAGTGACAAATAGTGGAAATCTCTCCAGTTCTTCACGGCCACGCCATATGTGTCGCCTCCTGGAATTCCGGCAAACTGAAATTTTCAGCAGAATCGCCCCGAAGACAGGCAGCGAAGCGCAGTTTTCCGAGCCGAACCAGCCGGCGTCAACTGCCTTTTTCTTGTTCCTTGTTCAAGTTTTATGACCTTGCTGCGCGACATATATTTCTAATACGAGACACGTGTGACACGTGCGCTGTAGAATCCTCAGTTTACAATCATTCTCAATATCCTCTTTTTATTACCACCATCTCTCCTAGATCTCGCGACATTTTTATCAAGAATATGTAAAAGAATTGAAGTAGGTGCTTCATATAACGTGATCATATTCATGTTGCCATTGCTACCTATATTACCTTTCTATCTGGCAGTCAAGAATAATTGAAGTGTTCCATGTAAGATGACGACGATCAATAATTTATTATTTTCTCTCAAGGCTGATATAGAATGATAATATGGAGAAGTCTCTAACTGTTGAATTCAAACGCCTTTCTAAAGATTGTCTGGTAAAATGGTCGAGTCGGTCATAAATTCAAATCATCAATTCACGTTGTTTAGTTCGCTTGCAGAAATAGAGGGCAACCTCAAATATGCCAGTTGTTTGGATCGTCGATCATTTTGTTTATCTTGGCTCACTGATTGAGAGCACAGGAGGTTGTAAAATGGAAATATGTCGCTGCACGGGAATATCCCAATGTGCTATGACGTGACTTACTCGCATGGAGAGAAAAGGCAATATTTCACGAGCATGTTAAACTGTAAACTAATGCTCGTTCACGTTCTTGCTTTCTCTATTGGCATTGCCTTATATGTGCAAAACGCAGACAGTGTCGTCACGGAACCTCTATGCTAGAGGCTTTTGCATTGATGTGGTATAGTAAAGAGGCTTACGGCAGACAGATGAGTTCTACATGAACAGTTCATCGTACACTAATGGTTCCATTAAGAATTTTGAATTACACGAAGAGTTTCTATAGGTAGTCTGAATATTTATTTTAAATATTTCTTGTCGATATCTTGATGTGATTGAGACGTAAACAGCCAATAGTAGACAGAATCTTAAAGGACGGGATCCAAGCTGTCGATCCCCTGGACCATGCTCTAACCAAGTTAGGGAGTTTATTTATAGTAGCTCACACAATGCAATCAAAGAGGAGATTGGGAGAGCGTTGGAGTTTGAACTCTTTCTAAGCAATCACCAAATCTGTCTTGGAACTTAATTAGGGATGCTCCATTTTGTAAGTTAGGGAATACGGATATTGTTCGGTAACGATTATGATTTCTTTCTTGGTCAAATCACTCAAGCTACGTGAGAAATGACCCATGTTTAAAAAAGTATTATTGTATCTCATTATGATTAATCTCACTATAGTTTTTATTGGAAATAAAGCCCTATAGAACTTGTAGATGTAGGTAATTTTTAACCAATAAAAAAAACCCGAATGAATGGAAACGGTGTTACGGGATTTATCAAATCAATTCCATGGTTAGTCAAAGGCTGCCTCTGCACGGTAATAATACTAAAATAACGACCTGTTTCAAAGTTGCATTACTAGTGGTAACATTAGGCTAACGCAAAACCCATTTTCCGCTCACTTTGCCTTGTAAAAACCAGAAATTGGCCGGCCTTCTGGTTGATGGAGGATCATCATTTAATTACTTTAATAAATGCAGATAAAGCAGAATGTTATAGCCAGGGCCGGAACTTCATTATTCGCCCGTTCATAGGTTAGCGAATGCGATTATCATCACCTCAGAGCTTAGCGCTCGACGCCGTTTTTAACTGGGAAATTTACTAGGCCCCGAAACTCCCTTTATAAAGAAATTCACTTGCGGTTGCCGCTTTAACGACATTATTATTCCCCTTTATTGAAAATTTCCCGACTTCCTTTATTACTTAATAAAATATCCTATTTGCAGGCACTGCGTATATCTCCCCGAACATAATCTCAAACGCGTCTCCAACGAAATCAGAATGTTATGATTGTAAATTAAATGCCCGTTTTTTTTTAACAGCTTGGAACGTCATTCATTACATCACACATTTTATGAAAGGGATTTTTAAATTACAGCTACATTATCTAAAATTGTACAGCCATATTATATTAATTCGGTAAAACCGGAGATGTTTGTTTAGCACGCCCACGTGTGAGTCGTGCCACTCTTTCACTTCAACAAGTAAATAAATCACATATATGGGTCGTGAAATATATTAGTTTTATTACTTTTCATTTAGGTAGATTTGTGAGTACCTACCACCAGTTTAATGGAGAACTCCTTAGGAATATTATAGAAAAAAAAATCATCGAGATCGGTATTATACCGTTCTATAGACACTTATATAAAAAAAAGAGATTTATGCAAAAAAAAAGTTTGTACATGAATGGAAATAGAGGAAAAAATAGTCACAAAAAGATTGGTTACCCGCTAAACTAACTGTGTTATTGTGTTTTCTATTATCGAAGCTTTTTTTTAGCTGGTCCTGTTTTGCTCAATTTTTCCATGACAGCATCAGCATTTTCTGACATATTTGCTATGTTCCCTTTTCTATTTCTGTTAATAGTATTTATACATGAGTTAGTTTCTTTTTTTCCTGGACCTTCTGTCAACAAACAAGTAAAAAATTCGTTTCATTATTATTTTTTTGATATAATATGAGTCATGAGACTCTGCATGTATACCTAATCATTTGGGCACATCACATGACCCGTATTTGGGTGATGGATTTCTTATGGTGAAAAGTGCAGTGAAATGCAAATAACATTGGGACAGTGAACGTACGTTTTAACCCCTTCGGTGCCATGCGTGGTTTGTAAATATGCTTAAAAAATTAAAAATTACAGGTTTTAGATGAATTTTTTATTTTTTTTTATCCGCCTTCAAGTTTTAAAGCGTGAGATCGCAGACAAATCGAGCCTTATTCACTAGTGAATAAAAAAAAAAATAAAACAAAACCAAAGGCGCCACAACTAGGAAGCAACAGCTACCGGATTAGAAACTGATTATTTGTTGCTATTTTATGATTTGCTTTTTTTTTATTTTTTTTCAGTATCCTGACTTCCATGTATTTTACGACTCGTACTGAGTCTGCTTAGTGACCTTGACAACGTTGAAGTTTTAGACGGGATTCGAAAAGCTAAAGAACTACTCCTGACGATTATAGGGAGAGAAACTTTCAATATCTCATCCACATCATGCGAGGATCCAAATATAAGACCTTTTTCTTATTAATAGAAGGGAAAATTCAACGAAATAGATCAGGGATAGAACTGTGACAGACAAATCTGTGGAGATCTGTAAAGATCTCCAGAGATGACTCAAGAAAGAAGAAAAAGTATGCAGTTAATTTCAGAACTTAAAATTATATACGCCGCATCTAGAAGAAGTTATTCAGTGCATCAGATGGCACAAGCAGTTAGCAGAGGAATAAGCGAAAATTTATAAATAAACTATCAATTTTTTTCAACAGAACGACATTAAACTAGACTTTAGTTGACGATTAGGGTTGGAGAAAAATGGTGTATTTGCATAATAAGTAATTACAGCCTGAGCTGTATTTTCGATAAACAAATATTTTCATACAAATTAGGTACTTATATGTGCCGGGAGTAGTAGTTGTTGGCTTTTAAATAGAACCTCTGCTCTGTTGAAATCGTAAGAAGTTCTAGACGTTTTGCTTTGATTTTGTAGAGATTACTCTGGCCAGACGTTGCTCCAAAAACTTTTGTAGAGTAAGCCAAGACTTCACTGTTTCTCATTAAAAATATATCATGAAAGTATCAATATTAATTCATTTACAAATTGATTTTTCTTCTTAGTCCTGCCTCAGGTACCCACTGTACGTTGAAAAAAAGTAGAAACGAAAATGTAGAAAAATCCAGAATATAGAGGATGTAAATGAATAGTGTAAAAAAATGGAAGATCATTGCTTACTGAAAGTTAAGCTGGTTTTTCAAATGAAAACAAATCAATTCCCCTCTCCTGTTGAGATACAAACCCTTTGAAGGGGGTGTCAAATGGTTTTTAATTAAATTTTTCCTTAAACACGGTAAGAAGTTACAGATATTCAATCAACTATAGGCGTAGTCTGCTATTGTCAGTACATTCAGTGAACAATTCATTAATTTCCCCTACAGTTTTATGGAGTATAGACCACCCCTGAAGAACATTTTGCAAGAATTTTTCTTCCAACAGCTGTACCGCTATTTTAAATTGGATTTGGGATAACCTTTTTTCAGGTTATTCTAAATAAACAATCTCTCTTGTAACTTTTTCGTAAATTTAATGATCTTATAGAACAAAAAAAATGTCAATTTGCATACGGTAGAAATTTTGAAGAAATAATTGAATTTTAATAATTTATTTCTTTGTAGTTCTTTAACAGGTTGTTGTTTCAAAGCTCACAAAAATTTATCCTCCGCATCATGATCCAGGTCACAGTTTTCAGTCCAGAGTGGTGAGTTTTTTCGGCAGGGGGTGGTCTGGTACCGCCACAAATGTATTGCTATTAACCTCATCGGAGATTATAGGCACCACCTACTCTTTTCCTCAATTTTCCTCAAACGGAAAATTCCATAGAGGTCATCCCAAGTGTGTGGGGCAGTCATATAACCAATGTAACTGTGGCTCTCGGTCCATAGCGACATTCGACGCTTGGATATTTTGCAGAAATCTACTGGCACTGGGGAGTCTTGTGCACTTAATCATGCGCATGTATTATAGAATTTACTATTTGTGTACTCTGATTAGGGAGTCCATTGACGGTCATTATATACATCCGCGACTCCTACAGTTTCACTATGGCACCTATAGGAGTGGAGAACATAGCTATAGTAACACCAGGAAGGTATTCATTTGCTTTCCAAATGAAAGGGAAAGCAACAAAACGGCAAAAAAATCGATTTTGAGAGTGCTATGAAAGTACGGTCCTGACAAAAGCGCCGATTATACCACTAATCTCGGATGTAACCAAGGATGTAACCACTTACGACAAAGCTAAGCGCTTCGAAACGTATACATCAGTCACGTACTTGTATGTATCCGCTTTTTCATATCGTGAAAAGACCACAGGGATTGATGTTACGAATTTTGGAATATAAATGCAAAATTCAAAATAAAAACCGTGCTACTGTTAATCTTGAAGATATTCCTTGCCCTGAAAGTGAAAAAAAATGAAACGCTACCATAATGCCAAAGAGGCCTTAGTTGTGACCTTAACATTAGTTTGCAATGGCTGTTTATAGTTTCTTACCCACCCAGCACCCCTATTTCGCTCCTCGGTCCCGAAAAAATTGATGAAACTTATAGGAGCCGTGGATGTATATATTTACGATGTATATATTTACCAGCCCCTTTGACTTCTGAGGGAAGCTATAAATTACTGACGGAAACTTCCGATACCTTCCGATACCGAAGGGGATTGGAAGTTTGTTGTGAGTAAGATATCCACGAGCAGTGGTCTGCAATATTGCATTTGAGCAAAATCGGTTAAGTCGTTTATAAACGGAAGTCATTTGAATTTGAGAAAAAATTGTATTCAGCCGCTATATAAGCAGATGAAAAAACTAATCAAGGAAAAAGAAAATAAAAATTGATTCCCATGGTTGAAGTTTGGCAACCGCTCAAACTTACTTTATAATACAAAATATTAAAATTAATTCCACTTCAAGAGGAAATTATGATTTTTAAGAAATAAAAATTATCACACCGCAAGTGCTTTTATACACATAAAATACCGTAATAAGAAAATACTATTCTATATACAGCGTTAGGGAATATTCTTAAATATTTTATTATAGCTGCAGTAAGGCTTCAAAGTATGGTATGTATAATCTGTCCACTGAGAGTTGTCAGTTGTCATGCCACACTGATTCTAAAGAATTTCATTTAATTCGATTTGAATCGTACACTTATTTCTAAGTCGAACCAGATGTGGTATCGCAGTTCGTGTCAGTGGCGTGTGTTGAGGAACAATGAATGTCCTACAAATATATTATTTCGACAAGTTATTGACGAAGTAGAGCCTTGCAACTTTTTGATAACAAATATTATATAATGCAAGTAAATAAGAATGATAATAATTATTGTTATCATCATGATAGAAATATCATGTCACCTACCTGCTGGTTGCCGTTTACAAGAAAGAATAACACCTCCGTTTTCTTATTATGCAAGTAAAATATTCCAGCAATTTTACCACAAGACCACGTACTAGGGAGTTCAATCGTTTCCCAGGCAAAACAAGGAAATAGATTTTTAGGCATTCGCGCAATAAGTTACTCATAGTTTATCACACCGTACAATAACACAGGTAATTCTGCTAATTTCGTATTAAAAACGTTTCAAATCACAACAAAAACCTTATTAGTATATTTAACGCTGACACTGACACTACTGACAGTAGTGACGACAATCTTATCGTAATATCGTATCAATCTAAGCGTTTCAAGACGCGAGTCGATACTTTCGTCTCACTCTCGCTCATCTTTTTAGAATTGCTGACGATTCAAACATATTTCTGACAATACGTCCCATTTTAACTCGATTGACTATGCAATGCAATAGAAGGAGTAAGAAACATAACGAGATGATGTATCCTTAGTTATCACAACAGACAACTCTCAGTGTACAGACTTTAGTTATAAGTTTTAGATCTATTTTATTACAAAATTGAATTTTTATTAAATATGTACAAAAACACAATACATTGAAAAACTTATTGAAAATTCAAATTATGGAAAGGCTCAAACTGGAAGCTTATTACCGCAAATCATACCTACAGCCTACTACTGCATATGAAATATTCAAACGCTCCACGTCTGCACTGAACATACTTCTCGAGGTTGATATGACTTCTGCGTAATCTATTTTACGTGTTGTTTGTTGTTTAAAACAGTTTAATTTGAAACACAAAAAAAAGTAACAGTATATACGCAATGAGTCTATATAGTATGAATTATACGGTACATGAAGTTATGGATTCTTTATTTTTCTATTTTGGTTGAATTTTGTTTGACTGTACTCAAGGGAACTTGTATATTCACGCCCTCCAAACATCTGTTAACTGAGTTTAGAGGGGCATAATTATAAAGTTAGCTGTTTGTTTTTGTTCGTTTATAAATTTCATAATATCTGAAGCCTGTACGGCGCACCGAGATATATTCAGGAGGGTTTTAACGTGAAATCCTGAAATCCGGGACCTGTAAAAGTTTTAGTAATCTAGATTAGACTGAATCCGTCCTACTTCTACGATGCTTCCATTATGTATACTCTTCCCTTATATAAATTGAGCTCGTTCTAAAGAATGAGCCTTGTCGTTTTTCAAAGGCAGATATATTTTTGATGACTTGTGTAATTTAAAACCGCGTGATTCCCTTTCCCTACCGCTCTTTTTCTTTCGTCCTTTTCGCGCGCGATTTAATAATCCTTACTTCAGTTATGTGCCTGTTAAGATATCCTTCTTTGTACTACAGACCTAAGGAACAAGTTCGCTTGCTCGCTGTAATGGAACAAGCAGGAATCATCGCTAAAGATTTACTTTTTATGACGGACGCCGAAGAATGAGATATCTTTCTTATTTTGAAAATTTACAAGACAGAAATTAGCTGTAATGTTGAAATCTTGGATTTAAGAAGCAGAAAATAAGATTTGTCTAATCAGTGGTTTTTATAGATTGTAATAATTAGGTAGGTATATTGTGCAAGAATGCAATCTAAATTATATTAAGACATTTGGTGTATATTAATAGTCAATAGCATAATATTCTAATAATGTTATATAAAATATATGGAGGACTTATAGGCTGCTGCGTGAATGAAGGTAATGCATATTAGACATTAAATTGAATACACAAACCTATCATATTGGATAGAGCCGATTTACTATTATCATTTAATTAATTCACATTTATCCTACCATGTCATTCGGATACTAGAATTTGAATAATAAAGAGAATGAAATTTACAATCCTTTACCGGAGTTACCAATTATAAATTCCGATGTTGTGTCCAATAAATTATCAGCTGGCATGAATATTTATGATTTGCCAGTCATTAAACAAACACTGCTTTAACAAATATCCAAGAAATATTTACGATTTGCTTACCCAAAAACTTGTATACCTTTAATAATAAGCCGATTTCTACCGTTTACATGATTTATTTGCCTATTAGAGATTTTTTCACGCTAATTGATCAGCCGTACATTATTTAAATTACGACAGAAGCACTGGTTCAGACAGAATCTGACAAATATATAAAATTTAATTGATGTATTCTATTATATTTATGTTCTCAGTTTAAATCAGCAATTAATTTTTATGATAGAAATATTACATAACCGAACTTCAGGGCTTTGCTTTTCTATTGAAATTGGAAAAGCTTTATAAAATATATAAAGAATTTGTAAGTATTGACTGAAAGAAATGTAAGATTATTATTATTATCCTTACCAAAGAAAAATATTCAATTTAAATACCTACATTATTATTCAGGATACATCATAATACCCAGGGCCGTCTTAACCATTTCAACCAAGCATTTTAGATAATTAAAAATCTTTCTTTTAATTTTTCTTCCACAATTTCTTCATTCATAAAAAATTTAACAATAATGTGTAAATTTTTTGGAAAATAAAAAAATATCTGCACATTTTGTAAGTTGCAGCGCGAAAGAATATTTTATGAATTTTGTAGGGATTATATGTTTTTTTTTATATGAAATTTATGTTATGTTTTGTTGAGTGTACTTAATGTTAGGTTATAAAATGACTTATTCCAATTCTGTACTTTTTCTAGCCCTTCCAAGTACTTGTTCTATAGCCATCCATAGACCCCATGTCTTTTACACTTTTTATTGGCTGCGGCAATAAAATCCCCCATCCCCCTCCCATTAAGACAATATTAGTGTGAAGTTTTCAATCTAAACTGCGCTAATTTTGCATCCACATGTCGCCATTGCCCCGCTCCGGCTAGCCATCCTGTGTATTATTGTCTTATAAAGAGAGGCGCATTATTAGTGTACTTTTTCAGTAGCTCACAAGCGCCGAATATAATTATTATTCTGAAGACGACCCTGGAAATACCAAAAGAATGACCACTGATGATAATAATTATTTCAAGAAATTTATCCCCGTCAAATGTATTCAACATGGAAGAAGTCATATTTATGTAACAGGTATAGGAGGTGAGGTAAATACACACCAACAATAATATTCATATCCAAGCATATCATTTATTCTTATTAGAAACTGGATATCAGTTATGAAATTCCAGAGCAAGTTCATTGGTTCAAATGTTTCCTTAAATCCTGGTAGGTATGGGGAAATATGGAAACACCATCGTAATATTAAATTTTAAGGAGTCAATTACCAGAACGTGAATCGAGTGAGTGCATTATATAAGTTGTAATCGAGGGTGATAGAGGAAAACTGTCGTGTTAGGGGAGAAATTCCAGGAAGGAAAAGTTATGAAATCTCGGCTGCAGATATTCGTATGAATTCTCTCACACTCTTCGCGTTTTAAAACTTCCGAGGACTCGATATCCTAGCGCAATAATAAAAAAGAATTTTTCGCAGTAAGGAATTTGTGAATATCCACATTGTTCGTCAGTTTTATTAACGTGTCCCACAAGGATTGTATATTGTCATAGTACCTACTAAAATATTGAATATTTTTGGGATGGATGATGGCTTTTCTACAGGATCATCTTCTTTTTCTTCTGCACACATATTATACTGTTGAACCAACTTTTTCATTTCAACTGTAGAATTTTTTAGGCTGTTTTTTCAATTGAGAACGTAACACGTGTATGAAATTTTGTTATTATTCGAGTGCTTTGTCCTCGCAAAGCATCAAAGACGATATAGTCAGATAATTATTAGTCGTATTTCTCCTGTAGGAAATTTTTCATGAAGTCTAGAAAAAAGAAAAAATCCTCGACCGATTGTGTCTATAAGTACTATTTACTTTAAGTAATTTTACTAGAGTGATTTTACTTTAAGTGATTTTACTAGAGACCCTTTTATTTTAGGTATCCTAATTTGTCAAAGATTTATAGATAACAGAAAATTAATTCCTTTACAGAATGTTACCACAGTTTGAAGTTGCATATAATTTGTGCGACATAAAAAACACATTATATTCAAAATAATTTTCGAGTCATGGCTGCATTCAGGTAGATCGAGAACTTGACGAACATTTTGTTGATGTGCATCCTTGTAATCCCTTAGTGGGAATAATCCCTATAGACTCGCGGTTAGGCATACCTACTCTTCATATAGAGCGGAAGAAAAGTCTGTAAACGCCTTATTTTTTATCAAACGGTGGCCTGAATATACAAAACTTTTGATGGTTTAGGATATGAAAATTGGCGGTTTGATAATGTGCAACTTGCGTTTTTTTGATATTTATTAGTCACTGTGGTTTTTTAAATGTAGCACCCTGTACATTTTTTTCAATAAGTAGGTACTGGAATCTACTATTGAATACGAGTTTAACCATATGTACAAGGTGTTACATTACATTGAAAAAATTACTAATAATAGTATACCTACTAATAAATATCTAACGATAGATATCAGAAAAAACTGTTAATTTGGCAGCATTGTACAATACATATAAAAATCAAACCTAAAATCTTCATATTCTAAAAAGCTGAATGCCAAGTTTTATATATTTCTGACCACCCGTTTGAGAAAAAATAAGGCGTTTCCAGACGTTTCTTCCATAGTGTAAGGAGGAGCATGTACAAGACTATACCCAGTATAACAATAATCCGGGGATACTCCAGAGAACCACCTCTGGAAATTCATCCAAGAAAACGAATTTAATACTACCTAAAAGGACTCATTAAGTATTGTAAAAGAACTTGTTACAATAATTTATGACGACAAGGACATTTCACCAAATCCGAGACAATTATTGTCTGAAGGAGGAGCGTAGCGACGATTCTGAGAATCCTTAATATAAGTGTCCTTAATATCGTCCATGATGCTTATGGCGTTTTTTAGCTATTAATTGGATTTGAATTAAATTCTTATTTAAATTCTTATATAAATTAAATGTATTATTCAATAATTATATATAAGTATATTGACGAATAAGCATGCAACATATTATCAAGGTGTCGATAGCCTTGCGGTTAAAGGCGGGATCCCGTGATCAAAAACTTCTGCATGCATTGGTTCGATTCCCGAACAATAGTGGATATGTTTGCTCTTGTACACTTCGCTTTTAAAAAAATGGTTACTCCGATTTTACGACAGGTATTAATAAGTAACTGCAGTTAAATTATAATGTAGTTATCGTATAACAAACCGATAATAATTTGAAACAATCAGTACGATCTTAATTCAATAAACTACACGATGTGGGTATCGCAAGCATACCTAAATGCATAGAATGTGATTTAAATATGAATTATCCAAAGCTGGATAATTAGATTGAGGCATGGCAAAGTCGTTGAACATACAAACACACTCAGGAGGCCGTCCAAACAGACAGCGGGTGGTTTATTTAAATTAAGGCTGGAAGTTGATTAATCAATATATTGACAGAGACAACACGTACAAGAGTCGGGGGCCGGTCGATAAGCCAGGTTATACGAATATTAGGCCTTATCAACGGTGATTGATGATTATGTAATGGGAAAGTAATTAACCATTTCATATCGGTGTTCTATTACCTACATCTCTTTGTTTGGTCAGGTCGGCCGTCGTTGATATAGGAACGTTTGCATAAATAGGCTAGATTCCAATCAATCTCTTCTGAAAGGGTTCCTTGTCTGCTAGACACCTCCACCACTCAGCGAAGGTGCCCAAAGAAGGGCTAATATTTGACTGTCCCTTTTCTGCTATGAGCTGCTGCTTGGACTGATATGTCGGTCGATGACCGAGGTTGTCATGTTGTGCCAAAATGTCTGCTTCTTCTAAGTTAGATTAAGTAGACTAACCTGAATTTATTATGTATATAAACTTTAGGATTATACAACCTCAAAACAAGTTTTTTCCGTACACAGTTCCAAAGAATCAAATTGAATGCAGGGTTTTAATAAAATAAATTTAAAATATTGTTAGGTAAATACGGTCAAATTTAAATATTTAAAAAGACTACAACTGGGAAAACCTTTTCATCAAAGAAACGATTTTAATTTAACTGTAAAAAAGTTGTACCTAATTATGAAATATATTTAGAAAATCTTAGATCAGAAAATGTTCGTGCAATTTAAAAAATTTGATGTTTTGTTTTTGATTAACTATATTCAAACTGCCTAATCTGTGATTAGCTCATTCTTGTTGTTGGTCAAGAACACCAAAAATATTAAGTGGAGGATTATGACATAAAAAACTTTGTTTTATTACTCAAACATTTAAAAAATTGTAAATGTATGAATAATAAAAAAAGCTATCTGTCAGGTATACTTACCTACACATTACATTGACAATAATTTAAATTTAGAATGAGCAAAGGTAGGATGATTTTTTTTTATTGAACAAATATGCATGATTGTGACTTCAGATTGGTATAACATTTCTTGAGTGGTATTTAGCTTGGGTTCTGTAGTTACAAAATAACAGCAGGTGCTTCAGGAATTGATGCTTTCATCAAAGATATTGGTATACTTATATTGGATTTAAATTGGTATGCTTAAAAAAGGAAACGTTAAAAAACAAGTTCCAAGCAAGAAGAGCAAAAACATCAAGAGAGACGCTATAAAAATTTCGTCACGCTCAACGCTTAGGTAAAGATTATTAATCAATATGAAAAAAAAAAAGTTTCAAACAAAACTTTCTGGATATATCCTTCTTAACAATTTTTGTAATTGTACTTGTTTACGTATACAACCGATATTTACCGAGATGCATAATTTCATCCCTTAAACTCAAGATGGTGGCCACCCCTAACGAATCTGAGGGGGGAAAATTGGCTCGAGTGTTCTAGTGGCACCCCCACCTACCATTAAAATTTTGTTTAACTTCTAATCAACCTAATTTAAAAGTATCTATCATTTGACTGGACTAATTTCAAAATACCTACATTTCGACAACAAAAATCTGCCTGGGCCTCTACAAGGTGATTCAGTAATGAGTACCATAAATGATACGGGGTGTACCTACTGTCAAAATAATACGAAAACCAAGAATAACTTTTTTTCCAAAAGTGCTTCCCTAACAAGATACAGGGTGTGAAAGGGTCGATTTGGAAAACACTTATTTGATCGTATCTTCTAACTGGGTTGAACTATTTAATTCATTTTTGGTAGACATCTACTACATAATAAGGACCGTAAACGAACAAAATTTTGTCGCATTTGAACAATCCAGTGGCGTAGAATTGGGGGTCATGTGACACTTTTTCCCCCAAAAAAAAAAGTTGCTGTTGGGTTTTTTCCCATTTTTATTTGGTTTTTAGTATTATTGGTTCAAATACCACAAAAAAGGTACACTTGTTTCATTTGCCCAGAAGCGTCCGTTTCCGAGATATTCTGACTTGCGTGTAACTATGTGAAATATCAAGTTGCAAAATTATCACAGAAAAAGTTTTATTAACAACCAAATAAAATACTTAAAGTCGAATACATCTACCTACGTAAGTTTATAATTAACTGAAAAATAATAAAAATAAAATTAAAGTAAGTTTTCAAAGTGTCCTCCATTGGCACGAATGCATTGATGTAAACGATTTTCCAAATTAAAAATTATTCTACCAATACTTGGATTGTTTGTTAACTCTGCAAAGGCATCCACAACTCTGAGCCTGAGATCCTCTAAAGAATTTACCGGTGTTGCGTAGACTTTGGTTTTTAATTGCCCCCACACACTAAAATCCAACGGGTTCAAGTCCGGTGATCGAGCAGGCCAGTGAATGGGAGCATCAACTCCACGACCAATCCATCTATTTGGGAAGTTTTCATTAAGCCATTGCCTTGGCTGCCTGCCATAATGAGGCGGAGCACCATCGTGCATAAACCAGAGACTGCGCCTGGTTAACAGAGGAATGTCATCAAAAAAAGAAAAAAAAACTTCTTCCAAAAATTCCTGGTAATTGTTCGCGTTTAAATTTCCGGGGAAAAAATGAAATCCAATAATTGTATTTCCACGTGTAGCAGCCCAAACATTTAATTTAAATGTGTGTTGGTAATGGGTAACTTTGGTGGCTCTTGGGTTTTCTTCTGCCCAAACATGTGAATTTCTCATATTAAAAATGCCATTTCTTGTGAAAGTGGATTCATCCGTAAAAATTATGTTGGAAATAAAATTGCGGTCTTGGTTATGCATATTCAATAACCATCCACAAAACTCCACACGTGCAGCATAATCTTCAGGCAAAAGGTCTTGAACTTGCCTCAGATGGTAGGGATATAGCTGGTGTTCCCTTGCAATGCGCCAGGCACTGGCTTGCGAAATGTTTGTTTGGAGTGCCAAACGTCTTGTACTTACTGTTGGATCGTTTTCTAACAATTCCAAAGCTTGTTCCTCGTTTCCAGCTGTGCGTGTGGTTCGTTGCTTACCGTTGTTTAAAAGTTTTGGTTTTACATTACCAGTTTCGCGACAACGCCGTTCCACTGACAAAAAAGTCCGCCGATTTGGCACTATTCTGTTGGGATACTTTTCGGAATATCGTCTAACTGCCGCATTCGAATTTCCAAAACATTCTCCTAATGTTAAGAGCATATCTGTGTACTCGCCATTAGATAACCTTTCCATGTCTTTAGCTTTTTTGATAATTTACTTTTTGACAAGTTAGTTTTTTAATTGTGAATTATTGATAAATAAGGCGCCTTGATAATTTTATTTGCAGTTTAATATTTCACATAGTTACACGCAATGACGCAAATCAGAATATCTCGGAAACGGACGCTTCTGGGCAAATGAAACAAGTGTACCTTTTTTGTGGTATTTGAACCAATAATACTAAAAACCAAATAAAAATGGGAAAAAACCCAACAGCAACTTTTTTTTTGGGGGAAAAAGTGTCACATGACCCCCAATTCTACGCCACTGGATTGTTCAAATGCGACAAAATTTTGTCCGTTTACGGTCCTTATTATGTAGTAGATGTCTACCAAAAATGAATTAAATAGTTCAACCCAGTTAGAAGATACGATCAAATAAGTGTTTTCCAAATCGACCCTTTCACACCCTGTATCTTGTTAGGGAAGCACTTTTGGAAAAAAAGTTATTCTTGGTTTTCGTATTATTTTGACAGTAGGTACACCCCGTATCATTTATGGTACTCATTACTGAATCACCTTGTATAATAGTGGCTGTAAGAATTATAATCATTTTTGCATAATGGAAACTCATTGGACGAATTATTACTGTCTCATTAAATTGCAACAATTAATTTCAATTCCAGGAATACAAATTAATTGAAGTCGGAATAGTAAGCGAAAAATTTTTGCGGTTTTAATTAAACAACAACAAAATTTAAAAATAATATAATTTTATGACAGAAAGTAATACGAATAAATAATTGTAACTTTGATGGAAAACAATTTGATAAGATAACAAAAACCCCGCTCTATATTGTAAAAGCAAACAAACTATAACACACACTACTGGCGGCCTGTTTGTTTATATTAATTGATACATCGGTTTGTCAATTAAGTTGTTACGCGAAATCAAATTTGTCAGTTTCGAGTTCGCAAAGTGAAACGCATGATTGCATTTTGTGTCAACTGCGTGGGTTGTTCGTCATATGATAAAGGCACGTGGATCCGATCCATTCAACTCTTTTACATAATGACACAGTGGGACAGCTCTCGAAAATCCGCCAAATTTGCGAAACGTTTATTCAAATGACCCTCCGTCGAAGGCGAGGCAGTGGAGCGGCACTTAGGGGATACAGGGTGAATGAAATTAAAGTTAAACTCCTGTATATTAACGCGAGATGACTGAAGACGTGCCGGGAAAATTAAAACAGGGCAACGGACAGGAGCTAGACGGGGATTTTTACAGTTCCTTAGAGCGCTTAATTTCGGGTGGAGCGTCGCGAAAGGAAAATACGGTCCTTTCTGAAACACTTATCTCGAGTTCAAATTGAGAGAAGTGATAATGGCATCCTTGGCGCAATTATTTCCTCACTTCATCTATCCACTTTGGCTCGCCACGTAATAGCGTCCCTGCCTCGAGCACTCTAACGAAAAAACCCAGCTTATTTTGTCAACGTTATAACACCTAGTGCCATAAAAATTACGAAATTCTTTCCAACCTCCTATAGTGTGTCTGAGGATAACGCACCAGGACGTATAAATGTTACTTTTAAGACTCTTATTAGGAAATTCTACAAACGTCCTGGTAAAAATAACTGAATGTGGAAGGTCTTTCGATTATGAACAGCCTTATCCGTCATCCTTATTTTGTATGGAGGGTTTTAAAAAATAAGATTGTAAAATATTTGAGGAGATAATAGTATGAACAAAAATAAACAAACAAAATTTAATGAACATGGGCGGTACCTACTGCAAAGCGGTTTGGTAGATGTGGACGGGTTTCCAATGATAAAAAATTAAGACTCTATTGATTCTCAATTTCAGATTTTTTCTCAAATTGTTGTTAGGCATGTCAACTATTTTCTTACTGGGCACCGAAATTTGTTTTTACTAAAACTTCAAGGCATCATTTAAGAAAGAGTCGATAGAAAAACGTCATAGATTGCGGACTATAAATCTATAAAGTTTAATAGAGGAATTTAACATTAAAATTATTGATTATTGAAAAAATATTGACAAGTTGTTGAACAAAATTGACAAAAAAAGGGATACAGTAAAAGAGAAATTCTGTAATTGTCGTAGATAAAAATAAAATAAAATGTCCTGACGGTTACAGCAATGTCCAGTTCAAAAGCGCTGGAGTTAGCAACATGAAACTCGACGAGCAAATTCCTTATAAGCATGACGTAATATCATCTAAAATCCGATTGTTCCAAACTCCACCTCAATATTATGGAGGTCAAAGGGCACAGCATATTTTCAGAAATTATTTAAAATTCTCAACTTCCCTTCAGCTTGTCTTTTGTTTTTGATCTTGAAAATTTTAAATAACCTTATCTAACGGGAAGAGGATAATTATTTTCATGATTCAAGAATAATTTCGATCCATCTAGGCATATTAATGCCAGGATTTCCTGAGAATTGGAAGTTTAACCCCTAGAGGTTCGAAAATGTTGAAAGATTATCCTAATCTCTAGGACAGGTGAGATATTATGCGGGCTTTACATGAAAAGCTTATAATCATGAAAATGTCTTGAAAAATCGATGCTCTCTTTTGATAGGTTTGATTATATTTTTTTTTATAAAAAAATCATTTTGTTTACCACACTTTCTAAAATTAAATAGCTACCCATGTAAAGTAATCGTTTTGAGAAAAGGAATATTTTTCATAATTTCATTTATTTTAATTTCAACGAATGTCACATCGACTATTTATTTCAAACGTAATAATCCTGTTGAAAAAGAGAATATCGTATTTCTCATGAAACCCTCGAGTCGAATGAAGTTGCAAGGACGGGTTTTTACCAACCATCAGAGAAGAGGGAGGAGTCGTCTTTCCACGACGAAGTCCTTGTTATGTCAATAATGACTTCTCAAGTTAACAACTCGCTACCAACTTCTATTCCGGTCCCCCATAAACCCCAACTTTGGCGTAATTCTTTCATGACCGCTGTCGTCGTCGACTTTATGAATTACTGCGTCGCGAAAGAAGAACGAACCAGAACTGTGCTGCCAGAAAATTTTCAGAAAAATTGTTTTAATATGCAAATGAAAGATAGGCACCGTAATTTAGGGTTTAAGGTTGGGGGATGGTCTTGTGTACAAAATAAACCACTAGCAACTCGTGACTTCTGATTGGAATTTAGAATGTATAATAATCATAAGTCCTGGGAATTTGAGAAGAGATAGTTTATTCAGGAATCAATATTTAGTGATAATTAGCATTTTTCTCGTGCCGCGCACTAACAATTTCTTTAAAGAGCATAAAAATCATAAAAAACGGCTATGAAAGCGAAGTTACTGAAAACAAAGACACGAATATTTTAATGCTGAATTTAATAGAAGCAAAATACTTGTAAGAGAAAAGAAGTCTCCAAAATCCGCTTTGTAAACACTCATAAAAAATTAAGCTTGGGCTAAAGCAGCTCCACTCAATCAACGCGATGAAATTTTGACGTTCTACAAAAATTTTCCCAGTGCAAGCTTTCTCATCTACTCAACGATTTAAATGTATAAGACGCGTTTAATGGCGGTCTACATTTTCTAAGTTTTTTTTTATTTCAATACCCTGTGAAAGTATTTATTCTATTGTATTTTATGTAATATTATATAAATAATGAAAAATAATTATT
The DNA here is from genome assembly GCA_910589415.1 of Malachius bipustulatus. NCBI lineage: Eukaryota > Metazoa > Arthropoda > Insecta > Coleoptera > Melyridae > Malachius > Malachius bipustulatus. Next base: position 38,445,470 of record OU342632.1, read on the forward strand.
GGCTCTTTGAATATGAATACAATGAACACTGTGAAGGGTTTCCATGCATTGACACATTAATTCGAGTTGAGAATTTTCCAGACGTGCGCTCCTGTAATACGCAGTGTAATGCCTCGCCCCACTTTTTGAAGTTTTATGCCTCCAAGCGACACTCTCTAAAAAAATAATATTAAATTAGTTGTTTAGCTCGCCAGCTACTTTTTTATTACTTAGCAGGGTAATTTTTTGGAATTTCCTTACCATACCATAGGGGTTGATACGATACTTCACGTGAATTAGGCTGCAAGAATATGGTCGAGCCTTTTACCTTTTTAGAAGTCACTAAATATTTAAGTAGCGTGAAAATTCGAGCCAACTTTATTAGGAAAAGTTTTTGCCAAATCATCTGTTTACCTCCGGAATGTTTTTCTTACGTCAATTAATTAATATTATCTACATTTCATTAAAATAATATCATTATGTGATAAAGTTAAAGACTGATGCATTCTTATATTGATGTATTTCGACTGTTACTATGATTATTAATGACATACGCGTTTAATTCTTCGACTTTATCCTGTGAGTATTCTTGAAACAACAATCGGGTAAATTGCTGATCAAAAAATTTGGTTTCAGACACCCATAAAAAAAAATCCTCTCTAAACTAGTCATGATAAAAGATATAATAAGATGAAACCAAACCAAAGATATGTCGAAAATAACTGGTAAACAGCACAAATTTTATTGATAAACATGCAGAAACCTCGAGCTAGACAGGGTGTCATTGAGGCGCACCTATAAATACACAGGCATTCTTTAAATAATATCCAGTCTTGACGAAAAAATTCTTTGGTGCATAATAGATATCAATGACGTACCTTACGAATATTCCTTCAGGTGGAAAAGGTGCAAAGATCATAAGCACAGAAGCAGGTGCTTAGTGATTAGGTGCTGGAGTACAGTGATTAATCATAGTGGTTATCTTATATACAGACTGTCCCAGAGGAAAGGGGGCATCCTTTTAAGGTAAAATATTTACTTGATTTTAAGACAAAAAGTCTTAATGAACCTACCCTCTAATATGAGTATTAACGAAGTGACAGGATGTTTAATATACCAAAAAAAATCACATTTTTTTAATAACTCCGAAACGACTTAATATTTTTTAATGAAGATTTTTGTGTCGTTTTTCCATTAATTAATTTAATTTTACAGCAATAATAACATGTTTGTAATTTGAACCAGGGAAGTACGATAGATTTTTTTTACCCCCTAATTTTTACGTTATAGGATAAATTTAATTTTGACACTATTTTTACAAAAGCTCTTTTACATGTCTGGCACAAAAAATGCACAGTTTGGTAGGTAAATTCTCACCAATTTTTAAGATTAGTACGATTTAGACATTCGAGAAGGACAAAATTTTATAGGTTTTCGTCAATATTTTTTAACTTTTTGGAACAGTTTACATATTATGTAAACTGTTCCAAATATTTGACGTGAGGCTTCCTCGTCTCCAGATCGATCGATCACGAAAAAATTCTAACCACGTTACCTATTTAATTTTAGAATTAGGTAAATATGACTGAACTTTCACCTATGTAATTATACCTACATATTATCTCACAAACTGTTGAGAATTTACCCACCAAATCGTTTACCTTTTCTGAACCAGAAATGTATGGTATTTTTGGAAAAATATGTCAAAACCAAAATTTATTCAGTGGCGTAAAGATTGGTTGGTAAAAAATTTGGACCACTATCTACAGTAATACGTCCCTGATTCAAATTACACAGAGTGTTGAATTAGACTAAATAAAAAAATGACACAAAAAATTCAGTCGTCTCGGAGTTATTAAAAAGATGTATTTTTCTTGTACATTGAAATATATACTTAGTAATATTATAATATATTATACACCTATAGCAACTTCGTTAATACTCAACTTAGAGGGTAGGTTCATTTAGACTTTTTGTCTTAAAATCAAGTCAATATTCCACCTTAGAAATTTGTCCCCTTTATTCTGAAACACCCTGTATATCTGTTATTCAACAGATGATTCATTAGCACTAGATAATTCGTTGAGATTCTGCATGGAAATATACCTAATTCGGAAGCGAACTAAAGTCGGATGCTAGAACCTGTTGCTCTTGTAGTCACAGAGTCTATCTCTCCGCTTCATAGAGCATTTTCTGATAAGTCTCTCAAATACTGCCTTATTTTAGCACTGGTTGAATTGATTGCACCAGAACATTCAAAAGGCATCTCTAGATCTAGACTAGCACTTCTTCTACTCAATGAACAAACGATTTTATTTATTTTAACTCTCAAATTATTTTGTAAATGAATAAGAAAGAAAACTTTAGTCGATCTAAAGGTGGTCGACGTGTAAAAAAAAAAGTGCTAATAAAACCGCCTAAATGCAGCATAAATGTGCTGTCATTTTAGGACAAGGTTAAATTGCCCTAGTACGTGTTGTTATATATATATTAACTTGATTTCATATACCTAAAGCTGAATACTCAAATATTATCCACTTTGGGGAATTGTCCCAATATCATCTAATAACAGAATATTAACTTCCCTTACTGGCAACATAAATAATCGGGTATTGTTATTGTTGTGTAGCAGCGGATAACCGCAGCACTTATGACGATTTGATTGTGCTTAACTCGATTTGAGATATAATATTGGTCATTATACATGCACTGCATGATGCGAAATTCAGTCTGATTCTCCCGAAACTTATGACATTGCAGCTTTCAAGTATTCTCAACTGATTTTTGTTTTTTTATATAGTTACCCACTTAGCTAGCTAGTTGTAACGTTATGTAAAATTTTGTTACATGCTACTTCTGTATTATTGATTACTAGGACCGCTTCCTATATAAAACTCGTCCTTCGTTCCAGAGTAGTAAGGACGAAATCAAAAATTTGTAAGCCTCATCAGCATAATCTCACGGTGAAGTGAAAATTCTTTAGGGAATTCATTACAGTCTTCATTTTTTTCTGAAAGTGCCAACCGCATATTTCTTAGAAATTGTATATTTATGTATCCATAGATTTATTATTGCCTGTTTACAGTTTTTTTTTTTTTTAGTTTTCTAGTTTATATTGTCGCCGCCTTACCCTCTCGTTTCCTCTCGTACTCTTCTCTCTCTCTCTCTCTCTCCATCTCTCTCTCTCTCTCTCTCAATCAAACTCAACCTCCCATCCCTATCCCTTTTGTTAATTTTTTTCTTTTCATTGACAATGGATACATCAAAGTAGTTACTTGACACGTTAGTCAAGGGAGGGAGTTGGCTAAAAATCTTGTGTGTACCTACTGGAAATTCAGAAAGACGTAAATAGTCTGTAATCCACAACGTGGCGAAGCATCCAGCTATGTGCTTGTGTTGAAGTTGAAAAAACAGCTGGATATTGCTCTCATCTAATAAGAAACCTAGCTCTAGAAAGAATTGGCACCATTATAGGTCTATAGGAAATTCATTTGGTAAGATAGTGGGAGTCGGCTCGGATCAATCGCCGAGAGCCTGCAGAAACACCATAAATTACCTTTCACTCTCAGGTTACTGCAACCGAGATGTGACAGCAGTCCAAATAATAGCCCCGGTGGAGAACGACAAGACGGAATTCATCATCTGCTCGGTTTACTTCCTCGGCGACGGGTCTGCTGAACAACCTCCTCCACCCATAATACTTGGTATCCCACTGCGAGAGGAACAACGTCCACCTCATCGTCGTATGTGACGCGAATTCCCACCACGCGGCTTAGGGAAGAACCAACACCAACGACAGAGGTTAGCCACTTTACAAGTATCTAGTTGGCAAAAGACTGGTGTATTAAATAACATCGGCTCTAATACAACTTTCGTCACGAATAATAGACAGGAGTTTCTAAACATTACGCTCAGCTCCTCTTTTATGAAAAACGAGATAGTCAATAATTGGAAGTCTGAAACGTCTTGTTTAGATCACAGGCATATCTTCCAAATTTGAACCGGTCGTAGACCTGTGGTACAATGTGGTACGCAACCCTAGAAGAACAGATTTGCAGGGATCTCTACAATCTCTACAAGTTCGCTGCACATAACACGAAAACAGTCCACTAAAGGTGAAGAGAAACAACAGAAATGTTGACTGATGGAACTAAAGACTTAAAAAAACGAAGAAAAGAAGTTCGACGACTCTTTAATCGGGCTAAGGAGACGGGCAACTTGGAAAAATATAAATGTTCTCTAACTGAAAACAGACTATCTAAACGGGAGTCTTAGAGGAGGTCCTGCGAGAGCATAAGTGATCTGCCTAGCAGTATCATAGAATCCACATAAGATACTCTCAATGTTTCCGGTACAGACGCTTGGTTTGTTGAAATTACCTTAACGGCTCTTACACGGACACCATCGAAGAAACGATAGAGATCTTAAGAGATGCTCACTTCTCAGGTCTGTATTTTTAGTATTTTTACAAAGTATGTACTAACAATACGTCAAAATAGTTTGATAATAGACAACAATTATTTTAGTTAACATGGAAACTATTTTATGTACTATACAGAGGTATGATGGTCAGCCACCAGGTCCATTACCTACATAAAATTAAACTTTGAATTGAAAAGACGTGATTCAGGGATATATTTTGCTGGTTTGATGGTAAGATTTATAAAAAGGCAAACTTGTTTGAAAATATCAAACTTCTTCAAATAATATTATTTTACGTCTGACTTAAATTTGAAACTATAAAAATTTTTATCGATTCAATAAGAATGAAATGAATGAATGAAGAATGGCGTAACTGATAGTTGTATCCTCCTACAAGACCTTCTTGAGAAATAGCATTTTTCAGGAAGGTGAAAGGATGAAGCGCAGACACTTTACGATAGCATAAAAGTGTCGCTAGAGCCGCCTCCCATGCCTCAATGCGGGCATTTATTGTCGCTAATGGACTGTAAAATGTCCGCACGCGACTTTACCAGTTCCGATAAACAACAATAATAAAAGGCCACGCCATGAACATGATGTGTGTCTGATCCAAGTGCGATAACGTGCGTTTGACAATGAAGCTCTCCTTCTATGGAGACATTGTCTCCTCCAATATACTGTTCTCCAAAGACAATTATAAAGATATACGAGCACCAATGAGAGCATGTGCGTTTATCAAATCACTGGTGGTTTCTTTATGTATTTTAGTGTTTATCCATTTGAACGTAATGCACGCTATATCATGTAGGGGAGAGAAGAAGTATTAACGTGTGTCTAGTTATTGGGGAAAGTAATTGAAAACGTCTCAATTAAATAATTTTTCCGTTTATATATTTTTTATGACAATAAACCATGTAAAGCGATTTCTGCAAAAAAATCCAGCTTGCTTTAAAGTCTCAGCATTATTGTGGTATTAGAATATAATGAATCTGAGAATCATGAAAATTACATCAAAGTCAAATATATCAGGTACGAATAATTGTGACCATTATTCAGGTAGTCAGCACTCAACTGCCAGGAACATTATTACTCCTGACCATCAGTTAAGTAGATTCCACTAGTCCATGAATTGAATTTAAGCCGCTTTCATCGTCAAATTACATGTCACGATCAGGAACATAACTGCAGATTATGTAATCACCATAATGATCGTTTATTCTGAAACAGATATCCAAAGATATTGTTCAATATTAATGGGAAGGCAGAGATTTTGCTGAGATATTCCTTGACCACCTTTAGGGTGGCAGCCGGTGCTTAAAACAGTAATAGTCGATGGCTCAAAGAAAGATTAAACGGTTTACAAGACGATAAGATTTGAATCAACTTAAATGAAATAACGAAAACAGTATAAGTAACTAGAGACGCTCATGAGGCCTTTATGCAAATAATGCTCCAATATGTATGAAATTTTTATGCTGGGGCGAAAGGAAAGGTATGTCGCTCGCTCCAAACAAGGCATGTGGGCAGAAAATGAATTCTTGGGTGTATTCTCAAGAACCCTCTAGTGTTTAAAACTAGCATGAACGATCCCACAGGAGTGAGAGTCGTTTAAGAAAAATGCGGCAAATAATAGTATATCGATTTATTAGGGAATATAAAACATAATATTTTTTTAAAGGAAGTAAATTCCCTAAATATAATTATTTATTTATCAAGCACATGCAGGAATTTTGACCTGCTTTAATGAAACCCCTCAGCACGAGACAATGGAAAAATACTGTTACGTTTAGAACTTTGACCCCGCCATAAGGTGTTCAATTCGACACTTGATGGCTGCCGCTCTTGCCGTATAGTATTACACATATCAGCGAGTTATTATAAACATTATGACTTCATCATGCTAATACTGTGAATGCTCTAACGACGCATTGTTCTTAGAATTCTATGCCTGGACAAATACACTTTAAATGAGACTTCTAGAAAATTTCTACCATCTCCTATTGCATATAATTGCCTGAGGAAGTGTATCCAGTCTTGAAATGTATTTAGCGGTGTACAAAATAAGTAACTACTGAAAATGAACTGTGCTAATAAATGAACCTCTTTATAAAAAAATATTAACGACTACTTTGTGTTAGATGAGCAAAAAGTGTTGAGCCAAGAAGTGTAAATATATAATTAGACAATTAGTATCAGTGTGTGTCACAGGCATGGTACACCCCCTTTTTTTCTTTATTTTTGGAGATAATTTTTTGAAATTTGGTACGTCGCATATTCTCGATAGAGCGCACTTTTTAGCAGAAAATTGAATTTTTTTCCACATCCGGTTTTTCCGGAAGTGTTACCAACTTTTTAGTTTTAAATGGGACACCCTATATATTATTATATTTTTGGATTCTATACATTTGTACGAATCCAGCAATACCACATAAGTACCATTTTAAATGTCAAATTTGTTTTTATTTAATTTTTTATTTCTCAATTATAGTGTTCCATGACTTCAGTTATGTTCGTCACAGATGCAAAATGGTTACACCAAAATGTCCCTTATTGGAAGTACTAGCAGATGGTACCTCGGTACCAATATGGTACCATTTGAAAAAAATGAATTCAGCTCAAAAAATCATTCCGGTGCGCATTATTTATCCATAAATCGCTTAATTTATTATTTTGAACAAAAATTCGATTTTTCTAGCATTAGATGATCCAATTGGAGTAAAACGAAATAGTCATGGCACACTATAATTGAGAAATAAAAAATTAAATAAAAGCAAATTTGACATTTAAAATGGTAGGTACTTATGTGGTATTGTTGTATTTGTACAAATGTATAGAATCTAAAAATATAATAATATATAGGGTGTCCTATTTAAAAATAAAAAGTTGGTAACATTTCCGGAAAAATCGGATGTGTAAGAAAATTCAATTTTCTGCTAAAAAGTGCGCTCTATCGAGAATATGCGACGTACCCAATTTCAAAAAATTATCTCCAAAAATAAAGAAAAAAATGGGGGTGTACCATGCCTATGACACACACTGTATGTAGTGTGTAAAACAGTCTTTATAGTATATAGATAATAATACTATAATAATATATAATAATACTATATAGATGAATATTTTCAACAAAAATCTATTACAAATATTCAAAATGTACAAATACTATAGCAGAGAGATTGCTGAGTTGAAATCAATTTATGTAGTTAGTTAGTGCTACAATATGTATTCATCATTTTCTTACGCCTCATAATTATTCACATCCTTTTATCGTATCAACACTTTCTAGCCTATTCCAACTCAAACTGTGAGCAACTCAGGTTCTCGTTTTATCGAAAGTAATAGAGGCCACGATTGACCTTTTGGCTAAAGCTTCTTTAAAAAATCCACACCGCAAGTAATTTTTTACAAAAAAGTTTTTGCATACTTCTAGTTGGGCATTGATCTTTTTTATAACTTACGTTCACAACAAACAGCATCAGATGTAATCTACGGTGGATATTTCTAACGCACCAATGAAAATCAGATAGATCAAGCAGAAGAAAACTCCCAAATATTTTCTTTAGATATTTCAAAGTAAACTTCTATTAGCATTTCGTATGAAAAATTAATGCTAATGCTTGACGAACATTAGGGAAAGCTTTTCACACATGCACGCGGCGGTAACACCTTCATGGAAGTGGGGCGGTCGATAATATTCCCTTTCAGGGCACGAATAGCTCATTTCTCCGGTTCCGAGGTGACCATTCGACCGGAATACGACGCTACTTTCGTGGTCTCTACAGAATCCCAACTTCAGGAATTCACCTTCGTAAACACTAATAGGCAAGCGCATGTCTCGTGTTGGTTGCTGGACATTTCTATAGGTATCCAGATCCAGATATTGAGGCTGTTCCATGAACCGAAATATTCACTGAAATATTACAGCAGTTCTGGATGGCTTTCAGTGAGATGAGACACACTATTAAAAATTTAAGCGGTTTTAGTCGAATATCTCCTCAACAATTGGACATTATTAATAGAACGTCAATAATAATACCACTCGGGCTTTTCGAAAATGAACTGATTCCAGGATGTTATGGTAAACGCTAAATTTACCATAACCCCGTAGGTATTAGGACCGTTCTGTTCTAAAACCTCTCTGGAAAATGATAATTTATATCAACAATTCAGGTAAATATTGTTTTTCCTTCAAATTACCATACTGCTAATTTTAAATCAAATGACATGTTAATATAATTATGTAACAATAATATTCTGTTTATATTACAAACAATAATATAAAACCATGTTTACAATACAAATTGTTCAGGTTTGCAGTTTTATAAGGATCGTTAACTATTCGAACAGATTATTAAAATAATCATACATAATATACATACCTGATATAACACAGGGAGGAATTTCTTGAATGAAAATGAAACACGATTATTGAATTGAAATAACTTTCTAAATATCGCCCGTGACGTTCATACCAATTGCATGGATTTTCCTTATCTAAAGATATTCCCTGTTGACCTAATTTGAATAATCTGCGTAATATCCAAGACGATTAAAATTACCATTGTTTTGAAGCAGAGAAGCGTCAAGAAACTATTCTGAACTGCAATACAATTCCTATTCATTACCGAGTATAATACTCCCGTCATAACATGTGGATTAACTTTGTATAAACCTAATCCGAATTTCTGGGCTAACAGGCGAAGAATTAGCATATTCAACGAAGCAATTACTTCTTCAGAGACCGCGGGCTGAGTTTCATTTCATACTGGCTGGGGACAAAACTTCCCGACTGCTTCACCTCACCGCACAAATATTCACAGACGAAGACTTTTTGATGCTGAAATTTTAGCTAACATTTGTTATGACGGATTTGTTTGATTTCTCTGTTAATTTAGTGGAAAAGTCTCCGAATAATAGGACAAGTCAACAAGGTTTCGAGATGGTTTATGTCAAATAAATCAACTATAATAATAAATATTATATTAACAATAATAGATAGTAGGTAGGCACACCTATACCTATACCTTCTCAAAAAAGAATAAAAAAATACAGAAAATTTAATTATACAGGGTGATAAAAAATGAAAATCTAATATTTGTAGGATGTATAGTATGGTATAGTATACAGGGTAACATGGTAATGGTAGTATACATGTTAAGAAAATGACAGATTAACTCTTTAGTACATTGGAGGGGACACTCAGTAAAGTACGGGAAAAATAATTATAAAAAATCCAGAGCTACATTTTAGAAGATACCGGGTGTAACATAAGTACTGCGAAAGATTTCAGGGGGTGATTCCTGAGATCATTTTAAGAAAAAAAGTTCATATGAACATGGGTCCGAAAATGCTTACCCGCTGAGTCATAGCCCCTCAAAGTTGGGACCCTGACAAAGGTTTTTATTTATTATCTCCGAAACCGTTCAACATAAGATGACGAAAATTACCGCATTGATTTAGTTGATTCAAAGTTGAAAATTTATATTTCAATAGTATACCAAATAAAAATTTTCCACGTGAGGCATTGCTTCAGCCACGATGTAGTTAGTTTAAGGTACACTCACTGCCCGCTTCTACAGCTGCGGAAAGCGGCACAGTCCGTCGCACAAGGCGCTAATATCACATCTAGTCAAACTGGAGGTCAGACAGGCCGCGGTAAAAATGGTAAAATAAAGAAAATTATAATTTATATTATTCAGGTGTCCCAAAACTCAAGTCATCCCTTGAAGAGCTAATAGGCCAACTCCATGACTGACCAGAATATCATAACATGCATGATCTTAATAAAAAAATTATTTCTTTTCGAGATAATGGTACTTTTAGTTTTTCATCAGTTTTTCGAGTGCCACAGTGACAAAATTTCATATTTTTACATTATAATTTTTTACGCAATGCCAATTAGCCCTGTTATTGATCAAGTGCCAAAGAAATATTCTGGTTTTTCCTATTTGAAATTTTTTTTCATGACCTAAATTTGGCGCCTCATACTTGAAAAAAATAATAATAACCAGTGAACCTGGGTAAATAAGAGGCGAATTTTATTTCCAGGAATCTTCCCTTCAAGAGAAAATAGAATGAAAGTATTAGAAAGAGATCGAAGTAGGCTCACCTAAATAACCAAAGAAATATACTGATAAATCTGACCAGGACTTGTGGTTGTCGTGTTTTATGAAGAAAGGTATTACCGATGAATCCTATTCAATGCAGCAACACCGCCATAAAAATTGATTTAGAAGCCGCGGGCGGGGGACAAGTTAGGGGTTCTCTTAACCGCGTCCCGGACGTTTTCCACGACGATGAACGTTGTTCCCAGCGTTCACAAACGACCGACTTTAATTTCCAATTTCGCTTCTCGAATTCCGCATAAATTAAGTGCCAAATTTAATAAGCTCATAGTAAAATAAACAGCATTTGCGCCGCCGACGACGGCCTGGAGACGGCTATGTCGGTAGATGTATGTAAGTTTGCCTTCCGATTAAGCACTCCGGGAGCAAGAGCGCAATGCGTAGTCGAGAATAATAAAGCTACTGACTGCACTGCTTCACTATGGGAGAATTTCATGCCGGTATGATTTATTACAGCATACCTACGTAAATCAGAAAACTGTTCTCATAATTATTTTCCTATTACTGACGTTTGCAATCCAGTCCTATTTTTTTTTTTTCGAAATCATTTTTCATCCAAAGGCAATAGGAAAATTAATTAGCTTGGTAGTGATCAATCTATAAACTGTGTTTTTGATTTAGTACTTTATTTACGTAATATAATAAGCTGTCCCTCACATGAGTGTATCATATTGTAACGGAGAAGACCCGGGCCTCATGGTCTGTGGCGAAAAGCCACTGTGTGATCGTCTAGTTTTCCGAATTTCTCCTAATAGAACCGCTGTTTTCCTCGTTGTGTTTACCGTAATTACCGTAGTCACCACTGCTCTTTGATTGAGGTATGCCAGGATTACTATGGCCGAAACGGATGCGCAAAAGAACCTACTATGACTCATTGTACCTCGGTTGATTGGGATTTCTTTCGGAAAAGCGGGGAAATTAACTGAGACTTGTTGTTAACTGTGGACTTCCTGTCATATAGCGCCATACAATGGGAAGTATTTCTCACTTTCACTCTCAAGTCGTATAATTTAAAGGGACAGCAGATGCTTGCCTACATCTGCACTAAATAAAAACTCGGACTCTTCGAAGAATAGGATGATTGAATCATGGGCCGTTTTGTTTACAGATTATTAATTCCTGACCTGGGTCTATTTTCGCTTCTAGCTCTATCTCGATTTCCTATACGTGAATTTGTAATTATTTGTTGAAGTATTCCTGTTTCCTGCCTAACTTGGTTTATTTCTATTTATTGACGTAATTGCGTAGATACCTACTACTTGTTGTGCCGCCTAATATCTAACTGATTAGAAGTTTGTTTTGGTGCTATTTTATCCTAACTAATTAGGAAATTGAAATTCTCAGGCTGAATAAGGACAATTCGGCTGGAGTTCACATAAGTCGTATCTGGCCGAGTTGTTGGTTAAGAATTGTGATTAGAAGTTTGTTCGGGTGCGATTTGACCCTAACTAATTTTGCAATGGAAATTCTCAGGTTGAAGAAGGACAATTCGGCTGGAGTTCACATAAGTCGTCTCTGGCCAAACTGCTGGTTAAGAAGGAGTCGTTATCTGGAGTTCACAATATTATGCCATCTCTGGACAACGACTAAAGGGTTAAGGAGTCAGATGCCACCTGCTTGGAAGCTGATCTTCATCTATCTTGAGCTGCGGTAGGACCTCTGCTTTTATACAAAGAAGCAGTCGCCCGCTTTCTAAACACCACGCAACAATGCACCTTATTGGTACTGCCCTATACCGTGATTTATTTCTTAATCATATTTCCCTACTCACTAGACTTAGCGATTTGACCTCGCGGCTACCTTACTGAATTGTCCTAAACCTGAACTACCTAAATTTTCCTTCAAATCGGCCAACGCGTTCTGTACCTTTCTATTGTGCCTAGCTATTAAAATTACACCGGTTCCACCTTCATTTTGCATTTTCACCTACTTGCAGTTTCGGGACCGCAGCGAATTTTCGGCTGTTGTCATTTATTTATTCGTTTTATCGATTGGTGTCATTTTCATTATCGTAGGTTTAATACTTAACGAGTTACTATTGTCTTTGAATGGAGTTATTGTTTGATTCATGATTTCACCCGGTCTGTATCTAGGTCATTCTTTTCTACGTCACGCGTTTCGAGAGTGTCTTTTACAATACCCTGCCTTACCATCTGGTCAACTTTTACCCTAGCTTCGCCGTCTCTTCGATGTTGTTAAAAGTGCTGGAACTCCACTAGCTAGGGCGCTTCTATTTTATGAATATTTAATGAGCTGACGGGGATTGTTTACTTGATGTAACGGCGGGTGGCTGCGTTTTAATTACCTTACCTAATTCTTGCACTATTTGCTTTTTCGATTTGGGCTGATTTAACGAGGGCGATGGAAATAATTTCCTTATCATCGTACCTAGGTGCGATCCATTTCAATATCTATTCGAAAAATCGCATAAAAATACGACTCTCAAGTTATAATCGGTCATACATACCGGGTGGCTGACCATACCTCCGTACATAGAACATTACCTAATAATACAAAATAGTTTCCATGTTAAAGATATTCATTGTTGCCCTTTGTTGAAGTATGTTGGCGTATTGTTTTTGTTATTAATAGTAATTGTATTATAGGGGCAATGTCCTTGGTCCTTGTATTGTCTGAAGTTGCTACTTTGAAAATAGCGAAACACGTGTAGGTACCATCGATCAGTTTAAGTACAGTAGAATTTTAAAACGTTAATGTTTTATTTATCATCCATCATTATGAGTATAATATTTATCGAAATAACATTTTACTGTACAAAGTGCATATTATGGTCCCACCGATAACGAAACTCTCATTCATAACTAACATAATATAATCCCAGGGCTCCCGTTATTCTAGTCTCAAGCGGAACAATTTATTATTTCTTACGTTGAAGAAGAGTCCTTCCAGACCTAACCGGTGATCAAATCAATCCTTAAATATTAAAAGATGGGCCACTAGAGAAGCACGATCATGTAAAGCTCACTAAAGTATTATAGTAAAGGGGGTAATTTTATTTTATTTTGTATAAGATAGTTTCAGACATGGTTAAATTTAATAACTGAGACTTTATAGTTGCAGTGCCGAATAGATTTAAACGACATGCTAAAATGTTTGGTAAGCCCCGCCAATTAAAATTTCAGGAACTAACTCTACAATAATTAATTAATTACTGGTTACTTAAATTTAAGTAACATTTAACTATACATTCAGGATTTTTTTTTAAAAGAATTCATTATTAACAATACGAGTGTGATTATCATGATTGTTTAGAGAGTAAGTACTTGTAGATAATTACTGTTATTTGAAGTAGGTACTTATCCATATTTGAAGTATCCATCGGTGCAGAAAACTCCAGGACTAGAAATAATAAATATAGACCAAATTAATACACAGGATGTCCTATAATAATTCATAACAGTAAGAATTCACGTTTCACAGTTCGTTTGCTTGGTTAAAAAAAATGTAAAAAATAACATATTTTTATTGGCTTTCATTGAGAAAGGAAGGTTTGAAATTTTTGGCTCGTATATTATCCAGTGACTTTATTTTGTTAGACTTTGGGTTCGTCCTTTTTACTTATTTGACATTTTGACTAGGTATATTTAAAAAAACTATAACTCATGTAAAAATAAATAAGTCGTATAGAAAATATCGTCTCCTACTTGCGGAACATGGCAATTATTCACCTAAGACGGTTCATGTTGTAATTTTCATTGACGTGCATATACATAATAGCTATCATTCTCCTCCTATTGAAGAATTATACTATCCCGTATAATGTTATTTCCTAAAAAACCTTTCGGAAAAATTACCCACTGGTTTTCACCAGCCATTATGTTTAGCACTGAGTTTCTATTAAAAATCTCAATAAGAACACATTAGGTATAGATATAAAAATAAAATCTCTTGGGGTCGTGATTGAAAAGAACACTCAAATATATGTTTCTTCAAGATCAGGATATACCTCTAAGTACCTACTTATAAATAATTTAACTTTATTTAGAGAAAATATTATTAAGAAACAGAGAGCTGCAGAGATTATTGACAGATAAGTAAACAATCCCATCATGTTTTCCTTTTTACCTCCTAAAGCAAATATGCCGTTTGTTTATCGCGTTTGCGTTCGTCACACAGCGGCCACCCCTAAAATAAACTTGCGAATTTATTTTAGCTCTGGATCCCTCCAAAATAAACTTAAAAATTTATATGATGTTCCCAGGATCGATCACTGGACTGGATGTAGAACACTGCAGGATTTTGATGTTTGCTTCTGATGCCCTGTCTGTGTGTTTGTACTGAAAATGTGCGGTTTGTTAGATAAAATTTGATATATTTGTGCGAGGACAGCTTTTTGGAATCAGAAGCACGGTAATTTCAGATAAGCGTTGCGTAAGGACCTCTTTCAGCTTACTCGTAAAGTTACAATTTTACACAAACCGAAATAAATTGTTTTCGGCTTATTCGACAAGCCTTTTTAATACATGTCAACTGCATTATTACGCGGTAAACGCGAGTAAACAAAAATGTTGTACTTGATGAAACATCTCATGTCACTTTCTTATAAATATTATCTCAATAATTCAAAGTGTCTAAACTCTTCAATATTCAATAACTCCTAACGCCTCCTTTCTATTTCCCAACGCTTCACTCCCTCGGGTTAGTAAAAGAAAATCGACATATTCCCCTCTCTGACCACAATCAACTGTAACTGAGTTCAGAGATCCCTGGGGCAGCTTGCAATAACGACTTGTCAGAGTACGCCACCACAATAGCGGGGATCTTTCGGGGGTAGCAAAGTAGGGACCAAGACCTTGGACAGAGATGACTCTCAAGCGGTCTCGCTGAGGAGAAGGAGAATGTCCTGGACTACACCTGGCACGGCCAAGGATAACATGGAATACTAGGAGGCAACAATATGGTATGGAAGGATCGGGAAAATAAGGAAAAACCTGACATAAAATTTGGATTCTTTATAAAGCGAGGTTACTAAGTAGTGTGTAAGTCGCGGCAAAAATAGCCTTACGTGAAATAAAGAATATTTTTGGATGAATATGTTTTTTTATATTAAAAAAATATGAATTCAATGCAGGAGAATACTGAAACTGAATCTCTTTAGCATTCAGTGAGATATTTTTATTAATAGGGATTACAGCTATAGCCCTTATTTTTGCCTAATATTTGTTAGGGTTTCTTGTTATGTGAATTTGAAACTTCATGAATAAATAATGCTAATTTTAAATCAGTAATGTAAATTGTGATATTTTACAGTCGCAGATGACCATACATATATTGGAATATAAATAAATATTTAGTCGTAATTTAAGTAATTTGCCTAAATATTTTGCTTTGGCATCATTACCAAAGTACATAATCGTTTATATATGCAAATATTATAAATAAACACAACTTAGTTTAACTTACAATAACAAATAATGCTGAATATTTATTAGAATAACAAATACAGATACCTACATGTTCATGTTTACATAGCAAACATAAAATAATAGTCACATGCAGGTATAATCAATTGATGAGATTGAAGTTTAACTCTGAACATTTAAATGCAGAGTCACAAGCCACGGGAGGAAAAATTACAGATTGACTTTTAGAAAAAACCTTTTATCCCTTGCGAAGAAGTTTATATTATTATGCATATTAAATTACGATCAATTTTTGTTAGAAAGCTCAGATAAGTTACCAATTACTAAGTACATCGTACCCATAACAGTACATCGGGCTGGGATAAATGCAAATGCACGAATTTGGAGTTTTGGAGATACAGTAAGGGTGGTAAAAAAAAACTTTTTTCCACTTTTTTGATGATATCTCCTCAGAAACCGTTTGAGATCCAGCAGAGCTGAACTTTATTTATACATATCTTATCATTGGTTTACACCAGGCAAATTTACATTTAAAAAAAGCGTATTTTAAAACCCAAAGTTTTCTACACAAAAAAAAAACTCTTGGTCATAACTGCTAACGTGAGCCATTTTCAAAAAAATTGCCACTTACCATGAGAAACACGCTTTGGATGTTTCAAAATATGGATCGGAAAATGAAAGGCAATCAAACTTCGCTCAGCTTGGCCAATGGCACACGAAAATATGAACTGGTATTAAACCTGTGGCTAATATCAATGATAAGAAATGTACCAAAGCTGAGTTCTGTATCTCAAACGGTTCCTGAGATATCATAAAAAACGGAAAAATAATAATTTTCCAAAACCTTGTATCTAAAAACGGTGCACTTCAGGACAGACGTTGATGGAAATTTTTTTCTTAGATTGAGTCAAGGAATCACCTCCTAAAATTTTGGCTCTTATTTATCCGATGCTCACTCTTTAAAAATAAAATATAATAAAACAATATTTTCTTTTATTCTAGACAAGGCTGTTGTACCTTGTTGGCTGTACTATGCTGGGCATTGAATTTATTAAATGGACAGAGATAAAAGATTAGGACACACATAAGCGCAAAAAAGAAGCCGATAGATATCTTAGACGAACTATACCTATAGCGATGTTGCCTAACGTATCATGTATTCTTTCCAAAGAAAACAGTGGGAGGATTCGCGACTAGCAACGAATGCGACAAGTAAAAATGCGAAGTACGATCAAGGAGGGGACAGACTTCGCTTTATGATGTAATCCTTTATTTCTTATTGCCAGGAAGAAGTTGATCTGAGTCTCCTGGACATGTAAGTTCCTCAGAATTGTTCTCACATTTCTTGCAGGTATATCGACTTTTCTGCAATTTTCCTACAGCTGCAAGGATCACTGGTTTCAACCGCAGCACAAACAATAATATTTCTGTTCACCTTATCTCTGAAATTTGTCTTTCTCGGATAACTGAATATTTAATACATTCTTTGGTGCATATAACCCTGTATATGGAAAAAAAAATAAATAGTTCCCTGGTAGTTTCAAGAAAAGTCAAGCTAAACAAACAAGTTCTTTCAGATCTCAGGAATAGTAGAGGAGATCCGACAAAGTCGAAGGGATAATCATTGGAATTTAACTTCGTATTAAGACACTCTAACCGTTAAAGAAAAAAGGCTAACTGGATTAGAAAGATCGCGCTAGCTATATGGTGCAACGTGAGTATTTCAAGACATCGTTTTTTTCATAGGTTTTCAAGTTTTACCATAAGTTTAAATTCTGCTTAATTTATAAAACTAAAAATATTAACGAAATAGAAAATAAAATAGTGAAATATCTGACGGTTGAGGACAATAATTTCTTGTTGATATTAAGTATCATTATCAAAAATTTAGACGTAATGTCCAAATAGCTGCAATAAATACTATAAATAGCTGCAATTAATTCAGAAGAACTAAACTAGGTACCTAAGTTCTTTTTAAATTTTTAATGATCTTTTTTAGTTTCAATAATAAATTTCTACTCCTGTAAATGAAAAGTCCTTGAGATTTGTCGTCTTTTCCTATTCAAGATAGCCCACTGGGCAGTCATTGCTGGCTTTCGGCCTCTTCCTTCCTATTTTCAGATCCCATTTCTAGAATAGCGAATTCGTAATGTTAGCCTGCCTAATGTTTCCCTCTAGTCGTATTGCCCTCGGCTACTGTTGCACCCTTATATTATCCTGGCTGACCAGGGACGCAGACAAATTTCACCCTTTGAATATTTAATAGGTGCCCTCTCCTATGGATACAGGAAGTTACCACTTTCAGGTTAAAAAGGCATGACTAAATTCAAGCTTGTAAATATGATATGAATAATGTTCAATGCGTGGAAGTAAATTTTATTTTAAATATAGTCTATTGGATAAGTTATAAAAAAAGTTTTGTACTCCAATTCTGAACATATTATTTCTTCCTTCACATAATTTTTCACTATCACGTTTAAAATAGGGACAGTATCAATGCAAAATGGTATATAAAAAAGCTCTGCGTTAAAATAGTTTCTTAATAATTAATTAAAAAATAAATAAACTTTCTGTTCGTCAATTTATTGGGAAAGAAAAGTGGTTCTGCGTTACATTTGCCATTTTCCTTCTATTCTTGGCAAGGTTCACCGTATTGGTTGAAATATGCATTGGATTTATTAAGTGGCCAGAGATAGAAGATTTGAACACACGTAAGCGCAATAAAGAAGACGATAGATATTTCAGACGAGCTACCTACCTACCGGCGATGTTGCCTAACGCCGTATCATTTATTCTTTACAAAGAAAAAAGTGGGACTATTCGCGACTAGCAACGAAAGCGACAAGTAAAAATACGAAGCGAAATGCGAATTGATCAGTAGGTACCTATATAGCTGTTTCGGAAATAAGGAGGAAAAAGGTTTCGCTTTAATTCGGACAGATTTATCTTACCTTAAAAATAAATCCACCATGCATAAAAATGCATTAGACATCATGATGTAATTCTTAATTTTTTAGTATCACGAAGAAGGTCCTGCGGGTCATCGACTTCTTCTGCATTTTTTCTAATGCTGCAAGGATCACTATATATGGTTTCAAACGCAGCACAAACGGTAATATTTTCTGTTCACCTTATCCTCTTAATTTTTTCTTTCTCGGGTTGGTAAACATTTAAAACCTTACAATTTTAAAAGCAAAACGGCTTATCACACCAGTAGCACTTTCATCAGAATAGTACCATTCCACGATTTGAACTTTTCCCTCGTCAGTATAAAATAATGTGCATTTTGTAATAATTTACTACGTTCACTAAAGAGTTTAATAATTAACCCATCAATTTTTAATCAATCTGACATGACTCAAGTTGCAAATTGTCATCGCTTCCGCTGATTTCCGTAACCATTGTCCCTCTCTGCAACATGAACCATGCAGACTCTCCATCCTCTTTCAACAAATTATCACCCCGATAATCTTCCTCCTGTGTATTTCTCCATGTTAAACATAATACAGCCAACACGGTACCTAACACCAAATGGTTGAGGGAAAAATGAATACCACAATAAACCTTGTTATTTAGATTCATCAGAGTATTCTAGAAGTCAGGCCCATCATATGTATTAGAATAACGAGCTAAAAAGTTTCAGAATTAATCCACGAGTGATATCGAATGGAGGAAACAAACAACAGTGCTCAGTGGTCACTAATAAATACTCAAACAAAATAGAACTTGAGGAAGTTTTGTTTGAATAATATTTCAGCTTCTAGTGAGAGTTTCAACTTCAGAATGCATTTAGCTTTCATTACTACAGAAAAGATATTAGTTCGAATAACTCAAACATCAGTACTTACTCTCTGACCAGACTTGTTATTTATTTTGTTTCAGGGTGCATGAGTCTAGAACGTTACAAGTGGATTACTGTCAACATTTCCGGACAGAAATTTTTAATTAGCGTAATAATCCCTCATAAAAGCTTTCAGCTTTGGTAGTCTACTCGGGAGTTAAGATGAACTCATTTTGTAAAACAAAAGCTAAAGCTCAAACTATGAGTTATTGTTAATTGCTGCATAATCCTAGGTTAATGATGTATGAACGAGATGGTTGGATTACATTCAATTACACACGTATAAAACGAAAACTAAACGCTTTAAGCCTTTTGGAGTGGATATCAAACCTATTGTTATCAACAGTTTGATCTGCTTTCCTAAACTATACATATAGTGACTTTAGAAGGAGATCATAATAATCCTCTAATTTATTTTTAACATTAGAATGTGAATTAAACATGTGAAATCATTAGATGTTGGGACTGTTATGAGAAGCAATAAGAAAAATCTGGAATGAAATTACGAGAGAGTAATGAACGAAAATTTAAATTAAAGCACACCCTACTGTACTTACAATACTCTAGGGCTGCTTAATTAGAACGTGAAACGTCTACACTGATTACAAAATAAAGATATTTGCAGAATTTAGGACGACGCACAAAGGGCTGAAAGATAAGGATTCACATCAGGTTCTCCTCGAGTTTAGAAAATCCTTCTCCGTTCAAAACACTATGAGGAGAGAAATCTGTGGAGGTTTAATTCTTTTTCTCTTTTCCGGTACGGGATTTTAGAGGGTAGAGGAAAAAGAAGCTAAATTGCAACCCAACAAACCACTCTGCTTGTAAGACAAAACCAATGAAACTCACAGGAAGTTGTTCCGCACAATTAAAGTCACTACAGAACTAGAAAGACTTTCTCGACACCTGACCAATCATCGTTATAAATGTTCCTGAATTACCTCGAAAAAATCTCAATTCATAATGCGTCTTCTTAACAATAGTTTGGGCATTTTGGATGGATTTCTATGTCGTGTGTCGAGGATATTAACCCTGTTTATGACTTAGCAAGGATAGTTTCAAAACTGCTGGGTAGAATTAATTCTTGGATTTAATTAACTCTAGTCAGGGCGATAATTCTGAACGGTTTATGCCCTATTACCTCGCTATAGGTGGCTTTCCTTATTGGAGAAATTAGGAGGTGTTCTCTACAGCTCATAATTTCCGTTATCATCCCATCACGAAGTTATTAAACAAATAAGAGATGCCAGGTCATATTACGAACCTTACCTTATACACTTAAGGAGTAATATTAATTAATTTTCAGTTAGTTTCTCAGAGTTTATTGGTTTTAGGTAGGTAGGTATATATTTTTACCAATTTTTATGAGAAAATTTTGAAATTACTTTCCACGATATGTACTTCTTCATCACTGCGCTTCGCTAGTAATTTCATGCTTAATAAAAAATAGACGCATGTTCACGGATAGGACTCAATCTCTGAAATAATAAATAAATTTTCTCATAAATTCAATCTCGCGGAGAATGATCATTATTCACTTGGTCGTTCCATGGTTTGTGTTGGAAATTTCGTCCTTGTTGAAGAATATATTATTATTTTTGCTCTTATACCTAATTACAATGTGTTTCTTTCATTAATTCAAAGAAAAATAGTTGACATCGTAACAACCTTTGAACCGAAAAATATGAAAAGTATGTACTTATCTTTTTCATTTCAATTTTAGGGGTTTATTAGACGTGAACTCAGACGTCAGACTTTTGTTTTCGCACCAGGTCTTCCTCTTTTGTTCCATGAATATTGTAGCTCTTCCTAGAAGCGAAATCATAAAATTTTGTATACCTACTAAAGAAAACATTGACGTAAATTACTGCTTAAACTCTCATAAGTTGTAAAGAAAAACATAAAATAATTAAAAAATAATAACTTAAGAGCTCGGTAGCAAGCGAATCATAATATAAATGCCCAAAAAAGGTAAATATTTATCATAGTTCACTTTTGGGTTAAGAACATAAAGACAAAAAACTATTTTGTCTCACTTCTAAAAATATTTTAGAAGTGTTTCTTTTCTCTCATTATTACTACATGCAATGCGTGAATTGAAACGCAGCATTTTTCATTAATTAAATACTCGATGATACAATATTTTAGAGCTAAGATATTCTTTGCAAATTATAAAAAAATCATCGTTACGTAAATTTTTGCAAAATTTGGTTTTATTTTGAAATAAATCTTTTGATAGCCACCCTTGATCGACCGTGTCGCATTCACAGCACCCCCTTCGATATTTTGAACAGGGGTGTATGAGTCACGTGACATAATTTTGAAGGTCTTTTTTGAAGAATTTTTGTTTTTTATTAGAATTTTGGCTGAAAAATGTCTTATTAATAATTATCATTTAGAGCATCTAAATTTCCATAAGTTATCACACGATAAAAAAATCATCGTAAAAAAATCATGATCATAGGCAGGTATTTCATTATTTCAAACTTAATTGTTGAAATATTGATAATATAATGATATATGAGTATAACCCATTCCAAATGTTTTTAAATTCAAGTTGGATGTGATATTTCTTCTTAAAATTGTAAGCCCTGTAGAGCCGATTTGAGGTAAAAAAGTTCAAATAACTTCCACTATATGCTCAAATGCCATGATAGAGCAACAGTCCGCGACTGGTAGACCTTCTTTATTTTATAAAAGCTAAAAGTGTTTCTGTACGCATGTCCCCAACACAGGTAGGAATAATGCAGCGACTATGAAGTTTGGATCATCGTGGCGTTGGCAAGTAACCGTTGAAGAAGGTGTGTATTAAATCACTCCTCAAAATTTATGAAGTATATACCTATAAAAAGTTTAATATTTGTTAAACTTACAGCATGTAGGAAAAGCAAACATATGCGAAAAAATTCCTGTATAGACATGTACAGTTGGAGCTTTAGTCCCGGTCCAAAATATCGAAGGGGTTGCGCCCCTGTAACACCGTCGATCGGGGGTGGCTGTTTTTTTTTTTATTTTTTGCTTTCCCCCTTTATTCTATAATCCACCTGTTTCAGAATTTTCATCTTCAGATCACACTTCTTTATTCGGGGGGTGACAAGTTTTTAAAAAATCACCTGGTATATAAAACTTGAAGAATTGTCAGAACTCATTATCTCCTAATTGGCGCATGCAATATGGACAACTGGAAATCCAGCAGTTGTCTATGAGCATGAGTGGTGGTACCCTCGCCTGCGCACACGTAAAATAACTGCTCATGATGCATTGCGTAGTTGTGGGCGAAACGTTGGCAGCAACTCTCCAAAAACCACGGCAAAAAAGCCCGGAATCGATTATGATTTTAGGTGAAGACAGCCGTAAAAACCTATTAAGCACTAAGTTTTTATTTGTTATTTGTTTAAAGAAGGTATCGTAGAAGTTTCTTAGAAGATTATATTTCACCACCAAGCTCATAATACAGATAGCAGTCGCTCGCTCGATTTCCCAAAGGAGGTCATAGTGCACCGTAGACATAAACTATTTTTATTTAGCAATAAAAACAATTTATAAGCATAAAACATTAGAAAGCGATATTGGAAATTGAGAATACGTTATTTATGAGCACGCGGCAGTGCAGTTATGCCCATTTGTTGAGAAACCTTCCATTTTAAATCAACCTATCGCAGTAGAAGAATCGACTTCAAGTAGTGATATATGCCAGTTTCAAACAGGCAGTGATATCCTTTGCAGATTTCCGTCTATCGAACGCTAACAAGCAGCAGGGAAGGAAACGAGGAGCAAAAATCCAGAGCGGGAGCCCATAAATACACAATCATTACTCGTTTCGTGCCTGACTTCATCTTATGTTTCCAGCCCCCGGCCGAAGCCGGAGGAAGACGACGCCGCGACGACGATTCGATATTGTTGATTTATGTTTTGCGACGAAGAATAATGAAAAAAGGTCGCACAAGCTCCAATTTAGATGATTCATCTTGGGCAAGGTTCAGCAATTTCAACCTCGGAAGCCGCAGGAATCAATTTACATCTCGTTATTCTCCCTGTTGTATTCACCCCTTTATCTTCCTCGTGGACCGTGCCTCTAGTTCTCCAGGTGAAATATTTTAACCATATAATGTACTTCGAAAAACCTTCCCATAAATTCATTCAAATGATAAAAATAATATATCAGAATTTATTTTAATAATTTAAACCACAGGGTAATAAAATAAAATGTTTCGTTGGGTATAGGAGTACCTATACACCGTTCACATATTAAAAAAGAACTGGGTGGCCATGAACTTTTGTTTTTAGGTTTGCAAAAATGAAAACTCCCTAGATCTCGATTGACAATATCAGCTGATCGAGAAATTAAAGGTTAAGTATAGACTGACATTTGTCAAATCACTCAAAGTGTCTCAGCTGATTAACAGCCATGTTGTCAAATTGAAGTTTTAGTAGTAGGATATCTATCTAGGATGATTTTTTCTCTGATCAATTTTTCTCAAACTGACAAATAAAATTATTAAATTTTTGACATTTTAAATTTCAAAAAAGAGCAAAATGACGAAAATAATATCTCTAAGATGAATAAATCCGCATTAAGAAAGCATTTCAATGATTAAGATCCAGAAAGTCCAAACTTGAGCAAACATTTAAGTCATTCAGAAGGTGAAATATATTTGGAATTGGAATGTAAGTATTGAGTATGTGTATCTGTATCTGCTAAATTGCTGGTAATTATACTGTCTCTTATAGTAGTAAGACCGTGGCATTAGCAAGTATTATTAGACGAGACAAATTTGATATTACACCCTTGGGCAGCCCACATAAAACAGGCACTGATTATGAAATTTTTGTGTTTCCGGAAGATTTGCAATAATCTATTTCTAATACAACCCAATCGAAATGACATGGGGGTATTGTAAACTTCACTATACAAGCACGTAAATTAGCAGCTTCTCTCTAAGAAGGATAAAGTAAAGAATGTATGTCTTGAAGAGCTTTCAAAATGTAAGTACACCTGACATGTGACAAAATTAATATAATCATTGTGAAAAACTTATTTCGGAGGACTGGACGAAACAAATGGACATGGTGAAAATCTTATTAAAATCAGAGCGCTGAAGATGATTCTGATTCTAAGCAGGATGCAGTAGCGGTTATTGATTCTTCTTCAAGTGCCATACCCGCATATCGGGCGTAGGCTACCTCTCGCATATGTCTGTGGTGCGCGAGCTATCAGTTTACACAGACATATGGGACCTCCCTTTTTATTGCCGGAGTCCGAACGGCACTGTTTGAGAGGTTTTACTAGGCAAGGGTACTTGTGGTGGTTTGCCATTGCCTTCCACAAGGTGGATCCCGATCTTGGCTCGAGAAACACAACAAATAGTTGTCGGCTGCTGGTGAGTTTCGAACCAAGGTATATCGGCACGGCGGACCAACGCGCTATCCACTGCGCCACGGGACCCACGGTTATTGATAATGGGGGATAATTTTGGGCCAGAAGCCAGAAGTCCAGAATCTTTGGCTGGTTTCCGACACACTACTACGATACCGATAACCGACGAATTGACGAAAAATATTTTTCATTTACGTACCTATATTTTAATATTTTAATAAACGTACCGATATATTTTAATTACCTGCTATGTATTTATTAAAAGTATTTAATATAATTGATTCAAGTTTTTTATTTTATATTCAAAAAGTACATTTGTGTATTTTCCTAACTTGGCAAAATTACATGATAACCTTTTTCTCAAACTCTTATGGAAAGCTTAAGATTTTAAGATCTTAGATCCAGCGACATTGCGTTCTAGTTATAATAGTTAAAGATTAAAAAAATTGCAACATGTGACTAAATGATTCAAAATAAAAAGCCCCCAAAGATGCAAATATAAATATAATAAGAAGAATACCAAAAATATCAAAAATCCATCTGGCAACTATGTCCTGTTCCTTGCCATAAAACTTCAACCTCATAAAAAAGAGACATAACCAAACTCCAGCCAATGATTGACAGCGCTTATACCCAGTGATTTCTCTCACCCTACACCATAACCCAATTCTTTTATAATAAGTGAACGGTGTATATGTGTGGTGATTATTTTTTTGTAACCTGTAAGTATACCTAATGTGTAGGTAAATTAGGCCACTTTTGTATATTTTTTTTAACTTATAATTTCGGCCATAACAAAACATTTCATTTTCTAAATAATATAGCCACAGAAGAGAATAAATTGTATCTATTCTGTGATATAGATATAATATTTGACAAGTTGGCATAAATATTGTCAAATTGGGATCACAAAATATCCTCGAAAACATACAAGAAGACCTAGAACTTTAAAGGCTTATAAGCAGACTTTCGAATCAAGAGACATCTTAGAGGCGGCACCGAAGAGAGAAAGAAAGACCTAGAAATAAAGAGAGTGAAGAAAAGAGGGAGAATAAGATGAGAAGAGAAGGGCGTGAAGGAAATCGCACAAGCTAAAAATTCTATAAAGACGCCAAAGAACATCGATGTTCATAGGGGAACATACTCCAAGATTTAATCTGGAGCATTATACGAGGGTGCAAGTTAATTTTTAAATATACTGATAAGTAAGTGAAAATTCATATCATTTTTATCTCACCCATATCTTGAAATTGATTGCGACAAACTGAGTGAGTAAAATTGGTGTAAACAGACCTAATTGCGTCCAAGTGGTGGAGAGAGAATACTACCAAGGACGCTGGATCTGCTGTGGAGAGAGTTCAGACAAGAATGTCTGAGGAGGAACTTCTTTTATTATTCCATTAAGGTTTCGTAAATATTTTAGCTCAAACTCCCATATTTTGTTTTCAAAGGTTCATATAAATGAATAATTATTTTCTCTTAAAAACTGCTGAACGGTGTTTGAAGCGTAAAATACGCAAACATCTCTTTAATAGTTTATGTTCTAAACGTTTGAAATAATAAGCTGTGCCGTAAAAAGTTTAGATGTTTCTTCTGTTGGCAGATATAGCAAAAATTTCAGGGAATGTGAGTATAGGTATACCAGAAAGCGTATAACCGGTAACACATTTTCAAGCGTTACTGCAGTTGCTGCTAAGATTAATTTTAAAATTAATTCCGTTACTGATGTAATGCGGTAATTATTGCGAGTAGAGTCTTAATGACCAATGGATAGATTAAGATGGAATAGGATTTGCGGATAATAAAAAAGGATGCGTGTACTTACATTTTTATATAAAGTAACGACGAGTCACATGTTCAAGAGCCTGATGTTTGAATTAACTAATCACTGCTTTGCGGGTGCACAGTGATTAATTAACTACTTAAGCGGTTTGGTGTTTATGACTCATTTAATCAAGGGTCTCGATCGGATTTGATAATTGACATCTTTTTTGATTTTGGAGATGTCGCATCTTTGTGTCCTCAATTATTGGAAGGGAGTGGTGGGGGAGCGATTCCACTGACGCCATTAGCTTTGAGTTCCAAGCTCTCGCGGTTGTGACGTAAGTTATAAAGTGAGGAAATTCAACATTAAAGAAATTGCGTCACAATGTCGCACCTGGAAAACTCGCATGGGATGCTCCTGAGGCCACAAAATTCTAATCTCAGAAGTATCATATAAAAAAATATTATTTGTATTTGTACGATTTGTAATCGCGATTATAGGTGCTTTCTCCACTTATGTCCGTATTCATCAAACTTCAAAATATAACCCTGGGGTTATATTTTGAATTTCCTGACAGCTGATTGGTCTAATGCTCAAAGCCTACGAACGCTACGAATTTTAAACCAATGACATGTTCCAAAATATAACCCCAGGGGTTATATTTATTGATGAATACGGGCCTTAAGGGACAAAACTGCGGCTGAGTTTAAATTGCGAGTATATGAAATGGCGGTATGCGTCACGGGAGTCGAATCGAATCTCTCTGCGTGCAGTATCAACTGCCACTGATAACGCTCCTACGAAGGTCAGAATGTTCTCTTGGTGTTCTTTTCTCGCCTCCCGGTCCAGTTGCCGGTGTAAATGATAACCTGTATGACATTCAATGCGTTTTGATGATAGCTTACACGCAACAGGACAGATTTACGAATATTAGCAGGACTGAACGAAAATTGAGAATTTAAATGTATAAACGAAAAACAAATGAAAAGCGAGTCGCAACAGTCGCGAATACATTCATTTTCAGGCGGAAGAGAGAGGAATTCTCCATGACTACCAACTACCAGCAGTGGAGGAAATGTGAAAGGGAGACGCCAAATGGTAGGAAGAGTAGGAGAGCATGAGGAGAAAGGCAGAGTGGACGAAGAGAAATATGCTCCTGCATAGAGAAGAAACACTGTCAGAGTTACCATAATATGGTAACCCGTAAAACATTATGACCCAGTTTCTGACGGGACATGGATGTTTCATGAAACATCTGAATAAAATATGCAAAATAATTGAGGAAATGTTTATATTGCAATGAAGTAGACAACGTGGCGCTTACCTTAGTGCAGTGTGAGAAATGAAAGAAAGGAAGGAGAGGATTGATCTCGGAAATCTGGGAGATTACCGTCAACAATATTGCTAGGAAAATGTGTTGAAGCTCAGTGAATTGGACAGCCTTGGAGGCATACATGCGAGGATATAGTGGTACAGAAATCAATGGATAAAAAAGCATGAAAAAATAGATTTAACACCAAGTATTTCCGAGGAAATGTGTCAAATGGTATACAGGAAAAATTTTGCTAAGAAGGAGGGGGTTTTGACGGTAAGAGGAGAGAAAAACCATTAAGCCAGGGTGTCCATGAGGATTCCCCCTCCTATCAGAAAAAATGTAAGGTAACGGGTTTAAAAAAGCTCCCATTATACAAAATGTGAGCAATGGGGTATGTCTTCTATGCCAGGAAAAATTGATAGGCGACTCACAGAATGATAGAAATAAAAACGTTAAAGCATAGGCTGTAATTTCTGTCCAAGATGGTATTATCTTAACGGCACAGAGTCTGGAAATTTAGTATACCCTCCTTGGAAAGGAGGTCACCCTGTCGACTACTCGTCCTACTGGAAAAAGGTAGTTAGTAGGGAATCTTCATTAAGGCGACCTGTTCTTGTCTTCACAGATTCCATTAGAATTAGGTAAGTAATTAATCGCTACTTTGTCCAAAATATGAGCAGTTTGGACAGAAACCATGAGTGTCAAAAGCACCTAGGAGAATTAAGGCAACTGGTTCAATTTATTAGCTACTGCCTTGGATATCTGATCGTTTTTCATCTGTTGATAGCTGCACGAAGGACGTTCACTATAGCAACTTCTCATAATCAACAACTTTGCACCGATTTGAAGTTGTTCCAAAGTATATAATAATAATTATAGCTTAATGTTTTTTTGACGATATTGATTTTTGGGAGACTAGTTGAAAGTTAAACGTAAAGAGAAAAAGCTGCTCATACAATACAGGGTGTCCCGTAATTAGCGTGCAATACTGAAACAGCAGATTCAATTTTCAAAAATATGAAAAAAAGTTCCTATAAAAATAGGTCGAGAAATGCTTCCTAAGGGGGCTACAGCCCCCGAAAGGGGAGCCCATGAAGATGGTTTTTATTTAATACCTCCGAACCCGTTCAAGATAGAAAAGTGAAATTTTGGGAATTTATCAAACCTTTTATGGCCAATAAGATGCAATTACAAAAATTAAAAAATTTCCATCAGGGGGTCAGATAGGTGAAGAGTGAGGTTAAAATCACCCTAACTTTTTTTGTACGTACCTCGTGCCAGGATTTGATATCAGATTATGAAATGATGAAGTTTTTTACACAAAAAAGGTCGTCTTGCTGAATTTCGATAGCATGCACCGTTTTCGCTTAAAATCGATTTGAAAATTACCTTACATGGCATAAAAATTCATATTGAAACACAATTAGAGAAAAATATTCAACGTAGCCATGGATCACGGGATGTAATAAGTAACAGTTTGTTTGAAAATTATGTCTCACGCTAATTAAGTAGAAGAAAAAGAAAATTTATTGAGCAAAAAACTGGCAAAAATTTTCAACAGCATTATTCCTATGATGGGGTCTCCCCTGATCGCGAGCACGTCGAAAATTGCCACTTTCCGGTAAACGTTGACGTAAGCGGGTGAACATTTGACGTGTAGGAGCTCTTCGGTTTGAAAATCGTCGTCGGTATTCATACTCAGCCGCCAGATCACGACCATTGCAGAATCCCTATACGAAGTGCATTTCAGCCAGCTCTTGGTTAGTGAAATTTTCCATTTTTACAAAACAGTACTCAATAAATTTTCTTTTTCTTCTACTTAATTAGCGTGAAACACAATTTTCAAACAAACTGTTGCTTATTACATCCCGTGATCCATGGCCTACGTTGAATATTTTTCTCTAGTTGTGTTTCAATATGAATTTTTATGCCATGTAAGGTAATTTTCAAATCGATTTTAAGCGAAAACGGTGCATGCTATCGAAATTAAGCAAGACGATCTTTTTTGTGTAAAAAACTTCAACATTTCATAGTCTGATCTCAAATGCTGGCACGAGGTACATACAAAAAAAGTTAGGGTGATTTTAACCTCACTCTTCACCTATCTGACCCCCCCCTGATGGAAATTTTTTAATTTTATTTGTAATTGCATCATATTGGCCATAAAAAGTTTGATAAATTCCCAAAATTTCACTTTTCTATCTTGAACGGGTTCGGAGGTATTAAATAAAAACCATCTTCATGGGCTCCCCTTTCGGGGGCTGTAGCCCCCTTAGGAAGCATTTCTCGACCTATTTTTATAGGAACTTTTTTTCATATTTTTGAAAATAGAATCTGCTGTTTCAGTATTGCACGCTAATTAAGGGACACCCTGTATAATGAGCAAAAAAAATGACTTCATGATAAAATTTATGTTTTCAACATAAAGTTATGTTTGTAGAATCGCT
The DNA here is from genome assembly GCA_910589415.1 of Malachius bipustulatus. Lineage (NCBI taxonomy): Eukaryota > Metazoa > Arthropoda > Insecta > Coleoptera > Melyridae > Malachius > Malachius bipustulatus. The sequence continues at coordinate 38,476,125 of OU342632.1, forward strand.
GCATACTGATGGACGATATCATCCATCAGACTTCATGATAGTTCTTGGTGTTTCAAGAGATGAAAACTAAAGTTACCTAATACCTAGCGCTTCTATAAGAGTGTAGACGGGTATTTTCTGATTTGCAGTACATTTTTGGATCGTAATTATCTTGTAAGTTTATCAAAGTTAGCAATTGTTGTTAGAAATTACCAATCAAACACAGTTCAAATATTAATATAAAAATTTAAAAAAAATCTTCACATAATTTCTCAGTGGAGAAAAATTATATCAAACCAATCTAACACGTTTTACTCGCGGAAACTTTCTAGACGTTTTATAGTTTTGTACAAAGATAGTTAAATTGTCTTTTTGAATTATTGATTTACTAGATAATATTCGATAAGAACCAGCGGCTAACTCTTCATAAAGTTCCGAACAAACTGTGAAGCCATAAAATAGTGGGACGTGATTTAGAATAACTTTCAGAGTCCGTTCAGCCAGAATGATTCGGAATAATTCAACTAAATCGCTTGTCTATTTAATATTCATGTCATGCTTCATCTCTTTTTCAAATAAAAGTACTAGGTACCTAGTCGGAAAGTAAAAAAAAAAAAAAACTGGGAATGATCTTGAAAATAATGGCGCCAAGAAGTTACGGAAAGCTTGAAGTTAACATTACTCCAAACATTCGCATTCAAAAGTAATGACACTTCATTTCGCTCAAACGAGGCGAATAATTTAAAGAATAAATAGAATTTCTTTCTTTATTTATACCAGTAGATAATTTTTTCAACAGGGTTATTCGAAACTTGAGCATAATAGGTAATTTACTTTGAGAATACATTTAGTCAAGATAAATAAAAATGAGTACCTATAATAAGAATTCTGTCTCCTGGTCATAACTATTTTGTTTATGGAAACACTTTTCTGAAATTTAGTTTTTGAGCATGAGAGATTTGAATTTTTTTCAAAACTCAAGACTAAAAGATTTATTGTACTGTTGTCAAATTTTCTAGATAACCTGTATACCAACTGTATATAAGTATAGCTATCTTCCTAGTTATTCGCTATTACGAAATAATAACTACAGAAATTATTTTATATTCTTAATGAATATCAAATAATATCCCATCGAAGATATGCAACGCCAACTCTCTTTAAAGGTGATTTTAATTTTAATTGGCAGACAAATGCCCGTATTCACAAACGATAATTTCCTAAATAATTACGTAATTAATTAAATGAGTGAGATGGAGATATGCAGTTTTTTGGCAATAGAATGAGATGAGGATAATTGATTACGTAATTATTTAGGAAATTATCGTTTGTGAATACGGGCGAAAGAATTGGAATAGTGCATCGTTTGCCGCAGGAAACATTATAAAAATGGATAAAAAGTGACACAATCTGGTTTCATAACTTCGACCATTAATCGTTTCCAATAAAGAATCCAAATAGAAGAGATATAAAATTTTAAATCACTAATTCTGCCTCTGTTACTTTCTAATAAAAAAGCCATCAAGTTTTATGGAAACATAAATCCATCAAGTTTTCCACTGAAACACAAGGCTTTCGAAGTATTAAAAGCACATTATACTGTATTTATATTCAGTCCGGATTTACAGCTTTAGTTGACGGAGATTTCCAAGCAAAATTATTTAGGAAATTGGAAATTTCCAATCTTCTTAGAAAATGTAATAATAAAAATTTAATATATTTAATATACCTACATGTAGGTAAAGGCCATTTACTTTGCTTCTTGAGCTTTATTCATCTTTTTTTATTAGGTTCATGAAGGTCGAGCATTTTTGGAACTTGTGTCAGTTACTGGCAGTAATAACAATACGAGTTTCATTATTGACATGATAAACAGGAATCATGCAGAATAATTTATTTCTTGCAGATATTTTATTTATTCCACTCTCTACATACATGCGACATATGTAGAGAATATAAAACATTGAGTTCCTGGATAAAGCGCGCACACACACACTCCCAGAAAACTCATGTCAGTCTGTTAATAATTAATAATTTCCAATTATCCTTCGTGTCTCGCACTTCGAGATTACGAAGGTAGTATCACTACTTCTATGTCTTGGACCACAAGTTCAGAGCTAAAAATATAAACAAAAGCGCTTCCCCGTTACCATAGCTCTCCCTAGTAACTGTTTATTCATTCATTTCTTTTGTGTCAAACAGACCACACGTCAGTTTTTCGTATAATAAATTTTCAGTTCTATTTTAGTAATGGATAATCATCAGAGATCCAGAAACCGAGATCGTTCGAAGGAAAGAACGTCCAAAGACTGGATGGAAGATATTGTGACGGATTTCGCTGTGATGCTGTCTTGGCACGAGATGCCCCAACGTCGATGACGTCTGAGACAAACGCATCAAACAGTGAAGGTATATAAATGTTTATGGTTAAACGTTAGCACGAGATGCGATTGCGTTTCTGGGATATACCATAACATTTATATCTGTTTATACGAGTGCTTTGTTTTGCCCGAGAGGTATAAATAAAGACACACTAATAATCAGACTTTTGCCCGTATTCACAAACGATAATTACCAAATAATTACGTAATCAGTTATCTCCATCTCATTCTATTGCCAAAAAACTGCATCTCTCCATCTCACTCATTTAATTATAATTACGTAATTATTTCGGAAATTATCGTTTGTGAATACGGACATTTATCTGGAAGGTAAAGTAGAAATTATATGGCTCTGTCTTATCCGAGAGGTAAGATTGGAGTCACGTATAAACAGACTAACCTTGTTTTTGCTGACATCAACTACATGAGTCCTTTGTTTCGCCCGAGAGGTATAAAAGGACTCAACTGGTAAGATTGGAGTCATGTATGAATAAATTAACCTTATTTTCGTTGATGTCAACCACATGGAGTGCTTTGTTTTGCCCGGGAGGTATAAATAAGGACACACCTAATAATCAGACTTTATCTGGAAGGTAAAGTAGAGATTATATGGCTCCGTCTTATCCGAGAGGTAAGATTGGAGTCACGTATCAACAGAATGACCTTGTTTTGGCTGACATCAACTACATGAGTCCTTTGTTTCGCCCGAGAGGTATAAAAGGACTCAACTGGTGAGATTGGAGTCATGTATGGAGTGCTTTGTTTTGCCCGAGAGGCATAAAAGGACTCAACTAATAATATTGGTCTTATCTGGAAGGTAAAGTAGAAGTTGTATTGCTCTGCTGTCTTATCCGAGAGGTAAGATTTGAGACATGTATGTACAACTTAACCTTATTTTCGTTGACATCAACCACATGAGTGCTTTGTTTTGCCCGAGAGGTATAAAAGGACTCGACTAATAATCCGGCCTTATCTAGAAGGAAAAGTAGAAGTTATATTGCTCTGTCTTATCCGAGAGGTAAGATTTGAGTCATGTATGGCCAACTTAACCGTATTTTCGTTGACATCAACCACATAAGTGCTTTGTTTTGCCCTAAAGGTACAAAAGGACTCAACTAATAGTCAAGCTTTATCTGGAAGATAAAGTAGAGATTATATTGTTCTGTCTTATCCGAGAGTTAAGATTGGAGTCATGTATAATCAATTTAACCATGTTTCTGTTGACATCAACTACATAAACATACGATTAGCTGCGATGGGCGACAAATAAATTTTTTTTGGTTGATCTGTCTGCGAATGCCAACGCTCTGGGGTGAGACTCCGTGGATATGAACTTAGAGTACATCCAAAGTGTAAATCCGGATACTCCAGTCGACATCTGCAACATCGGAGGGTGTCGGACTCCTTGGGAGTTGGATGAGGATGGGCTACGTATCTTTGGGGAAGAACATGTATACGCGAGGACCCTGAGTTGATTCTGCACTCCAGTGTCGCAGCGCGCTGGAAGAAATACTTGTCGGACGGACTAAAGAAAAAGTTTTTGATGGAAAAGTATCCTAGGAATGGTGAACTGTCATTCGTGCCGCCAATATGAGGTGGCAGTGAATCTAAAATAGTCGGCTCTGAAGATGGACAAATATTTTGGCGCGAGACAGAAGTTAGCGGGATCTGCTCTAACAGCATTGGCCCCATTGATCGAGTCGTTAGCACCCCTGAGAGATACAGAAAATAATGTTTATGGTTAAACTTTAGCACGAGATGCGATAGTTTTTCTTTGATATGATAATATAACATTCATATCTGTTTATACTGTTTTATGTTTTGACCGAGAGGTATAAAACGTCTCACTTGATAATCATGCTTTATCTGGAAGGTATAGTAGAGATTATATTGGTCTGTCTTATCCAAGAGATAAGATTGGAGCAATTTAACAAACTATCCTTGTTTTTTGTTAGCATAAACTACATAAATAAACGATTATGCTACGATCGCAGCAACGTAAGTACTTTTGCGAGTCGCCTAAAACATTTTGTGAAAACTTGGGAAGCGATCTCTGATGACAAGTCTATTATTCAAACAGAGAAAGTTTATAAATTGCCGTTCGAGTCAACCCTTGCACAGATTTACTCTCTACCATCCAGAGGATGGCCGGAGCAGGAGTGGGCATCCAATTGGAAATTGATAGACTGCTTTCGATAAACGCGACTGTGGAGACTTAGGAAGTTTCAAGTCAGTTTTTTCCGCCGTTTTTTCTTAGTTCCCAAGTCTGATGTCCAGCATAATTCTGAACTTGAAGGAGTTGAATACCTTTATCTTGAAAGATGCTTATTTACTGATTCCAGTATGGGGCCACATCGCAAGTTTTTGAGGTTTATGTTAATGGCAAGATTCACAAGTTTGCTTGCCTTTTGGCCTATGTACGTGCCCATTGACTCTTACAAAGTTATTGAAGCCAGTAATAAATTATCTACGCTCGAGAGGTTCACTCTCGGTGGTGTACCTAGATGAATTTTTATCTTAAGGCCACCAAGTTGAAGAGTGTAGCGAGAATCTGACTCAAACCATCGAACTACTTGAGAGGTTAGGATTTATCATCAACTGTGACAAGTCCAAATTGGTGCCTGAGAGGCGATGCAAATATTTAGGATTCTTTTTAGATTCAAATTGGTACCCTGAGAGTTGAGCTTCCACAGATAAAAAGATCACGATGTGAAAGCAGATTGAAGTCCCTATGAAAAAACAAAAGGAAGTTGAAGATTCGTATCAGTGATGGCTTGCCGTCCTGCAGTCGAGTACAGCCTGTTACAACTTGGCCTTGAATAAATTTTGCAGATTCTTCAAAAGAGCAGAGTCAGGCCTTAGAAAAAATTTAGGGTTGTTTCGATGCGTTCATGTCAGTGGCGAAGTTTATTCTAAGAAACTGAGATTGGTGACTGAAGGCCTTGCCTAAGGCTAGTAGGAAAGTGAGGAGCAAAAGGTACTAGAGAACGATTTATTTTCATGTTTCGTTGTCCGGATGGGATGTTTTTTGCAATGGCGAGCCCGCCAGTGGACTTTGGAGAGGAATCTTCATATAAATCATTTGGAGCTTAAGACGGTTTTATTCGCATTGAAGTGATTTGCAGCTTATCTGAGGGATGCAGCTGTTTTGCTCATAGTCTATAATAGGGCGACGATAGCCTACATCAATCGGATGGGAGGTATCCGTTATTTTCCTCTTCATGTGTTAGCATGCGAGTTATGAAACTGGTGTGAGGCCCGTCAGTTATGGGTTTACGCTTCATACATTCCCTCAAAGGAAAATGACGAAGCGGATCCTTCATCACGTATCGATAATTCGGAAGCCGGATGGGAACTGGCGAACTATGTATTTAAAAGAATTATGGGAAGTTCGGGAACCTGTGAAAAAAGATTTATTTGCTTGGAGAAGAAATGCTAAGTACGCAGACTGTTGCCTTGGTAAAGAGACCCTGGGGCTTTCGCCTTTGAGGCATTTACGATCAGTGGGTCTGATTGAATGTTTTATTACTTATCAAAAGTGACAGGGCAGAAGCTGTCGCCGTTGTACCTCGCTGGTCGACTCAGGTCGGTTTCGAGGTTTCAAAAAATTATCACTAAGGGGATTGGATCTGGTTTGAAGTAGCGATCCTAATATGTTAGACTCCTTGCAAAACACGTGAATCTACTGGCGGCGAAGCTTATCTTGGCTGCCGCCACGTTATCAGCCAGGCGTTATTGTTGAAAGATACACCTTAAGAAGCGATTAACATTTCAATCGGTTCTTCAACAGAATCCACGTTAAAAAAAATTATAATAGGATTCTTAAGCTCTGGTGACGATGGAATTTGGCGAAATTATGAGGATCCGTATGATGTATCAGTGGGAATTTGAAAATTTTTAAGTTCCTCTTGGAGAGATGGTGCTGAGCATAGTACGCTGAATTCCGCAAGAGTGGCACTGCCATTAATATCAGGGGAGGATGTTACGAATAACCAGTTGATAAGTCGTTTCATCAGAGTATCTTAAAAGATAAGGCTCAGTTTACCCAAGTAAGAATCCACGTGGGACGTGGATCTGGTTCCTTGACAACGTGGTTTCCGCTAAAAGAGTTGGCCTTGAATTGTTGCCCTTAGGCACCGTTTATCGCTGTCAAATCTTGGCGTTAGTTAAGATTTCTATAATATCATTGCATTGGAGTGCAAGATTGAAATACGTATCCCAGAATTCCCGAATAGAATTAAAACTTTTCGACCAGGGATTCCTCAACCAGTGCTGAAGATTGTTTTCTTCCGAGAAAAACCTGAATTTGTGTATCGCGCAAAATTTTTAAACAGTGCTTGATGGTGATGAAAAACCTTCTAGGGAATATTATTGACTCACTGTTTGTTTCTTTTAAAAAGCCACAAAAGGCAGTTAAAAGTGAGACAATTAGTCGTTGTATTAGATCAACGTTGTTGTCCTTAGGAGTGGATAAAATGTTTACCGCGCATTCTACGCGACATGCGTCGACATCTAACGAATGTCAGAAAAGGTATGAGTTTCGAAGAAATTTAGAAAGTGGCTGGTTGGTCGTCGAATTCAAAGGAATTCGCCGATTTTTATCAACAGCCAATAATTATTGTTGTCAGCAATATATGTTTGCAGAATCAATACTATCATTCAGTACTTACATCTGTTAAGTATATTTCTATTCCCTTATAATTTTGTTGAGTTACATTACTACCAAAATACTATTGGTTTTATAATAATACTTGGAGCATTCATTGGCCCATATTTTCATTTTACTCTGTATTATTTAAATAAATAATATTTAAATGATGAAGGGAATGGTTGCTCTGAACAGCTACCTTCGTAATCTCGAAGTGCGAGACACGAAGGATAATTGAAAGATCTCACGAGCCCGCCGAAGGCGGGCGAAGTTTGATCTCAATTATTCGAGTGTCTCGCACGAGAGATTCCCACCCATATACTAATAAATATTACCCACCCCCATTTCAGGTAAAATGAAAAATAGAATTGCTTTATACGAATGAATAAACAGTTACTAGGGAGAGCTATGGTAACGGGGAAGCGCTTTTGTTTATATTTTTAGCTCTGAACTTGTGGTCCAAGACATAGAAGTAGTGATACTACCTTCGTAATCTCTCGTGCGAGACACTCGAATAATTGAGATCAAACTTCGCCCGCCTTCGGCGGGCTCGTGAGATCTTTCAATTAATGGGATCAGTCTGACTTATCCCAATAATTTGAAGACAATTAACTATGATCTAAATAGAATAATAATAGTAATAATCTGGCCATTACTAAAGCAAAGTCAGCCTTTAGAAAAGTGCGAGAATTTATTAGGTAAGTTATAAAAGGCCATAAATATACAGCGTGTCTCTGAAAGGTACGGAAAAAAAGCTACCACAAATTCCTGAGGCCTAAATAAGCCGATCTAACCCAACTTATCTCTGTCCAAAAGTGGATGATTTCGGAGATACAGGGTGTCAAAAGTTCAATTTGGTTTCCGTTTTTCTTAAATAACTTTTTTAATAATTGGTATATTTTCACAATATTCGTTTGAAGGGGCTTTTGTGGGGTGAAAAATTAAAAACTGCAATCATTTTTATTGTAAAATTTAGAGGGCGCCACCTGCGGTACCTTGAACACATTCAAAACGAACTATCTTTTTTGGGCCACTCTGTATTTAACTTTTAAATAAAAATTCTTATTCTCCAACGTCTTTTCCCAAAAAAAGGCATACGTGGTAAGAGTTGATTTGAGCAGCCGTTTCTGCGAGATATCTGGATTTAAGAAAATCACTACGTGCATGGCCAGGCCTAAGTAAGTAGTTATTAGTAATTATTGTAATAATTGAATACAATTTGAAGCGAAGGCATTGAATTAAAATTATTTTACTTAAAGTGCCATACCAGGTTTCATGTGTGAGCTACCTCTCACATATGCCTGTGGTGCGCGTACTGTTGAAGTTCACTCTTTTGGGGCCACCCTTTTTATCGGAAGAGTCCGAAAGGCACTATTTGAGAAGTATTACGGCAGAGTACTATGCGGTGCTTTTCCATTGCCTTCCACAAGGTGCATCCCGATTTTGACTCGAGTAGCACAACAAATACTTTTCGGCTGCTGGTGAGTTTCGAACCAAGGTTTATACCGGCTGGTGGACGAACGCTCTATCCACTACACCACGGGACCCACTTAACGAATTTACATCAACGAGATCACTGTCACTATAAACCAAGTAAGTAATTGGTGTCAAATCGAATCTAAAAAAACAATTCAAGCATACACTGGAATAATTGTCAAACAATTTTCAAATTTACTTTAGTAATGGCCGTACAGTATACTAATGAAGAAATGAACGATATGTTATTGGTTTTTGGATATTGCCAAGGAAATGGTTTAGAATCTTGCAGATTATCAGTGAACGATTTCCGAATCGTCGTTTACCAAACCATAAAACCTTTAATGAAAGACGTCTTCGTGAAACAGGTAGGTTTACGCCTGTCTCTATTAATTAAGGTCGTGCACGTACGATAAGAACTCCAGAGGTTGAGGAAGATATTTTAAATAGGATTGAAGAAAATCCTAAACTCAGCACCAGACGATTGTGCTTAGAGCTAGGTGTATTCAAAGATACTGTTAACAGGGTGACCAGAGAACAATTACTGCACCCATTTCATGTTGAACTTTTACCCCATGATTATGAACCACGTCCAGCTTTCTGCCGGTTAATTTCCAAGAAGAATCAGGATAGGAACTTTACACAAGGAATTTTATTCACAGATGAAGCCTGTTTCACGCGGAGTGGCATAACTAATTTGCACAATGTACATGTCTATCTGGAGAAAATCCTCATGCGGTTAAAGTAAGCCATTACTTATCAAAAGTAAGCCATTATCAGCATGAGTTTAAGATCAATGTGTGGGCAGGAATCATAGACACTTTCATAATTGGTCCTGTCATTTTACCACCTCGACTTAATGGCGAAAATTATTTGGAACATCTCCAAAACGAATTACCACACTTGTTTGATCCCCTGCCCTTGGAACTTCAAAGATGAATGTGGTTTATGCATGACGGTGCTCCTCCACATTTTTCGATAAATGTACGTATAATTATTTGAGCGAACAGTATCCAAATAGATGGATAGGTAGAGCCAATGATACACCCACAAGTTGGCTAGCTCGATCGCCTGCTATGACACCGATGGATTACTTTTTATGGGGAACTTTGAAAACCCTTGTGTATTCTAGGCCATAGTAAATAAGTACAGAAGGTTAATTAAGGAGACGTATTGAAACCGGAATGGACGTTTTGAAAAATGATCACGAAATGCTCCAAAGAGTTCAATTTAATTTTTTAAAAAGTATAAATCTTTGTGTACACGAAAATGGAGATCATTTTGAACATTTGATAAAAGCATTTTTTTTTTAATTAAATTAAACTAAATTTTTGATGTTGATAAATCTCATTGACTGTTTTAACTAAAGTACCTATAAAGTTAAATCCACATTTATGTACCTAGTCGTTTTTTTGTAGCTTTCAGTGACAGTTATTTTAATTCAACGCCTTTGCTTTAAATTGTGTTCAATTAATACAATTACTTACTTAGGCCTTGTATCCACCAGCCGGTAAACCTTGGTTCGAAACTCACCAGCAGCCGAAAAGTATTTGTTGTGCTACTCGAGCCAAAATCGGGATGCACCTTGTGGAAGGCAATGGAAAAGCACCGCATAGTACTCTGCCTCGTAATACTTCTCAAATAGTGTCTTTCGGACTCTTCCGATCAAAAGGGTGGCCCCAAAAGAGTGAACTTCAACAGTACGCGCACCACAGGCATATGTGAGAGGTAGCTCACACCTGAAACCTGGTATGGCACTTTAAATAAAATAATTTTAATTCAATGCCTTCGCTTCAAATTGTGTTCAATTATTACAATAATTACTAATAACTACTTACTTAGGCCTGGCCATGCACGTAGTGATTTTCTTAAATCCAGATATCTCAGAAACGGCTGCTCAAATCAACTCTTACCACGTATGCCTTTTTTTGGGAAAAGACGTTGGAGAATAAGAATTTTTATTTAAAAGTTAAATACAGAGTGGCCCAAAAAAGATAGTTCGTTTTGAATGTGTTCAAGGTACCGCAGGTGGCGCCCTCTAAATTTTACAATAAAAATGATTGCAGTTTTTAATTTTTCACCCCACAAAAACCCCTTCAGCCGAATATTGTGAAAATATACCAATTATTAAAAAAGTTATTCAAGAAAAACGGAAACCAAATTGAACTTTTGACACCCTGTATCTCCGAAATCATCCACTTTTGGACGGAGATAAATTGGGTTAGATCGGCTTATTTAGGCCTCAGAAATTTGTGGTAGCTTTTTTTCCGCACCTTTCAGAGACACTCTGTATAACACTAGTGAAATTCTATAATATAGAGGTGTCCCTGAAATGAGTTTACAGCTCACTAACAAATTTTACTCCTGTGAAACTTGGTCGATTTAAGTTAACTTATCTTAGTCCAAAGTTTCTTGGTTTGGCCCTTAAAATGTCGACGACAAAAATCAACATTCAACTGCGATTATCTCCTACACGATAAGATTAGGCAACTTTTTGAAGAGTAGGTACCTACCATTTTTGTAGAAAATGATGGCGTAGTCTACCCTCGGAATTAAAAAATTTTCAATTCCATTGGGATAGAAGTTCAAGGGGTGCGAAACCTAAGAAATACATTATCTACGCCAATTAATTAATGTCTTTAGTAATTAAAACTATGAGTAATTCCCACAAAATCATAACGTCATACCAAATTTTATTTAAGCCCCGCCTTTAGCTTTTATGTTCAAATAACAATTTCAGAAATGACACATTTGCTAGTAGTCAAACCAAGCAACTTTGGTCTAAGATAATGACATTAATCGATTTCAAGTTTCACTTATCACGAGGAACTTTTGGTAGCTGTAAAATCATTTCAGGGACATTTTGTAGAGTTTCACTAGTTTCTCACAACTTCCATTCTAGCAGAAGAATCGCCATGTGAGCAACTCCAGGAAAAATAAAATGAATGTGTGTGTTTGTGTAATTTATAGAATGTGTCAGAAATGAACGTGTAAGTACACATTATGTCACTAGGAAGGGGCAAGAAAATGAAAGAAAGAAAGTCTCATCAATTAATTCTGGAAAAAAATTAAATTCATATATTTACAAAAGGGGCACGAACTTAAGAAAATTGAAACTATAATGGGCTTTACTTCAGATAAATAACAAATTTCAAGAGCCATTGATAGTTTTCTCGTAGGTAAAGGAAACTGAATTAACTGAACTGTTCAAAAGTGATTCTCTGTTCAATTTGATGCACGGAAATATTACCCACACCTAAACGCTTCAGAGAACGATAATTTAGATTTTTCTCCTAAAAATTTATAGGTTATAAATATAATCGATTATGAAATAAATTAACTATAAGTAGGTAATTACAGTTTTGTATCTGTAGTTGTGTTAAAGCGATATTATTCTAATTGAGTCTTGGTACCTACTTACAAAAAAAAACTCGGGTTATCGAATCCTCCAATCTAGACAATAATTTATATTTGATGGTTTTCGAAGGCTTACTGTAATTTAATCAAGTATATCGACAACACCGCATGCCACCAGCCATGATCTATTAGCCCAATTTAACCGTTTGGCGTGCTAGCCTGATCGATTTTCCTGAAAAATTTACCGTTTGAAACGTTATTTCGAATAGGTTGGTAATTCATAATGTTACCTTTTGTAATGTTAACCCAAATATTGATCTATTAGCTAGTTATGCTGTGAGAATAATTATATCTCTAAATACTTGTCAAAGTAAAACACCCCTAAAAAATAACCACCTCTTCAAAGTTCATTACAATATAAATACTGGATTCGGTAGAATCAAATTCCATACTTAGGGTGGGTTGTTCGTACGAAAAAATAATCTGTGATTAGTTAGCTATAGGTACTTAGTTAAAATTTGAATATGTTTAACTTTCCACTGAATTGTACAAATGTATACAGGGTGAGGCGCGAGAACCTACAGGTGATTTTTAAGGAGAAGTGTTTGTTAGCTACTGCACGTTATTTCGGTCGTGTGGCTTAGCTAATCCGGGACTGGGCTACTGGGCAACATTGCAAATCTTAATAACATCACGAAAATTTCAAAAAAATTCATTAGTAACTGCCTCGTCTTGCTCATTGCAGTCTTCCTAGTGATTATTGTCTGTCGACGTCTGACCTATACGCAGATGTTATCACCAATAGCAGTGTCCTGCATGTGACAAGAAGTCCCACCACTGTTCTGTTTTTGTGCTCTGTTTAGGCGCAGTATTTGATTAGCAAGGTTTGGAGATGATTTGGGATGATTTTTTCATTTATATGTTATAATTTAAAATAAAAATCTTAAGATTTAATCTCTTTTATGATTTACTGTTCACAGGGCCCCCTAAAGTCGAGAAACTACACTTAAATGTAAACCTGTCTCGAATTCATTTTTTACCCTGAAGCTTAGTTACATAGACGATGGAAAAAATGATTAAAACCTTTGTATGGTAAAAATTGACCATAGTGATAGGGAGATATTTTGCAAAGTAGAGATTGAGCTTTAACAGCGAAAGCTAAAACTAAATTGTCAGGAATATTTCAATAATTTGAGTCGTGTCAATTCCTCAGAATCCTTGTGAGAGATCTGCTGGCTAGCTTGTACAACGGTAGTATGCAACGACACTTCAAAGCATGCAAGAAGTAATGTCCTGCTTGTCATGTGTTTAGCATCGATCTGTTTACCAGTAGCACGAGCAAGCGGCGATTCTTGAAAATACCAGATGATTTATGCATAGTCGGTTTATTGCCTTTTGTATGCCTGACGGCGTCGACGGTGTTAACACGGGCCCTACGGGAGCGACAAATGCCTGACAGAAAGGCTTTGCCTGGCAGTCCGGCTGTCCGTTTGACGGCTATGCACGAACAATTGTCAGTCATTATTGGAAACGAGTACTCACTCGATCTGTGAACAGGCCCTAGGCTTTCATTGTGCCACGACGTATTTCCGATAGCTGTCAATTTCCATGGCAGAATCGACTTCGTGGTTTTTGAATTCAAGTGGGAAACCAATTTTTACCCAGATTTTAATACGTTCGTGGATAATTAAAAGGTAGAGAAAATTGAAGGTTTAAGCAGCTGTTTTTATGTGGTCATTTCTGTGCGTTAGATCGATTCTAATTACTGTGCTGATGCGAAAGCTATATAGAATTTAGAAAATTGGACGATTTACTGTGTTAGTTTTATTCATTAATTACTCCCATGACACAACTTTAATTATCAGCAAAATATGTTCCATTATTAGGATATTAGGGTAGTCTCAATCGCCGATTTCGATCATATTGGATTGGCTGATCTATGACATTAATGACAAAAGTAGGTAGTTTGAGATTTTTTCTTTTGCAATAATTAGACTTGTCTCTTATCTTATAATGAAATAGAGATGCTCTCAAGAATTCGTTCATTTAAAGTTTATAATTGCCTGTCAATGGGATAAGTAGAGTGGAATAAAATTATTCTCCTTAGTTTCTGCATAACCAAAAATTTGCAAAGGCATTTCAGTAGTTCACTATTTATCAAGAAATTGTATTAAGAAATTAAAGTCCTCTTCCTTCCCTTTTCTAGATTTGGTCGAGTGAACTGTCAAGCTTCAAAGTCCGGAATATAAAAATAAAAAAGTCAATTTATTTCTTTGTAATTCACTTCTTACTCAGCCGGTTTAGTACAGTCATTTGGTGTTCAAAAAGAGGGTTACCTGGAAAGTTTTCCGGGAGTTTTGGAAATTGGTGATTTTATAGACTGTGACGTGCTCTTTTCGAATTTTTATTACGAGTTTGCCACCTCGTATCTTTGCCGCTCGCGCCGCCATATTGAAAAAATGGCGCCCTAAGTTTTTTTTACAATATCTTCTTTCCGACTCATTTTACGATGAAAATAGATATGTAATAATAAGTTAAACTAGAGTTCTACCTACTAGAGTTAAATTCTCACAATTTATGTAGTAATCTTTTTTTTTTCGTAAAGTCAATAGTTTCAGCGTATGAGGGTCAACATGCGTTTTCCGTATATTAACGAACAATATTTCACTATGCGGGGAAAACCCGGTCTACTACTGCGAATAAGGTTTATATCGCGGGTTAAATGCCTTGGCGTGGGCGCACGACAACATTGATTCCGAACATATCACCATTGGTATGAATGAGCAGTGGTATGAAGTTGAAAAAATGCAGGGCAATGGGGATGGAAGAAAAGCAAGAATGGGCTAATTTCTGTCACCACGCTCGAGCCCCCTTGGCTTTGTTGAAACTTATTTCCTGCAAATACAAAAATTGATGTCGGGGAGCCTGTGGATGCTGAAAGGGTGGATTAAAGAGCCCCGTTATATGCACGAATTGCAGTGGTACTTGTGATAATTCGAAAATTCCACTACAAGATAGCGATCAAGGGCAACAGACAGAGACTATTTTCGAGCAAACATATATTACGAATTCGAGAAACAAGAGTACAACGTAGCTGATGGCCCCATCGCAGACGACGTGGAAGATTTCTATATACGTGACATTTCGCTCTGTACTCTGAAGACGGATGAACTCGCAAAACCTGGTCCATCGAGGATAGCGAAGCGAAGAAAAATGAGCTAAATTTTGTAATAGTGCATTACAAGTGGCCTACTGGGGATATCACACTAAAAAAACACGCCACATACTCTACCTCATGGTGGTGTCGAAATGAGTTATTATTTGGCCAAAACGCGCGCGTGTTGGAGTGGACATTGCGGCGCTCCACTAACGCTAAAACTATTGATTCTACAAAAACAAAGGTTAAACAAATAATAAAGGAGAAAGTATATCAACCCCTGAAGAAGTCGTCAACATCTTTTTATTTGTAGCTCCAGAACCCAAGTTATTTAATTTTCAATTATTTATTAAAATACCCTGTATATTATTATCAGAATTTATATCTTTTAATATTTATGATTATAATCTATTTAATTTTCTTCTTATCGGTATGTTTCTCTCAAAGAAAACTAGTAGTAAGGTAAGATTTCGTGTTTCATTACTTACAATCAAAGAGTTTCTCTTCAATATCTCAGGATATATTGGAAAATTCTGCATAAAAGAGGAAACTTGCTGCTAACAAAATAACTTCCTCTGCATTTCACCAAGTTCTTGGGACTTTCATTACGCAAATTATTAATTTGATGAAGGCTTTTATGATGTGTTTGCGAGCTTAAGGTAAATTCGAGCTCATATAAGTGGTCTTAAGTAGATGTTATTTGAACCAATTAATGTGGTGAAAATTAGGTATAACGTCGAGTAATTATGCCTGTCGTCGAGAAATTATTCGGCAGTATATTAACTCAATCCAAGTGCCGGTTAAATCCCTACAGTTTAACGACACTCGAATATTAACGAATATCACTTGCACATTTGTCATTTTGTAATTTATTATTTAGGAACCATTTTGGTCTATACCTATATAAAAGTAAATAATTTCAAAATTAAAACAAGAACTCTGAACACTGCTTAGCTAAGCCTTCATAAATCATTCTTATAAAATGTAATCATCATGCATGTTTACTATCGCATGAAAATTAAATAGAATTATGCCTCAAAGTTGTAAATTATTACTGCCGCATCATTTTATGCAATTAATTTAAAGCAGTAAGCTGTAAATAATAATTATTATATATGGTATACATATACCTATACGGCAACTGTAATATGTCATTTTCATGTGTCGTACAGTCTGCATTATATACCTAAATTGTGTACATAAGTTAGTTACCTATATAATTTGAACAACACATTTTCTGTTAATTAGCGCTAACCGTGTGTATTAAACTAGGTCCAAGTGGATATCAATGCTTGGCACAGGGATTTGAAAATGAATATTTAACATATTATGGCACTCACATGTGACAACCTGTTTCACTCAACCTGCTTAAAATTAGATAATAACGATTGCGTTACAACGAGCAGAATTATCATTATTTCAGATTGGTCGTATTCAGCAGAGCAGAATTGGTTAACTGATTACCGAAACCCGATTACGTATTTCGGTGAAGTTTGTAATTCAATCTTCTGACTGAACTCCTGAACATATTCTAGATCTCTTGATGACGGAAAACAGGGAATATTCGCGTGATTATTGAAATTTTTTGCAAAATTTATGATAGGGTGTCTGAGAAGTCAATCTGAGAAATATATACATGTATGTCCTAAATGACCACTTTAGAAGTTGCAGTATCTATATAAGTGAATAACATAACTTTACGAGTATTATGACGACTGAAATAAACTTTCCAAGAGAACATTTTAGAGCGAATAACGACGAGTTAAGTAGCAGTTCGTTAAATATTCCGGTTAGAGGAAGGAGGAAGCCTTTCGGCACTCCTCACTCGACTCTTGTACGAGATTAGAGTTATAGAGTAGACAGTCAGCACTATTGAATTAAGTAGTTTTCAGGGATCTTCCTTGAGGGTTTCATTTCAATTTCAAATCACCTATTTGCCTTAGCCGGAGAAACTTAAGTTAATCAGAAAGTACCTACGTATGTAAAGTTTCAGTGCATTGCCAATATCAGTTAGTGGGGAGCAAAACAAATAGAAAAACTAATATGATTTCCTTGAATTACTATGAATTAAACCCGAATCTATCGTATTTTTTCCGAACTTGACAGTGAATTTCAAATTTTATTACAACGATTACGAGGAAAACTAGCGTGGTAGTTTATCGAGCTTGTCCTCAACGAGTCGTCACTGAGTTCCCCCAAAAGAGACAAGCCAAGGACTCTCATATTAATATATGTAAACCAGAAATGTGAGAACATTAGTTGGGAATTGCTTTTCAGGCCTTATCGCGGCTTCAGACACGACTTACCTCTCGGGCCATGAGTAGAGGACTCTAACTTTTCACTCGGAACTTTGCACTACCCGTATATTGCCACCCGAAATGAGAAGCTATAGAGCGAATGAGAAACCGTACATGGATACATTCAACCATATAGCCCCTGGCTCTTGGTTTAGACCGACAGAGAAGGAAAAAATCGACCCTCATGTTACCTACATGTGGAATTACTCAGTATTCATCAAATGGAAAGCCACAGGTTTTCAGTGAATGATTTTGAATTTCGAAGCCTCTTCAATTATGTAAAGCGTTATTAACTAACTGAAAGTGTAACCATAATGAAGTAGAATTCTATTGAAATCTGTTATTATGAAGAGAAAGTTTCCATTTAATATAATTAGTGTGCGATTTTATCAAGAAGAGGGAATTATTGTGCGTCATGAAACAGTCAAAATATTAATTAAATTAGATTTAAATAAGTTCATTTATTCATTTGCTGCTTTATTTTCACCCTTATTTTATAGCTATGTAGATTTTTTTGTACATTCTTGATAGACTAAGCGGAATCCTAATCCATCAACTATGTTGTCTATGTTTAATTACTACAGATTAAAATAAGATTCAGTGCAAATGCCAAATCTTTGAAAACTTGTTTGCAAATTTGAATTCGATGTATTATGTATGTTACCCTAAAACAGGCTTCTGTTTGCATTGGGCTAACAGAGATCGGAAGGTACGCCTCTCCTCTGCATTTAAGGAAGATAGACCCCTCCATAAACGATGGAGATACCCTGGACCTAATTATATAGTTTTTATAAAACATCATTCAGTGAAAAAATAGTTTTTTGACAAAAAATAAAAAGAAAATTTTGCTGGACTTTCGATTTTCTTGATTCTCATAATACCTACCGTATGACATGGAAAACAACATGACGGCCGTAAAATATAAAAATTGACTTTTTAGAAGTTGACAGCTGACTGAAAACTTTATAGGATCTAGTAAGCTTAGAAAATTCTTGATCCGTTGGATGGATAGCTCCCAGATACCCTATCAAAACTTATTTATTTTCAATAATAAAAACGCTATGGCTAAAATATGGAATCTGGGTTTTTCCTTTTTTTCTGCATATCAGTTAAAAATGTAATTATCCTAAATGTCTTCTCATATAACTAATCAGTACAAAAACACACAACTTTGCCCTAATTTTTTTAAGTATCTTCGTATCTCTTACGATAACTAAAAATAGACACTTATATGTATATCTAATTTTTATCAGTACTTATAAGTTTAATTGTTGTTTGTTATAGTTGTAAATTTGGGTGAAGTTGCAGAATACTTTCTTTTTAGAGAACTACTTCAACATATTGGTTGTTGAGGTGTTTTCCATTTCAGTTTCACTCTAACTCATTTATTATTTAACTAGCTCATACCAACCTTATAACCTCCGCGATTACACTTCTCCAATCTGCGAATATAAGACATCAGGAATTTACTATATCTATCGTCCAAAGAGCTGAGACTGCCAGAAGGTGTTCGGCTATGGCGGACACAACACATCCGTTATTCAAAGTAATAATATGACGCAATGAACTAATAAAGAGTCAAAAGAGTTAATTGATATTATAGTCCTTCCTAATATTTTATAATCAAATATTTAATTAGTAATAAACTTCAATAATAAAATCGTCTGCCAGTGTGAATATCAATAAATGATAAATCAAAAATATTACTGATTTAGGTAACAGACTTCTTTTTGGAATTTTGATAAATTTCAGTAAATATGACGCAATGCAATGGAAATTTTAAAACAAATACATAATATTGCGTGTGCCGCTCATTTCGGTAATAAAAGGTTTGTGAATTTTACAGATCTCTCCTCATGAGATTAACTTTTGCATTATTCGACATATCGAGTGTACCTACTAAATTGTTCCACCAGCCGCTACTCTTGAGTTTTGACTTTACGATTTCTAAAATCGTCGTGTTGTAATAAAAAAAAATATAAAACTGCTTTGATTTTCATTGCAAAAAGGTATGCGCAAAATCCCGCTCTCAGGTTATGCAAGTTGTTTCGTTATTGCCAACTTTCATACAAGGGAGTAGGTAGATAAAGACTCAAACCAAGTGGCTATTTTTTAAAAAGGTAAGCTTTCGATTTTTGGTTCGGTTTTGATTTAGTTGAAAGCATACGAAATATATAGATGGACACTAGTTTGTCATGTAGGTACTCCAGATATCTCGTCCAAAACCTGTAATCGACATCATCATACAATGACAAGTTCCAGATGAAGTTTCCATTTGGAGAGCAACTCCAAATGCTATCAATCGATAGCACCAACCTTCTATTTAAAATCTTCATTCAATTTCATTCAAACAAAAATCACTTGCAATTGCTCATACTTACATACTTTTGTAGAACATACAATTGTTGGAGTACTAGGTCTTACTATAACGGCAACTGTAAATAGTAAGTAAATGGACTGTATAGCATCGCCATGTCATCAGAAGAGAAGCATCGATTCTCAATCGAGTTGTTGAATAGCGAACGATTTTATTATTGGAACTGTGCTCGTAGATATTCTGAAAGGCTAACAAGTGAACGTTACATACGTTGCCTTCAGAAACTTTTGTCTGAATTGTTTGACAAAGTCCGACGACATGAAGACGATAAAACGACATGAAGTGCACTTGGGCATTTCAGTCAACACGTCGATTGATAATTGAAGGAAGACATTGCAGAATGTCTTCCAAATAACAATGCTGTTGGAACCTTTCGTCTATTACTGCAGAAGTAGTTTAAAAATTCACGTTGGAGCAATGAGCTATGACAATGGCAAACAATAACCACCACCATATTTTTTCGTTAACACAAGACAGAAAATTAGTGTTATATTATATCAATTGCTTGGTAATCAGCAACTATCCTCAGCATATATTATAATTATCCACATTTGAAGCATCTACATATAATTATACTCCCTCATAATTGGTATTTAATTTGCAGTGCGAAGGTATAGTGTTATTTTCTACAACTGAACAAATTCTCTTTCATCTTAATGTACGCAAATATTTGCTGAGTTGGCATTTCACAATCGGTGATATTCTACCAAAACCGTCGCAGTAATTACTACATATGATGCGTACCGCCTGTGACGCCCTGTCTTGCCACATTACGCACCGCCCCTACCCCCTTCGTTCTCTTGATGCGACTGCTGACTTGTTTGCACGTAATTATAGAGTAGAGACGCATTCACTCGGAGTTTATTACATACACGCTCACACTCACACACATTCACCGCGCAGGGATCATCCCCCAGATACCAGGCATTAATTACGGCTTGTAATTTGCCCCAACTCTCTCCCGCTTTTAGATTTGCAACAGCTATGAAATTACGTCTGTCGAAGAGACATGCTCCTAATTCGCAGCTTTTAGAGCAGTGACACGAATGCGGCGGCCGGGAAAGAACTCTCAGACATTTCCGGTGAGCTATTTTCCGAGAGCGAAGGAGAAAAAAGGACCGTTTAAAGCACCTAATCTCCTTTTGAGGTTTCAACTATGTTTGCAGTAGCCAGAGCAAAGACTCAATGTAGTGTTTGAATGGCATATTCAGGAGTTTTCGTCTATGCATCAGGTATTGTGGGGTTTCAGATTGTGTGGGCAAATGCAAGTCGACGCTTGGAATTCTATGACGCAAACCGGCGTCAAAGAGAATCAGTCGCTTTGTCCGTTAGTGGTTTCGAGTTGGTTACCTCAACAGTGCACTTAGGAACTGAAATCAAACGTATTTTTTTATTAATCAGTGAAATCAAGTACCTACGATGTATGCATAATAATTTATTATAAGTGAACTATGATATTATGGTAAGTATTCTTTACGGAATTATTCATACTGCAATATTTGAATATGAAGTGTATTTACAATACATTATGTCTACCTACAGTTTTGTTGAAAGTTCCTGAATCATACAGATAAATCAATAAATTCTACACCCGACACAAACAGTCGTAATTACATTTACGAATGAATAAGTGAATTAGAGACCAATTAAATTATTTAGATTTAATATGCTGCTCATCATTAGTCGACATATCAAAGGATATAAACGGGCTATATTTTTTTCTAAAGTGGGCCTATATAATAAGAGTCGAATAAGAGAGTCATATCGAGGATAAAGCATTTAAACCTCTACCAGTCTACTTGTGATCAAAATGAGCTCGGATATTTAATGCGAAAATAGAGAGCAGCTCCATATTTCATGAACAATAATCCAGGTCGAAGACGCAATAATAATTCCTTTAACAAGATCGGCAATCGGTTTTAAAAGAGTTATTCAAGTCGTTCTTCCATCAGTTACAGGCATTTGTAAACTGGGAATATGTATTTCCAATTTTTTATTTTTTCACAAAAATCATGATGGTAATACTATAACGCAAATAGGTTCCTCAAATTCGGAATTTCCAGAGCGACGATCTCGTTTTCCGCAGGTCGCATTTATGGAAAAAAATATCTCTAGATACCTACGAGGCACGTTGATCTAATAACGTCATGTAAAACACGGTTAACTCCCCTCATTTTTCGTAACATTTCGCTCATAATTCCTAATAATGATTAATAATCGGACGGTGTTGGTGGGCCCGACAGCACCACGATCCACTCTGTGTAACCCTCCCAACGACGAGACAAGATTAACGGCTCGAATATGATAAAATATTGCTCTAATTAAGACTACAAAAAAACTGCAATGTCCGGGGAGCCTGGAGTGAATGTGACAGATACACCGATCCAGCGGCTACCGAAGAAATGGGTAAAAGGGGTGACATAAAAATCAGTTATTTTGGTTCAATTAATGTACCATCTGAAATCAATAATAGGTACCGAACTATTACTTACCTCTTTCTCTTCGGACATAATTGTAAAGTCGAAAAAAAACTATATAAATATTATTACTAATCTTATTATTACAACTATTATTGATATTATCATTATTATTACTATTTTCTTGTTTTTTTTTCTTTTCTTGTTTTCAGCGGTAATCAGCTTTTTTTATTACCTGAGAATTGTTGGTAACCATGGTCACGAACAGAAAAATTTTAAAACAGTCTCTAGGTGAG
The DNA here is from genome assembly GCA_910589415.1 of Malachius bipustulatus. Classification (NCBI taxonomy): domain Eukaryota; kingdom Metazoa; phylum Arthropoda; class Insecta; order Coleoptera; family Melyridae; genus Malachius; species Malachius bipustulatus. The sequence goes on from OU342632.1 coordinate 38,498,510, forward strand.
ATATCAAGCTTCAAAATTGTCTCATCAAAATTCACAAGAAAAACTTATTTCGAAAACGGGGGGTGGAAAGCAACAGAATTGCACAGGCAATAAATGCTCTCTCCCCATAAAGGTTTCTGGGCTAATTGGAATAGCAGCTATCCCGCCGTGCTACAATAGAGACTGGAGCACCTCCTGCCCATTCTGTTAAGACTCTGCAGAACGTGCTTAGCATTGGGTTATATACCCCAAGCTTGGAGATAAGTTAAAGTAATCTTCATCCAAAACCTGGACCCAGGCCAAATTATTCGTCCAATCAGCTTGACGTTTTTTCTACTTAGAGAGGTTTTGCGACAGCCTATAATTAGAGGTGAATCAAACCTATAGCTATCATATCTATCCACCCAAACCAACATGCCTTCATTACTAGCAGGTCAACTGAATCTGCAATACATAAAGTGGTCAGCAGCATAGACGCACCCTTGGGACGTTTTCAGATAATTAGAATGCCTTTGAAAAGACCACCTTCAAATCTACAGAGCTGGCGCTGAGCCATCATATTGTCCCTAAAACCATCATATAAGATGAATAGGAAACATGCTGAGACTGAGGGCTGTTAGCAAGGAAGAGTCGTCTCGTTGCTGCTTTGAATAGCTCTGGTGGACGATCTGATAAGGAGTCTGAACAATAAAAACTTCCTTACCATCGGCTATGAGGATGACATCGTCATTCTAATATCTGGCAAATACAAAACACCCGCTGTGAGAGCATTCAAGCCGCACTCCGTCGATAGAAAAATTGTAAAATTCAGCTTGTGGCTTGCGAGTTATCTCGGAGATCACTCATTCCAGGTGGTAGTCGATAATGACATTCTTTCTGAGACTTTTTTCGACAATGCCGGTGTGCCTCAGGGATCCATTTTATCTCCGACTCTCTTTCTAAAATTTACCAACTTTTGATTTTTTGCAATTTGCTTGAAACAACAAAAATCCCAATATGCAGTTTTGCCGATGACAGTACACACATTTATCTTCTACGTAAGATGAGCGAATATCTGCCATCGACGCACATACTCGCAGATATGTGTAAGATATAGTAAGAAGTTGCCATACTTGACAATGACATACAACAGATTCTAACTTGGGGCGAATTACCCTGAACCAATATGCAGGGAATGTCACGAAGAAGTAAAGACTGTGGAACATATCCTGTGCCGTTGTCCTTCACTCTCCAACTTCCGTGAATATATGCTTGACTCACATCAGCCAACCCTCAACGTTCTCATTGGAGCACCTCCAGGCGCCTTGGTCCAGTTCTTTCTGAGCCTGGGATGGCAAAAGGAGTGAGGCGGCCAGGGAAGGGAGGGGCGAGAACACAATGGGCGAGCAGCGCACTTGATCTGGCCTCCTAAGAATCAAGAATCCAGAATCCAGGGGGTTTACAAAGCAGCGGAGTAATTTTGGACGCCTTCGCATATCACCCTGTAGAAAACTATTTTGCAGTATTTTTAGCTTAAATCCAATAAAGCAGAAAAAAGAGCTGCCAAGATGCGAAAACGAAATCGATATCCCTTAGGGCTATCAAAAGTTATCCCCAATCAAATTCAACACTTTCAAGTTTGAGTAGTTTATTAAAACGCTAACACAAATTCCCTCGTCTCACTATGTCATACGCAAAAGTGTTTTCACGAAATTACTAGGTACGTCATTGCGAGTAATTTTATTTTGAGATAAAATAAGTTGCTGCGAAATTTAGACCACATATGAGAGATTATATTCTTCTGAAGACGGGCGTTTTAATAAAGTTGAAAAGCGTCACCACAGTGTGCTGTTGTTCACTACTTACAGTGACGCATTAAGCATAAACCATAAACGTTGGTGTTCCTGCCTTCGAAGCGGCTTAATTCTCCAGTAGTTTAAAAATGGTCGTTTCTTGAAAGTGGTTCACTTATATGATATGGGAAGTGGGGGGCATGGGTAAAAATACATCCATGCACGCTTCTCTTCATAACTTTCTTGCAGAACTGCAAGGCAGGAAACGATGTTTCTTAACACGATGATAGAATCTGGATATTTTTGATATAATTTTGAACCCGTATTATAATGGCGCTTGTTCTAGACACTTATTAGACCGACAAGGATTATCATCAGGTATAAATCCATATTAGATGATTAGCTTACTTTCTTCACTGTAGAATATGAAGTAAACTTATTCCATAATAATTCTCGTGAGGACATTTAACCAAAGTTCTCATTTGGTGAAGAACTTTATCTAATTGGTGATCAATTTTTAATATTACAGTTATTTTAGCTCGGCACGTGCTAGTTGAACGAGCGACTAAAGTCAACTGAATAATGCAGACGAATTATTGCTGTCGAAAGTGGCTCCTCAATTATTGTCACAGATGTTGCTACTTATCGCTTGAACCGCGTATACCTGCTTTGAGAGAGTACTTCACAGTCATTACTCTTGCGACATTCCTGTTGAACCTTTTTATAATAATAAACAAAAAAAATACATTAAATAAATGGATGAGTGTATAACTAAGCAAAACCAGTGAACAGGATAATGAGGAAATACCTAGGTATGTAATATATCTGATGATGATAATATCTTGTTTAAAAAGTTCAACTTGCACATTTCAGCGATGAAGTTGATTCTAATGATCATGTAATACATACCAAATTAGAGCCTGTTAAAATTTAAATTAATGAGGAGCTTGTTGTTGATTTACCAAGAAGTTTCAAATAGGGTTCAAATATTGTACGAATAAAGACTATGGAACAATCAATATAAAAAGTTTTTTGTAGTGTAATCTATACGAGTAAAACAGGTTTTTTTTCACTTGTGTCGTTATTTTTGCATAAAAACAGAAATATAAGCTTGTTAAATCATACAAAACCAAACAAAAGGATAAAAACTCGCCCCTAATTAAACATTAATTTTAATTTGAAGAATAGTTTATTCTTCAACAAGCGGAGAATGATGAATATTATTCACGAGGACGTCAATTTCAACACTAGAAGGTGACTATTAGAACGTCCAAGTGAATAATAGCCACTCAACGCGAGGAGAAGACTCTATTTTCATTTATTGTGACCCACCTCGTTTTTGACACACGTCAGAATAATTATGGCTTATCGGCTACAGCACGATACTATCGGTTCCACGAGTCGAGACTCGACGGTACACTCTTTGTCCGCAGTCGCTGGATTGGCTTGCGTGCTCTGTGAATCAAATACCACAGCCAGTTAATAATTAAAACAAGACCATAATATAGTGCGATTGTGCTACTTCATTTGATGTTCGATGGTATTCGTGTCATATTTATGTTCATGTTTTTTGTTATATTTAGTTCGGTATTCGAGTGATATGAACGCGTTGTCTTGTTGATGTTGATATGATAATCTTGATATCGCAATGACGTGACTTCCTGGTCAAAGCTGTGATTGGCTTTGACTTATGATTTTTATTTTATAATTTTACATGCTAAGCTGGGATTGATTCCTTTTTTTTTAATATAACTGAAATCAGCAGGATAATAAACGTTTCAGCAGTTTTGGAACAATGTTTTTTATGTCTATATCTTCCAGCAGGGTCGCTTCGATTGAATTCTTGAGTGATTCCAGGCTTTTGTTAAGCCAGTTTTTGTTTACCAGTAGGTACCTGTTATTTGTGAAGAATTTATGATTAGAACTATTTCTCAGCGAAAATGTTTGGACAAATAATGAGGTAAAAGACAAAGCAAACAAGTTTAAAAGTAAGCTCGGTGACAATGAAAAATTAAGTTCGTCGTCAAACATAAGAATTGGCAGTGACGCTGTAAAGTTCTGCTTGAAGATAAATAATTTATAAAATTCATGCATAAATAACAAATTGCTCAGCAGCAAGAGCTAGGGTTTATTGACCAGATCTATGAATACATTCCACGACAATGTATTTTTCAGGTGTAATAATCTCTACGCTGCTGCCTATAAACTCGGGCAAATTCACTTCTGCTAGCGCTCTGCGTCGCCCTAAATGATGTACGAGCAGCCCTAATAAACTAATCCCGGGGTCATTAAATATTTGCCACCCTCTGCTCTTTCCTGTCTGTCCGTGGTCCAACGTCCAAACCTTATGAAGGAAAGCAGCCTCGGCCTCTAGAATTAGTTAGATACATTGGCGCGTTCGCTCAGCTCCAAGAGACTAACAAAAGTAGAGATGTGACCTCGGTTTCCGGAATAAAAAAAAATCTTGCAGGGTTGAATGCTCGCTTCTGCTTCCAAGGACAAATAAATATATGAAAAAACTGATGGTGATTGCTTTCATATTAGTTATCAATTTTTCCCAAAGCTTTCGAATTATTTGGAAAGATTATCGAATATTACGTCCAGGCCCACTCTGTTAGATGATATTTGTTCTCTGGTTCTAACAACCAGACCACTTAAGGATTTATGCGGGTAGGTATTTTGAAAATAAAACGTAATTTAATAAGTACCTTTAGAAGCTTCATCAAAGCGATTTTGATGGTTTGGGAATTTTATTCAGGATCAGTTTTCTACCTATAAAAATGAAAGTCTTATTTTGATTAATCGATCGCCGGATTTTTCTTTTTCTTTTATTAAAAGCAATTTTTATTACGTAATCACTTAATCTTAATCCCTTACAACCATATAGTGTAAAAAGAGAAAAATATTTATTGAGTGCCTTTTCTATTTATTGCAGATAACGTTCATTTAATTTAATTTTTGTATCTTTCTTGGTATTAACACTGTCCAAAAAAATTAACGCCTTTGAGATGTGGAAATAACGACACATGCTCACGTAGACTCACAGGTTAAGGAACGAGGAAGTGCTAGCAGAATGACTATTTTAACCAGAACTTCTTTCAACCATAAAAAAAAGAGTCCTTTGGGTGTATCACGCAGCACGGCAGCAAGTACGAATTATTACTACAGTCGATAATCGTCAAAAAGTCAAGGTAAAATTGACAACAGGAGGAGCCCTGGACGTAGAAGAAATTCCTTGTATAAAAATTAAAGAACATGGTCTGGGAAAACCTAGGGAAAAACAACAGCTACACTATTATTTCCAACAGCAGCTTCGAAAGGTAAAATTGTCTTGATAGTCGCCCACCTTCGTAGAAGGCACATGAATAAGAATATTAAATGGAATAATGAAAGGCTTAGGGTACCTGCATTACCGACACTGACGCGTATACACTGCTTGGTCTATATGAGAATCTCTTCATTATTGTCATTAATTTAGTAAAATTAATAATAACTTCTGCTTATTACAGAAGTCTCATTATAGTCTCACTAAGTTACCTAACAAAGAACGCTTAAATTCTATCTTTCATTAGGTACCTACATTCTATATTTAAAGGGGCGTTTGAATTTCAACCACACTGCTGTTTATACACTTCGATTACATTCCGATGATTTCCACATCAAAGGAGACGTACAATATAGTTTCAGGCATTACGACATAATCTATTGATTTGAAAACAAAAATTATTCATTCAAGATGTAGCTCTTATCTGAAAGTATTGAAAGCGAATCGAACGTTTCCGCATCAGGAGAATTTTAAAAAGCTCCTCAATCAGCCGTCGGCGGTGCTCCGAATAACATTGTTTTTCTACTTTCTCTCCTCAGGCAAGCACAAAGAGAGCTAGCCGCCTCCAGAGCAAGAAATTTCGCAACAATACTTCCACCGTGGAACAAAAAGCAACCCCCGTCCCTCGTACGAGGGCACAAAGGAATATTTTCTAGAACCAATCTCATCAGATCCTGGAGATTCCGTCAATACTGAAACGACAACTGTTCGTTTTCCGCCCCGTCCTCCAAGGGCCGAGACATCTGAAGGAGGGAAAACAAAAATGCTACTTCAGGTCCGGAAGTCCGGTCTGCGCGACGCGACGAAATTTATGCAATTAGTATTCCAAGTGACAACTCTAAATCCAAACAGAGTGAGGAAGAAAATTTAATCTGCAACAACATGGAATAAACTGGAAGTAACTATCTACCTGATGACAAAAATTAAAACGGTGAGGAAAACCACGATTTAATCTTACCTGCTCCTTTTTTGTCATCAGTTAGTGATGGATTGTTTTGACATAGCTTTTATTCCGCTTGAGTTAAATCGTCTACAGCTTATCCCAGATTACGGTCACGACTAGCCAAAATTATTATGCACTCGCTGCTGCTTCGTAGATCACTCACGAGTTTCGTACTCGTGCAGGTACCTACTATTATAACAGGTAGTTAATAGGTAATTGCCTATTTTAGCTTTCAAGTATTTTTGTATTTTTATTTTCTTGAAGCGAAGTTTCTTATAATCCATCCTGATGGAATCGAGATCACGCTAGTGCTAGAATCAAGATTACACCAATAAAACAAGTAGGTAGTATCTAATAATTTTTCACTCCTGCACAGCACAATTATTACGCAAAATCGAAAAATTTTTGACCCCTATATCAATTTGATGGATGTTAGTGTCCCGATTCCCCATGTAAATTCTGTCTAGACCAGAATCTCCGAGATCGGCTCATTTAGGACCGACGCGAAATTGAATCCGATATTAAATTTGCGCTATCTAAAATGAAATCTTGATTATGGGCATCGCCAGTGTATCGTAGCCTGTAATAAAAATCCGAGGTTGCACGGGTTGCAAATATCGGTCCATCCCGCGAGCATGAAAGTAGTAATCCTAACCTATCCCGTCGACTTGTGGGCAGGTCATCTTCACAGGCGACGAGGTCCAGAACTAACGCAGTGGCAACTCGTTGGTTTTCTAGGAAAGGCACACGGAATCGATTCGCTCCCAATTTTTAGCGCAGTAGAGCATCAAAATTCAGCTTGTATTTATAATATTGAATGAAAATTTTTTAAGGCTTGATATCTCGATTTGCAGCCGTCCAAGATAGGTGCTTCGTTATTGTTAGTTAATCTAATGATAAAAAAAAACAACGTCGTCATTACTGAGCCTGTATAGAAAAAGTATTACGTCGATCGAAAAAATCACCTAAATTACAAAATTAACTTGTTATTTAATTTTTTTTTTCAAGACTCAAAATTGAAATATGAATTGAATATATTTAAATTTTGACATTAGATTTTCACATGTAATACCACTAGAGGTCAAATTATTTCCGGAAATTTTTTCGAGCTCACGAATATTATCGCGAGCCGAAGGCGAGGGATAATTTTCTTAAAATATTCGTAAGCGAGAACAAAATTTCCTGGTATAATTTGATTTCGAGTGGTATTTGGAAAGAAAATTTCACAACAAAATTAGTTTTGAATAGAAAAATTACAGTTTAATTGTTAAATAAAAATATGACATGGCGGCGTAACATAATCACGTGACAACGCCAAACTGACGTTTAATAACTGCGCCGCCATTATTAGCGCTGTCAAACACAAATTTTAGTTTCTAAACTTCACCAGCCGAGTGTGGTTTTTGATAATGATAAGTCGACAATTGCGGTATAATAGTAATTATGATTAGTATTGATTAGATGGCATTCTTTCCAAAGCGCAAGGATTTGCTCAGCAGATGGATTCTACCAACAAAAAGTGCCATACAATTAATTATAAAGATAAAGTGGTCGAACCCCCATGAATTCGCCGTGAGTTAATCCGAAAAATTATGTAAGTACCTACCTATTTCACATAGAATTACTAAATTAGGTAAATTAGGTTTCTTCAGATAATTTTTTCGATAGTGAATCCGTGATTTCATACGTGGTAATACGCGAAAACATCACTTTAATATTAAATTATAATAGAAACTTTAACAAAACGCATTGGTTGATTAATATTAATATACAGTCAACAGTTGACATTTATAAAGATCCGGTTTGTCACTATTAAACGTCAAAAAAATTTCCACTATAATACTCTCCAGCTTACCCCTGCAGGAGAAAATTTCCGATATAATACACAAATAACCATGGCAACGGTAAGCAATGCTCGTACTTTATTGGCTGAAAATTGATGGCGTGAAATTTTCACAGTAAAAATGAAAATAAGTTAAATTAAAGAAGTAACCTTATTTTGAATTTGTTTCAAAACTCAAAATTTAAAGATTAATTAGAGCGTATACAGGGTGGGTGACTTTACAGTCCGTATTTGTACAAGTGAATATCGAATGTTTTCGCGATTATAAAATAACAAACGAGTAATAAGTAAATACATGAGTAAAAACAGAGTAAAAACATGATCAATTTGAAAATTTTTTAAAAGCTTACATACTTATTATCAAAATTATTTTGAACCGCTTGTAACATCAGGATCCGGTGGCCGGAACAGCATTTCATTAACATATTATTTATGATTTAGAAAATAGGTTGTAATGCATTAGTGGTGCTAAAGTATATCTACGCGTATTTTAACCTCAAAATAAAAATGATTTTGTCGAGCGAAAATTGTTAAGAACCTTTTCTAAAACAACAGCGTGCTCAAATTCACGGACCTTAGATCAGTTACGATTTTTACGATTGCGATATCACCTAGCGGGCATCGCACATAACTAAAACGGATAACTAGAAAGAGAGGAAGGCAGACGTGCGAGAAGTGGCGAATGGTAGAAAGTACAGATGACATAAGAGTGGATCCATCCAGAGCGCGCGGTCGGGGACCAACGAGCGGAAAATGAGAAGACGAGGCTAAGCTGTGAAGGTGGGCGGTCATGTCGACGCACGGCGGCAAGCCTCACCTGTATCTTATCCTATTATTGTCGTTATCTTATCTTTTATCTTCACAATTAGAAGTTAAATCGCTTCTACATGTCTTCGTTTTGAGAACTTCGTCTCTTACAAGTTACTCGCAAATTAGCGGTCGTATTGCCATTATTACATTGTGATATCTAAATCAACCAACATGGGAATAAGCCATAGTGTTTCTGGAAATTAAACACTCCCGATGTAATCCATCCTCCCGGCCACGATGAAGTGAAGCAACGGAAGCTACGAAACTTTCGATTTCTATAGACTTTACTTATACAAGTACTTACATGACGTCAGCGTATCACCAGACAAAATCATTTACAATTAGTTAAGTATCTATTTTTATATCATGGAAGAGAAACGACTTGGTTGTTTTTTTTATCTCCTGCAAGCACTTTAATTTTGGTAAAGGGTAAATTTGTGTGCACTGCTACAATTTTTACCTACTGTAAGTAGAGCTTTTTGTGGAACATTTGATATTTTGACGAAGATTTTTTTGCCTAAAAAGTAAGTAAATTCGCCGTAGCAGATCTCGATATTTATAAAGCCTTGGTTGACTTTTTTATTTCAATTCAAGTAACTCTTTAATTTTAATACATTCAAAACTTCTTTTTCCATGAATTAGTCTCCTATTCCGTCTGATGAACGTTCTGGAAATGTTCTGTGGCTAATGAACAATGTTCGAGGCCAACCCAACCTTTTCACACACACAAGTAATATTCTACCATCGGAGTTTATTGTAGTAAACCAAATAACCACGACTCATAATATCAGAAAGTTTCCTGTCGAAAATTTTAAAGAATTTACCTATGAATCAGTATATTTATCACTTATCAGTATATCTAAGTATACCGTGATAATTGAAAGCCTGTGATAATTGTGATGGGTATACTGTGATAACTGTGATAATTTAAATAATTATTACCGTTTATAAAAAGAGGAATAAAAAATTAATTTTACTGGAACTTTCCAACCCTTATTTTCATGCAAAAAATATAAAGATGTGTTATACCATATTGTGAATATGCAAAAAAAAAATAATAAATATGAAATTTATATAATTCGTGCCTAGTAATAATAATAATAATAATATTTATTTCCTTATTGTAAATACATATTATTGTATTTTTTGTGGAAAATAAACAAAAATAAATCGTAAAATTAGTTATAAAGTTATAATTATTTAAAATTACAAATCCAAAGAATTGTTCAGATATTCATTTAAGCTGTAGTAACATTTTTGTAATAAAATATTTGGCAAATGATTATAAATTTTGGATGTATTCAGAAGATTCATAATGTGTGGTATTATGTTTATTTAAAATAATTGTATTAGAATTTCTGGTATTAGAACTGAAAAAAGTAAATAAATTTTTATTTTTATGTACAAAACAGAGACATTCGTATATAAATAGACTTAGAAATGATAAAATTTTAAAATTTTTAAACATTTTTTTTACAAGATGTCATGCGATTAACATTGCCTAGTATTCTTATGCAATTTTTTTGAATTTCGAAAATAATCAACCAATCAAAAGAATTACAACTCCACAAAGACGTACAATCTGACATCAAAAAACTTCAGAGAAATCGCTGGCAAGCGCACTGGATGAACCAAAACACTAAGCTCAGGCATATAGATCCCACAGTCCTTCCAACTATGACCATAAGTTCCAGCAGAAAAACGGCAACTGCGATTAGGAGGTTAAGAATAGGACATACAGCCATCACTCACAAACATCTGCTACTCAAACAGGAACCGCCGAAATGTGATTTATGTAACGAACAAGTAACAGTCGAACATCTTATCCTACATTGCAAAAAATACGAAGAAGAAAGAAGGCGTACAGCACTATCAACAACACTGAAAGAAGTATTAACCATAACACCCAATACTCTGGAAAAACTGGAAGCATTTCTTCAAGACACAAACATTATGAACGAACTGTGATAATATAACGCAATTGATTGTAGCTGACTTTATACACTTTGTAAATCTTGTCTGTATTTTATGATATCAATGACCGAAAGGTTGAGATATCAATCATATTAAATAAAAAAAAAAAAAAAAAAAAAGAATTTCCCGAATGTATTATTCCGTATTTTAAAATAGAATAAAAATTTGAATAATACACTGTTTTTAAAATTCCTAATTTTAATCCTTTATTCTTTAAAAATCTAAGTTGGAAGCAAATTTTGCACAGTTTTTTTAATATTGTATTAATATGTAATTTCCAATTAAGAGTTCTATCTAAATTGAAACCCAATACCTAATTTTAAAGATTCTACGTTTTCAATATTGAATTTATTATTTAATTGAATTGTATTTTTATTTCTATTCTTATTTGAAAAATTAATTAATTTTGTCTTTAGAAAATTAACTTTAGTCCTATTCAACTCACACCAAGTAAATAATTTTTCCAAGATTTCATTTATTTTAAAATTAATATCAATATTATCGTTCGATTTAATTGAAATTGCAAGAAAAGTATCATCAGCATAAAGTAAAGTTGGAATATTTAAAAAAGCAGGTAAATCATTAATATAACATAAGAATAAGAGTGGTCCTAAGATGGAACCTTGAGGAACATCACATTTAATTTTTTTCCAATCAAAAAATGTCTTATTGTTTTCAAAATCATTTATTATTATTCTTTGCTCTCTGTTAATTAAATATGATTCCAAGAAATTTAATGCTGTACCTCTAATACCCATTATGTTCTAGTTTTAATAAAAGAATTTCCAAATTTACAACTATTGTATAATTATCATCTAATTTTGAATATAATTCATTTGTTAAATAATGAATTGCTAGGTTCGTTGTTTTTGTTTTTTAAAAAGCCAAATTGTTGTTGATAAAATATATTTTTTTTTTATATTTAACTTAAACATATTAAATTTTTATATTTTTTTTTATTTAAGAAATCTAATAATTTTTCAGAAAAATTTTTTTCAATCAGTTTAGATAATGACGGAATTAGGGAAATTGGTCTCAGTGTACGATAAATTTCTAGAAGCAGCAATATTAATTCGAACTAATAATTTTATTCATCCTAGAAATTTTTTAATCTAAAAACTGATTTAAAAGTTTGCTCTATCGTCTATCTACCTTTTTATATTATTATGAACCACAATACCCTTGTGGAAACTAGAGTTGTAGATTCGCAAAAGTTTGCTAAATTATATTGAAAACTACAATTGATGTGAAAGTTAGTTTCTCCCGTTTTGATCAACTTTTCCTGGCCTGGCAACATCCCACTTTGTAGAGCACGAAACATAATTTTATTTCATATCTACTGAGAATAAATTGTTGGAAAAATTTCCATTACATAATAATAAATGCACTGCACAAGTTCTTCCAGTGAAAGAAATTCAAAGACAAATTTATCATAACAACTCAACTTTGAGTAAGAAGAAAATGTTAAAAAAATATTATAATGTTCATAGATTATTATTGATTTTGATGTTGTCAATATCGATTGGAGTTTAGAAGTTTGTGACATTTATATACAAGCAAAAATGTTACGTTATATCAGTCAATTTATAGCTTGTTAGAAAGGTATTGAAATCCGATACAAGCAGAATCCCTCCCTGAGGAACACCTTTTCTTAGAGTAGTATTAGCCACTAATGTAATCTTATACAAATAACATGCGTGAATAGAGAAAAAATATATTTCTTTAATATCAGAAGGAACCAATCTTCTGATCAAGGACTTCTGACCACTTCTGCCATCGAAAAAAGGGAATTTTGCTGGAAGCTAAGCGCCACTGCCTTGTCCATCTTCCCTTATCAACCCAATAGCCTGCTGGTCATGTACTGGTGCGGCTATTTAATTTTCAGTTCTATCATAGAGCCTGCTCGTAAACCCGGGATTGGCTTGGAGGGTTCCAGCAGGCTGTTCTCTATGCAAATACACCGAGATAGAAACTAAGTATCCCATGACCTGTTCCCGGGTCGCTCTGGGGACCGTGTGTGCGTGCCGCAATGCCGATCCTCATCCTGCACGCCCTGCTGGCACTCGCTACGTGAACAATGGAGAGTTTACACACTATGATAATATGCGATGGTCAGTTAGGACACGAATTTGCATATTGTAAAGTGAGCGTGCATGTTATATATGCGAACAAAAACACTGCCGTTCCTAGATATCATAACGTGGATATAATTTACGCAGATGAAATGATAAATGTTACACATATTATGCAGCGCAGAGATAGATGATGATGATGAGGATAGGATCTTTGGAGTTTTCGGGTTCAATTTTACATAAGTACAGGGTGATTCGTTGAAAAGGTACCCGAGCGAGTCGAAAATATGTCAGAAGAAATCTTAAAGGGATGCAACCCTTATCATATGGGGCGAATAATTTCCATTAAATACCAGAGGATAACAATAAAAAAAATTATTTCGAATCACTTAGGAATAGTTTTATTTTCTTACATCCTCACATTTTTATCTGGATGACCAAAATGATGCCCTTTGAACCTTTAAGCTTCTAAATAAATTATGTGCATTTGTCAGCATTTCAAGCATGATCTGGGGAGCAGATCCTTGTGCGCTAGCCTTTCCTTCATTTTTTGGGTGTCGTATCTTGCATTATTAACACAACCGGTTTTGAAAAATCCTGACAGGGAAACTCTGTCAGGATTTCTGTCAGAAACTCCGGAAGATCCGGTTGCACGAACGTATCTAATACTGATTTTAAATTGCAAATTTTGAAAATTTGATGAATATTTTCAATTATCTTTTATTTTTTATTAGTGTGTAAACGTGAATAGAATTTATTTCCAGCAACCTCAGATCAATATTTTTATAATACAGGGTTTTTTTTTAAATTACGATCGTGCAACCGGACATAACAGTGGCCTCCATCAGGCGAACACGCTGTCTGATTTAAAGAATCGCGTCTTTCTTTTGTGTTTCATTCAGTTACATTCATTTTATTTATTTTATTTATTACATTCACTGTGAACCACGGTGTAAGACATATAAGGTGAGTGAGCGAAATAAATATTTCAACAGTAAGCGAAGGGATGGAACCGTCATAGTCAGTGTAAGAGAGAGTCACGTCATAGAGAGCTCTGACATCTTGCTCTTACACACATGCAAATTACCACTATCAGGGTGTCATGCTACTGTATTTGATTTTTTTCTGAATAGGCTATAAGAAAAAATAGATACAAAGTGTGTTGTGCCTAGTTGTAGAAGTTGGTGCATACTACCATGGGTAGGTAACTCATCAATTGATATTCCAGCATTTAAATTTTAATAAAATTAGAACATAAAAGCATGCGTTTATCAGTGAATATGCGTGAATCATTTAAACTAGCGCTTGTACGGATGAAAGGCTCGACAGAACGAAAGATTGCAACCGACTGCGACCAGACACCTGGGTAAACCTGGGGTAATGTGACGATATCTGCTCGCGCTTACAGATGTCGTTCCGCCATATTGTGTCTTACACCGTGAAGCGAACACATTCTTCCTGTATTACGGCTGCGCCACCTACGTAGAGTTGAAATTAATTACCCTTGCTATTGCGCAACGTCAAATTGCAATGAGCTCTTCCACTTGATAGTCTAGAGAATTTCACTCCACATAATCCACATATGTTTCCGACAAATCAATCTACTTATATGTAGGTTGGTTTGCTTCCTATTCGGCACGCTCCTCTGGTGGTGGTGATGTGTCAGACCGATGAGCTAGAAATAACCAGTGAAACATCGAGGTCTCTGTCTTCATCATACCAGTGTGGTCGTGTCGTTCAAAAAACGTTATTCTATTATAGTTTGTTACAGTCGTTTCACAGGACATTTTTTACTGATCTACTTTGTTATACCAGCTGGTCTTCATTTCAATCGGTTGTAATTTCAAACTGATGGAAGTCGCAAATAAATTTACAGAGTCGATATTTTAAGTCGATTATAATTATTATTCATTTCATTTTAAATTTTTATCTTCAGTACCTACCTAACTCAATGATTAATTTGATTAAAATCGGATATTTTTTTTACGATCGGTTGTTTTAAATTTCAGTGGACATTTTATCGAGAGAACACATGTGGAAAATTGTGTTCAAATATCAATTTAATTCCAGTTACTCACAAGGGCAAATAATAATAATAATAATGCTCGTATATAACCGGGGGCAATTTGAGCCCAAAAAATGATGAATGAGTATATCACAGCTTTTTGCAGATACACCCACCCTCTCCCCTTCTCGTATGAGCATATAAAGGGGCACATCAAGTGGTATTCCCAGATATTGGCAAATATTAAATATGGGGCGCCACCGTAGAGTGAGTATGGATAGCGTGATCGCTCATGAAGGTATATCCGTTGCTGAAATAATAAACTTATTGACAGTTATGATTTATTAGCTTCCAACTGAATCAATATATATAGTATACCTACACATAACAGTAAGCCTATATTTCATATATCACACCGATGTTTTATATAAGGATCGATGAACAGGGCCGGATTCAAAAGTGTATTTATAAGCCACCCTGGCAGGCTTTTTTTATTAAAAATATGAAAGATTGGTTATTAGAAAAACTAGAAGAGCGAAGATAAAAGGAGCAGGGGCGTCTAATTTTTGATTGATAGCGATGGTGATGAATTAATTGTTTTACGCTAAACCTGATATAAAACTGATACCACTATTATTTTAGACGGTGACTGGAGGAAGCACAGTGTAATTTTTGAGTGAAAATCGATTTCCTAGACGGTCGACTTGAGCTACCCAATTGTTGAAAAAGTTCAAATGACTTCCTCTCGGTTCAAATTCTTTTACATTAAATTTTTCTATATTTATTTAGAATATGAAATTTTGATTTTCATCAAAATAAGTTAAACCACATACCAAAGCCTCAATTGACATTTGGTCGCAGTGGAGGTGTCAGATGTCACAAATGTCACAAAAACTCACCACAAATCTAATTTAAATCTAACTACCTACATAACAATCAAAAATGATGTATGGTGTTCGTTTATGAACTTCCGCCGTCAGGCAAAACTCTAATTTTAAATGCATAATTCCGTCGGCGGAACTCTAGCCAGGTCGTTAAATGTTTCCGAAGCCAAGAAAAATTAAAATGAAAGATCTGGATTTTCGAATGAACCTAAAGTTAATTGAACAACAAAAAAAAAAATGGTTACAAGAAAATTAACAGATTTCTAAGGCCATAAAGAGAGATATGGTATTGCTAGAAAGAATAATAACACTCAAATCAGGATACCTAAAATTGACTACATATAGGTAGATCTTGACGATATGGACATATTATTGAATTTATAGTTCTGAATTTATACGTTTTAAATTTATAGGTTTTGAAGGAATTTGTATAGAAATATAGAGGAAGTGGGCCTGTCTCTGACCTGTACTAACATAACTGAAACTAACATGCCAGCAAAAACAGAAAAATTAGACTTTCAGAAGACTACAAACAAATGTAAATCACGAAGCGCAGATAAAAGCTGCCAATTATGTCTTGAAATTATGTCGTAAGATATGGTTCAGAGTGATACACTGCGGACCGAACCACACAAAACCGTTTTCACAAAAAAAGACTTATCAATCAAAAATTCCTAATTATTTTAATTTCATGTGAGCTGAAACTAAGATTCAGATTTTTGAAGGCAGTTATTGAGAAAGTAAGGAGAAAGCAGATGTCATTGGCGCATGACTTGCCAGTTTTGAACAGGTTATTCGTCTGAATATGATTTTAATTTATTTTATGTGTATTTGAATAAATATTATGTAATATAGTCTTCTTTGAATAAACAATTTCATATTTTTCAACCAATAGGTATATCTTAGGCAGATTTTCATCGTTTGGCAATTCTGATAGAATTGGTTTTAAAGTGTGCATTTCATTCATAAAAAAGCTGCTTGAAATTTTCGGACGAATAGCATACCTCACGTCATCATCGAGTATGATTCTCTTCTGACCAGAAGTTACAGCTTTATTTGATATTTCAATCATTGATAACTCTGAAGACTGTTACAAGCAGCAATTAACACTAGTTAAACTAGCAGACTAAGACTAACTACGTATCTCTTTCACTAACATATATCCAGATTTCTAACCTTATGATCCTTATACACTTTACTCACCCTCACTCGCTCTTCTTGTGTTAGAACGTGGCGTTTTCTCGCTGATGACTTACTAGAATTTCCTGGGAATTCCATTTAATCAAGAGCCAGAAGACACTTGCCCATCTTTAGGGATAAGTTATTGTTTGAAATTATTATGCTATACGTATAGAAGTATATCCAGCTATTCACTAATTATGTAACACTACCGCATCACTTAAAACTTGTAACATTAAAAGAAGGAAGCATTAAAGCCAATTACGCAAAAAAAAAATTAAAAGCAAAAGACACACATGCCTGTCCCCCCCTATGGCAGTGTAATCACATTTCTCATTTTTTGTTCCCGAGAACCTGGAAGAACTACTATAGAAACACAAAAACAATCACGATAAAATCGATATAGACTATTACTAAAGTCTGTTTCAGCGAAACTTGTGCAAAAGCCATAAATGTCATCAGTTTCGAAGCTCCGCCTAAAATAGTACAGTGGTCCTAAACATGCCTACTTACAAAAACGTGCATTTTGCTATAAATACACTTAATATTTGGTGTACCTGGCTATAACAAATGTTTGGGATTTCTGGTTTACCCCGATAATCTAAAATATGCCATGTTACTGGTTGTTTGCTAAAATGCCTGAATATATTCCTCTCCTTATTCTTCATAAACATCTGCATTGCGACTTACCTTTTCTTCAAAATTTGACGTCAGAAAAGTAAATAGTTCTTCTATTGTGTGACGACGACAGGCTGGGCCAGAGGGTGGGATTACCTGTGACGGGTTTATGACTTTTGCACAAGTTTCGGTGAAACGGACTTTATTACTATTGGTTATGTTTTTCTACATAGATAATAAATAGTAAAAAACAGTAGTCACTGGCAAGTAAACGCAAGAAAGATATTAGTGGATTCATATGAGGATGTAGTGCTTTTATAAAAACTCAAGACATTTTAATATAAACATTTTAATTTATAAAAGTCCCTATATAAAAAAAGGTTTACCTGTATAGGCATGCATCAGGATTCTAGGTAATTTGTGTGACATAAGAATTGAAGAAAGCCTCGAAAACTACTAGTTGATGGACATGCATAGCTGGAAACTAAGTAAAGGAACTGTCAACATGTACGGCGGGTAAATCAAAAATTTAAAAGGTGCTTTTATTCAGGTAGCTTTACGCTAGACACAAGATCATAAAAAATGGAGGATTTCAGTTGTCAGACTATACTTACTACAATGAAGTCACGATACTTCAATAGTGAAGTTACTCGATTAGCTAAAAGACTGAAGAATTCATACACCTATAAATTCACATGCTGCGTAACTACAGACTTTCAAATAATTTAACATGAAACTCGACACACTTATAGGTAGGTAGTACTGACAATTTGCCTAATGTAATATTTTGAACAGATACGCTTTTTTATTGCCATTGTTACATTTACTACATTTACCTGAAAATTATTGGTTGTATATTGTATAAGCAACAATAGACGAAAATGTTTTTTTTTTTTTTATCAAGGGTACTTTTCCATTTAACAGCCTTATGGTTTATTAGACTGGTCGTGCTGTAATTAATATGAAACTTATTTCACTTGTCTTAAGCTCGATTATGATACTTCTATAACAACTTGCATGTCTGAGATTATTACCAGAGCTGTCTAAGTACAATACACTCGTACGTATAACAACTAGGTCTCTGGAAATTGGATCAAGTCCAACTCTGTGCAGACGCCCAATGCGATATCGTTTTTCGGCGTCAGAACTTCTTAAATTTCGAGATCGAAGTATAGAAGGTGAAGTGAAACGTGGGGTTTGGAGGTCGTGCACGGGGGAAGAGAAAGGGTGGTTTACTTACGGTTAGTCTGATATTCTCCCACTTGGCTACCGTAGTGATTGATGAATTTCCCTGAAACAATGTCAGAATTTAAGAAAAAAGGTTTTTTTATTAACTTGAGAAAGAAAATAAGAGTCGGATTTGATAGGATTAAATTTAATTTAATGTTTCTGATTTATCAGGAGTACCTAAATGTTATGTTCCATAATTTAATTTTATATCCTAAATACGCCTTATATTAGAAGAGAGAGAGAGAGTTTGATTTTATTACCATTACCATCCATGAATGATTTCACTTATGTTGATATTTCTATTTTTACAAGAACCTAACATCATTTTTTATGACATTAAATATGAGAAATGATTCAATAACCAAACCAAAAAACCTCGTAGGGCGAACAAATTGCAGTACATAATAAGGATAATGAACTGACATTATCAAACGGGACGTCCATTCGTCTACTGAATGTTGGACCCACAAACCTGTTAGTTATTCTTGCCCGAAATTCAAGCCAAGGCATAGAGAGAGCCCCACCGCTGCTGAAACACTGAAACGGGGATGCATTAGGTGGACTACTACCAGCGGCTGAAGTTTTATGATAGCTTTTTTGTGTTAATTACAGTCATTATGTGTCGTCGTTAAAATTCGCGTTTCTTTTAAAAATTCCATTATACAGGACCTGGTAATGGCCGAAACTTTTCATTAGAATCGCGTGCTGAAATTGCGTGAGTTTCACAACGTCTGAAATGCTCTGAAATGCTGAATGTTGTACGCATGATGAAGCGGCCATTGTTCAGCTAACTTCGGTGGTTGAATTTATTCCTCCGACGGCGTTCGATTGTTTCCCAACTTGTTGAGTTTCAGGGAAATCTGAGTCTTTAATTTGAAGTTTAACGCTTCCTCTTTTCCGCTTGTGAAAAACAAATCAATTTATTTGCGAAAATCCTTGCAACATCGAAAACCGTGCAATTTACATAAAAAATTTGAAAAATTGTGGTCGCAGAAATGATTATCGTAAATCATAAATTTAATGTGGAAACTTGCTTACAATAATTCCTATAAACAGTATGATAAATGACATTATAAGTGCTTCACATTACGATGTAAGTGGATTTTCAGGTTTCATGCAACAAGAAGTTAAGCTCGGGTAGGTACGCCAATTGATAGTGTTTCAAGCTAGACACGTCAGAGTTGCCAAATCAAATTTTAAAATCTCTACAATTACATTTACCAAGCAAATCCTCAATTTAAGTTACAGGTTGCAAGTATCCCTAAACAAACAGTAGAATATTTTATTAATCGTTACCCATGTTTAATTTCCCAACCCAGTACTGTCAATGTTACGTCGTTCCAAATTTTAAAGCTCTGTTATTTATGCACGAGAGGACAAGTGTAACGACGAGACCCCCGGCCCCATTGTCTGTCGCGAAAAGCCACCTTGTGATCGTCTAGTTTCCCTAATTTCTCTTAATAGGACCGCTGTGTTTTCCTACGTTGTGTTTACCTAGTTTTTACCGTAGTCACCCCTGCTCTTTGATTGAGGTATGCCAGGATTACTATGGCCGAAACGGATGCGCAAAAGAACCTACTGGGATTTTTCTTTTGTCGGAAAAGCGGGGAAATTTACTGAGACTCGTTGTTAACTGTTGGCTTCCTATCAGGGAGTTTAAAAGCGAGTGATGAGCGAGAGAATTCGTTTGCAAGGGTGTAAAATGGTGAATGGCGAGATGGGCTGTGTTTTTGCATAGAGAGTACAAAAGAAAATGGAAAGCGAAGAGGGATCCCTTTCATCCATCTTTCAAACTATAATCCATTTCGGATTCCACTCTTTTGCACACCTGTGCTTTCTTTTTGGTTTTTGTTTCGTTTACAGACTACCCGGTATATGCGGGAATGTCTTATTGTTTTGTTTCGCTTTTGTTTCGGTTACAGACTATCCGGTATATGCGGGAATGTCTTATTGTTTTGTTTCGCTTTTGTTTCGGTTACAGACTATCCGGTATATGCGGAAATGTCTGTGGGTTTAACTATTCAACGATTTTCCTTGCCTATTTTCCTTTTTCTAGTTTCTTTGATCTCACTTCAAGCAACGGCTTGAATTAATTAAGGAATACAACCATGTTGTTTACAGACGACCCGGTATATTGCGGGAATGTCTGAAGGATTTGCTATTCAATTTCTAGTACGAAATTAGCATGTATTTTCAACCGGGAGAATCATCCTGTATGTCTAGCTGAGTCGCCTGTGGATTTGACTCGGGTTAAATATCGCGCCAAGACGGTTGGGGGCAGTTCGGCTACCGAGCTACAGCGGTTCGTGTTCCGTTACGGGGGTTCGGGAAGCTTGATGCGAGGCTCAGTCGAGTACGGGGTTGCCACTTCTCCTGAATGCTGACTTGCATCTTTTATAAAATCGTTCCTTCCGATTCTCTTTTATTTAATGATTTTATTTACACAGTTGATTTACCTAGGAGTGTTAATTATTTCACCTCCGTTTATTTAATTCATAACCTGGGTGATGCTGTATTTAGTTATCACTTTGTATACCTTGTTGTTATTTGTCTTGTTCTACCTTTTATTGCACCCGTCGATGCTGCCTCGTCAGGCGAACTTTATGTCATACAATTATGTTACCTTGCCCTCAGGCATTTGTTACTGTTATACCTGATGATTTACCTTACTCGTCATTCGAGTACTTATCGGATTGAAACCTTAATCAACTGTATTATTGTAGATTTTTCTACACACCTTGATTTATTTCCCGGAGCATGTTGGCTCCGTTCGAAAATCTTTGTTCCTCAACGTGATTATCAGCTGACCATACTACAGACCACGACTCTTTAACCATTAATCTAGTTAATGATTGGAAATGCTGGACTTTTATCCCTCATTCGTGTTTAGGCATGTTTACGGACAATTTACTCATTTGATTGTACGGCACCAGCCACCGGTCCGCCAGTAACACGAGTACGTCGACCTATCAACCCAAAGAGCGTAGATAGTATGATGAGAACATAATAATAACGTTTGTCACATAAGATTTAGGTATGTATAGAATCTGGTTAAAAGAGCTTCGGAAAAACGACCTTATGATGATACTTTGGTTTCTGAATTTTCTTCTTTGGCTTTCCCATACTCGGGATTAATTTTGATTTGCTTTGGATTTTTATTTGTGAATTGCGATTCATGATCCTAACTTTATTTTGATTATTGGATTTCCTGACATGTGAGGGCGTTTATTACACCTGGCAACCTTGCTTTGTTTTGCGTTATTCTGTCCTGCTCGGAGGGTACTTTTGCCCTGTTGTACGATTTCCACTTTAAAGAGGTATACTCTTGTATTGGTACAACGGAGGTCTTCACCTGGACATCGAGGTGGATCCCTCCCCCAACGTTTGGAAATAGAGTACGTATTCTAACTCCTAATTGGGTGTTGTAATGGAATTAGTATTTCCTGATAATATTTGCGAATTAACAGAGGCTACATCTGACAACGCTGCCTAGTTCCATCTAGACCTGTACTAACCGGGGGTGCTCTGCTATGTGATCTTTATTTATGGTGTCATATAATGGCGAGAAACTCCTTTCACTTTCTAAATCGTTTTTAAAGGGACTGCTTCCTGCCCAACCATCTGCGCTAAATAAAAACTCGGACTCTTCGAAGAATAGGATGATTGAATCATGGGCCGTTTTGTTTACGGATTATTAATTTCTGATCCGGGTCTATTTTCGCTCCTAGCTCTATCTCAATTTCCTATGCGTGAATATGTATTTATTTGATTTGTCGAAATATTTCTTCTCTGCCGGGTTCGTTTTGTTTATAGACGTGATTGCGTAGGTACCTACGGGGGTGCCGCCTGATACCTAGTTAATTATTGTGTCTGATTTAAAATGGGATTTGCACTCGTGAATTTGGCGAATCTGTTTAATTATTTATTGACGTGGATTTTGTTTCGAAGAGAGATCTTCCCTAACTATTTTCTCAATGGATTTTCCCTAATTTGTGAAGGAAATTCCTTCGGAATATGCGCTTTGCCATCTACTAGTGAATTGGTTCGAAGAGAATTTGCCAACTGCGAATATTGAGTTCGAGATGCGAATGAAGTATGTTTCACTGGGATTTCCCGGGATAGGTAAAGGAAACTCGACCGGAGTCCACTAAATGCCATCTCTAGCCGAGTTTTATTAGAATTGTGATTAGAAATTGTCGTGAAACGATTGTTTTGCCCTTTTCGGGTTTTCAACTGGAATTTTTCCAAGGTAGATAAAGGAAATTCGACCGGAGTCCACTAAATGCCATCTCTAGTCGAATTTTCGGGTATAGATAAGGATTAGGTATCCCGGAGTCCACAATATGCCATCTCTGGGTACCGTATAAAGGGTTAGGAAGTCGAATTTTATCTGAGAGCGAGTTGCTGGAAGACGTCTGCTTTTATAGAAGCAGTCGCCCGCTTTCTAAACACCGCGCAATAATGAACCTTATCGACACTGCTCTCATTCTGTGATTTAGTCCTTAATCGTATCTCAATTGTCTTGAGATTTGGCGAGTTGACCTCGCGGCTACCTCACTAATTTGTCCGAAACCTGCACTATCTAAATTTTCCTTCAAATCGGTCAACGCGTTTAGGTACTTTTCATTGTGTCGACTTACTAATTATTCTCCTGCTTATACTTCATAGCGTCTTTTCACCTACTTGTTGTCTATGTAGCGTAATGAACTTTCGGCGGCTGTCATATCTTAATTCTCCCTATCAATACGTGTAAATTTCATTATCGTGGGCAGGATACCTAATGAGTTTCTATTGTGTATGCGAGGTGTTATTGTTTACTTTACAAAACTTTCCACCCGGTCGGTGGTCGGTATCTCGTTCACGCAGCTAGGGAATGTCCTTCCAATACCCTGCGGCAATATTCGGTGCTGGTGCGTTGCTACCCTAGCTCGGTCGTTTTAGAAGCTGGCTTTTTACCAGAGCGAGAACATTTCTGTTTATGAATATTTAATGTGCAGGCAGGAATTGTTTCTATTGATGCAACGGCGCGTAGCTGTATTTAATTTCCTAACATAATCTTTGCACTGTTTGTTTTTTCGATTTGAGCTGATTTAATGAGGCGAAGGAAATAATTTCCTTATAATCCTACCTAGGTGCGATCCATTTCACAAGTACCAACTCTACTGTTGTAGAAAAGTCAAAAACTTTTTAAAAATAGTTCCCATATTCACTTATCCGCGCTACGTATAAAGTAAGTATAAATTTATGGACTCATCTCTAAACTTCTATAAACTTTCAATACTTCAATTCTTAGAGCAACTGTAGTTTTACCAACTTTTAGGTCACTTTTCTTTCTCATAAGTATAACTATCACTAGCCTCGCAGCGTTCGATTTACATCTTCATCTTTTGTACTTTATACTTACTTGAAACTTCATGATATTTGGAAATTAAGTGTCTAAAATTTTGATCATCAACAACTTAAAACTCTTCATACCTTAAAATCATTCTATTGGTTGTATGTCAGGCATATTTCTTTATTAGTTTTAAAAACTTACGTCTTTGTTAACTACATTAAATATCAAAATATACAATATAACTAGATATTTTATATTCTTTGGAATCTTAAATAGAAACCCTAATTTTTTATTGCAGATTGGAATTTTCCGACAAAAAAACAAAGTGTTTGAAATGTTATTCTCAATTCATGAATCTTTTTCATGAATTGGGACAAAGAAAAAACATCTTAAAATTTAACGTAAATTCTGAATCTGCAATAAAAGGTCCTGACTATGATTTTATTAAAGTTACCCCCCTAAACCTAAAAGGAGGTGGGAGGGGGAGCAATTTCCTACATAATTTTAGCTGTAAAATTTCAATCTGCAACAGAAAAGAGGGTTTCCTGTTTAGGATTTCATACTTTAGCTCCCCTCCCCGCTAAACCTACAATAAGGGGGAGGGGAATTAATTTTTAGCACTAAAATGTTTTTCCTCCATGGAATGATTTAATTTTGACTGTGGACATTGTATCGTAGAGTGTGCTAAAAATTAATGGAAGTTTCAATAAATTTAAAAAACTTCCCTGTTCGTGTTATTAGAGAACATACTTTTTCTAACGATATCACATGATTGTTTCAAAAAAACTTTCGTCTAGAAAATCTTGATATTTTAGGTATGGTAAGACAGAAGCATTACACAATAGTGTCTGAGTAGAAAGGGCGCCACCTGGGCAGATTGGATTTCCCTAGATCTAGGGAAAAATGGCAGTCTAGGGAAATTTTACCTGAACTGACCTGGCCTCATGCAGAGCCGACGGGACCTGACCGGACCACATGCAGAGCCGGCGGGGTCTGACCCGGCCTCACGATAGCAATAAATCTGTCAATTTAATAGCTTATTTATGTAAATTAAGGTCATTAATCATATACGGAAAGCAATACTAATGAGTTCTTTTGTTATCGGGGGTCATTAATCAGGCCCACCTGTCACTCCTTTGTTCGGCGGCCCTTTGTCGGTGTTCCTTTGTGTGAAATACAATAGAATTAATTATGTTGTTATTTATAACCCTCACGTGTCACTGAATATAAATTGTATAATTTAAAAAAACCTAATCCCTTAATGTCATCTTAATTGTTATTTATTATACCTATTATGACCCCACGGAGATAGCGGCGATACCTAGGAGGTGCACACGTGCACCATTAATCATATCCGGACTGCAATAAACCTATCAAGTTAATTGTTATTTATGTGCATACCTGCATCAGAAACAGATAAGATCTCAGAGTGTTCAACGGGAACACATGCTTCGACACGTCAGAAAACAGCGCACCTGCACCCTGCCCTTTGTTCGGAAACACAATAGACTAATGAGTTCTTAGAAATCGGGGGTCTTTAATCACGCCCACCTGTCACTCCTTTGTTCGGAGGCCCTTTGTCGGCGGTCCATTGTCTGGAACACAATAAAGCTGCCGGTCATTGCTATGGGAACACAAAAGAGGAGTCAAGTTAATACATCCAATTCGACAAGCTTCGACACGTCTGAAAGGGACCACCAACATTGAAAACCGTTATTATGTTAATCCATAGGTCCGTCGCACCAACCAGCATCGAAAACCGGTATTCACTACGAAGACCTACCTACATACCTACACACACACCTAGCCAACTACTACCTGCACCGAAAACCGGTATTATATGACTCACCACGGAGACAACAAGCTTCGACACGTCTGAAATTGAATTATATGAAGAGTTGGGGCATAGGTCCACTACTTGATGGACCAATCAGAATAAAGATAATCGAGGGGTGGGGGTAGAATATCGGGTGTATGATGTAGGGGAGGGGGTAACTACACTACTTGATGGACCAATCAGAATAAAGATAATCGAGGGGTGGGGGTAGAATGTCGGGTGTATGATGTAGGGGAGGGGGTAACTACACTACTTGATGGACCAATCAGAATAAAGATAATCGAGGGGTGGGCGTAGAATATCGGGTGTATGAGGTAGGGGAGGGGGGAGGGCCGCGGGGGTGCAAGCCATGACGAGTATCGACGCGTCTGAATTACACCAGCTATAATTAACGACCCTGACTGAAGACCCAGATGGCAGTGGCGGCCAGCCTGTATATTGTTCGGGAGCAATAGTACGACATCTTCATTATTATTATTATTATTATTATTATTATTATTATTATTATTAAGAGTATTGTTCGGTACATCAGCGCAATAACTTATAAATTAAGTACCTAAATAATTATAAGTAGGTACCTATACTTATATCATGATTATAAACAGGTAAGTAGGTACCGTATTAATAGCGTACAGCTGTAAGTAGGTATACAATCCCCATAACCTATATAATGCATACTCAAAAGGGTCCAGATATTATGAATCATCCTGTATATTAACGACCCTGACTGCAGCCCAGACGGTAGTGGCGGCCAGCCTGTATATCCGTCGGGAGCAATAGTACGCCATCTTTCATTATTATTATTATTAGTCGATTAATTCTCAGCATTGTCAGTATCACATCATTATTGTTATTAATATTATCATTATTAATAGTATTATTCAGTACATCAGCGCAATAACTTTTAAATTAAGTACCTAAATAATTATAAGTAGGTACCTATACCTATAATCATGATTATAAATAGGTAAATACAAGTATGATAGTATTAATAGCGTACAGCTGTAAGTAGGTATTCAATTCCCATAACCTATACAGGGTGTCCCAAGATTTCTTTATCAAGGGATATCCGCGTTATTTCAAAAAATAAACAAATGAAATTCGGGAAATTTGAACCATACCCCTAAGGCTTTGCAGCTTCACCCTCAATGCCCTTTTACGCCTTTCCACCCCTAAGTAATCATCCCCTACTTTTTTTTTTCAAATGACACACCCATATTTTTTTTGCTCGACAGGATTGTTGACTTCTTTCTGAATACAATGTCACACGATTTTTTCAAATCGAGACATATCTAGCACGCCGAAAACAATATAATATCATAACAAACGAGGGTTGTCAAGGAATAACAATTAACATTTAATATGACATTAAAATCACAGAAGCAATTATTATTATTAACGCCTATACGAGTAACACCGGTACTACTAGTTAAGGTGGTTGGAGGAAACATTAACACAAAAAACAAGCAATTGCAACTCCTTGACGATCCTCGTTTGTTATGATATTCTATTGTTTTCGGCGGCTAGATATGTCTCGATTTAAAAAAATCGTGTGATATTGCATTCAGAAAGAAGTCAACAATCCTGTCGAGCAAAAAAAATATGGGGGTGTCATTTGAAAAAAAAAAGTAGGGGATGATTACTTAGGGGTGGAAAGGCGCAAAGGGGCATTGAGGGTGCAGCTGCAAAGCCTTAGGGGTATGGTTGAAATTTCCCGAATTTCATTTGTTTATTTTTTTAAATAACGTGGATATCCCTTGATAAAGAAATCTTGGGACACCCTGTATAATGCATACTCAAAAGGGCGCAGATATCATGAATCACCCTGTATTAAGTATTCTACAGGGATATCAATGCAGTCTTAAGTACTGATTACACCCACGAGAGTAGCTAGCACAGGGTGTGACTCTATCAGCGTTTCCAGACACCCAAGACCTCAGAGACGGATCTCGACAGCTCCGTAGAGTTGGGTTAAAACTGCATGATATAAAATGTCGCTAAAATACCCAAGCAGACGGGGAGCTCATGGAATACACCCCAGAAGACTTGGAACGAGTCTGATCGCAATAAATAACCAAGTATCCTTCAGAGGGATCCAGAGCTAAAACCGCCAAAGTACTTGCACTTTGTGTTCAGAAGAGACATGCTGTACAGTATGCTTATATATCAGCTCCTTAAACAACATATTATCACAGCAGCGAGACTATAGAAATATTAAAAACCATATATTAGTATTATTTCATGGTTACATAAAAGGTATGTGATAGGGGGGCCCTAGTTCATAGGTCATAGACGCTCCGTAGATAATATACCTATACCCATACCTATATATATTTATATACCTATAATATATACCTGTACCTATTACCATGAATTAAGACAGAAATTCATAAATAAATAGCACTTCTTTTTAAAAATTATACATAACCGCTAATCGGCGACACCACGTACACTGTTTTGTTACGGGAATACAATAGAGGAGTCAAGTTATTCCTTCGTAATCGACAAACAACGGACGGACGACCACCAACGTCGAAAACCGTTATTATGTTAATCCATAGATCCGTCGCACCCTCCAGCATCGAAAACCGGTATTCACTACGAAGATCTACCTGCATACCTATCCACACACCTACCCAACTACTACCTGCACCGAAAACCGGTTTTTATATGACTCACCACGGAGACGACAAGTTTCGACACGTCTAAATTGAATCATATGCAGAGTGGTGACCGATATCCACTACTTGATGAGCCCATTAGCATAAACATAATAGAGGGGATGGGGAGGGAATCGGGTGTATGATGTAAGGGATATGTAACAGGTAGGGAAGGGGGTAACGTCTAAGTACACCGCTATGCAGCGGTATTACCATATAGTCTTCTGACTGAGTGTGCGAATTTAGTTCCTTCCGGCTGAAGACAGTGTTGTTATACAAGTTGGTGTACCCTTACAAGACGCTGAATCATCATGTCATTGTATCGTACAAATCTGCTATCCGAGGCCATGCCGGAGTCGCAGCGAGAAAGAAGTATGCAGGAAATCGACGCTAAGTGTCTCCTATATGCAAGCACAATCCCCGTAAATGATAGCGCGTGCAAGTTGATAACTTTGGGTCTTAATCCATGCACGAATTTATGGACGGTGATTAAATTACACAGTGCGAAGTCTCCAAATGCCTGCGTAGTGATGGACACCGAGGGTTTCTACGCATTGATGCAGATGCTACCAAAGCCAATCACCGAGTGCGAAATCGCCACCATAGAGAACCGCCGCAGTTATAATCTAGAACAATACGTCATAAATCACAGGCAAGACACCAATATACAGCTGATACCCAGGTTTCAAGCAAAGTACGGATATAATATATACCTGGGGGTTGCAACTCTTAAAAGACTGAAATCTCTAGAAAACTACATCCAAGATGTGATCAATAGTTTGGAAAAGTACGACAGACGTATCAATACAGATGCCTGTTTATGAACAATGGCTGAAGAGGCAGCAATAACAGCCATAGAGATAGGTGAAGCAGGGACTGGGGCCTAGATTTATGGATACCTTCAAAATTATAATAACTAGCTTCACCCCTGATAGGGACTCATGGCGAAACATGCAGTATACGCTGACATTATACCGAGAATTGTGCCAAGAGAAAGGGGATAGTTACCATCAACAATAAGGATAATTAGTGATTGGTACGTCCACTGGTGGTTGCCATGGCATACCTTCAGAACGTTCCATATCTGAACCAGGTGAGGCGAAATATAGGAAAGAGACAGGACGAGGAAGTAAAGAAATTAATATTAACAGTTTCTCAATTTAATATTTCTATAGCCTGCATAGTAGCAATGTTATTATCTTGGTCAACATCATTGTGGACAGAGTGGTACCACCTGGGCAATAGTCTACACCGGTCCAAATTAGGTATTGGTAGTGAAAAACCAGGGATGAGGAATGATGCACATCGCTAGGTATGTCGAACTGAGCGATTACTGGTAACAGCCGTTAGTATAGCAGAAACTCGAAGTATTCCGAGAGTAGGTAGTTGAAACTCGATGTCTTCGACGCGTATGAAACCGACCATCAACGGCGAAAACCGGTCTTAATGATTCATCACGCCGTCGACAACCCTCGATACGTCTGAAAAACCCCGCTTATCATGAGAAACGCACCTACGGCTAGTCGAAGAATGAAAACATCGCTGTACGATTCTTAGCTTTAAAGACCGTCTTATAAAAATTAAGAAATAATGTAAAATGTGAGACAGAAAATAGATACATACTTCCTTTCAGAACATGGCAGCAAGTGTGATAAAACACGTTGTTTAAAAGACCTACACATGTACCTAAAGGTATACGCATCCAAGATAACCGTCTTGTAGTGTAAGACTGACAGAGGGACATCCAGCGAGGCAATTCCAAACATGACAGGTCTCTTACACCCGCCATAATAATTAACGACCCCCCGACTGAAGGCCCAGACGATAGCGGCGGACACCTGTATATCGTTCACCAGGTACTTTGTCTGGAATACAATAGAGCTCCACACCTGCATCCGTTCCTTTGTTCGGCGGTCCTTTGTCTGGAATACAATAGGGTTAATTAAGCAGAGGCACGTCGACTTGTCGGCAGCCGCACACCTGCATCCTATTGCATAGCTGCTCAGCTCGGACCAAGTCAAATCTGCTTGTTATCAAGTCTCGGATATCGCGGGTCAACGCTTGTTCATCTCCCATCGCATCTGACCATTGCCTCGCAGCTGGGCTCTCATCGAGTCTGACTGTAGCGTCGCGCATCGGACTGATCAACGTCTGATCGTCTCTTATCGGATCTGGCTGACGGTGCGGACCTGATCAGGGTATCCGGGCTTTGTTCTGCCCCACATACTTATCGATTTTGGTTGACTATCACATCTCGGATCTGACGGAGTAACCGTATGCTCTATGGCTTGGTCATGTACGTAGGACGAGGGTAGGTAGCGGAAACGTGGTAGCTGAAACTCGATGTATGGTATGGACTGGTAGCTGAAACATAAGTATAGATAAAATGACAGTTATAAAATTCTGTAAGATAACAATTATTAAGACTGTGTGATTAGGTGGTAGTTGGCCAAAAACGGCAACACGGCACTCGATAAGTGTGCAGGTTTATACCCATATTATCCAGATGCTAACAGGGAAACGTTCGATTAATACCCTCAGCAACTTGAACAACGTTGCCACATTGACAAAACCGGTGGGCGATGACGGGTTAACGGCTGGTCAGATCCTATCGGATCCGGCCTACGGCGTCGAGTCGACCACTGTATCGCTGCTCAGCTCTGACCAAGTCAAATCTGGTTGTTATCAAATTTCAGAGTTCGCTGGTCAACGGTTGTTCACCCCCCCCAATCGGATCTGTCAGGCGGTGCAGGTCTGACCAATGCCTCGCATCTGACCAAGTCTCATCGAATTTTGCTGGTTGGTACGTCTCGGATAGGGCGGGTTAACGTCTCTTATCGGAACTGGCTGACGGCGCGGACCTGATCAATGCATAGTGGCGATGCTCTGATCAGGTCCTATCGATTTTGGTTGGCTAACACGTCTCGAATCTAACGGGACAACGTCTGGTACAGAGCCGGCAGGTCCGGTCAGTTCGGCTATCATTTCCCTAGACTGCCATTTTTGCCTAGAATCTACGGATATCCATCAGCATACCTGCTCCGAGTCCTTAAGGAACCGGTTATCGATGTTAATCAATGATGCATGTGGGTATCTCAACTATCTAATTAACATAAATAACAATTAACTTGACAGGTTCATTGCATACCACTCATGATTACTGACCCTTATTTGCATAAATAACCAATTAACTTGAAAGATTTATTGCTATCATGAGGCCGGGTCAGAGCCTGTCGGCTCTGCATGAGCCCCGGTCAGCTCGAATAAAACACCACAGAGCCCCGGTCAGCTCGGATAAAATATTACAAATCGATAATCTTTTAGTTTCCATGTTGACTTGTATGTTGTAATATTTTATCCGAGCTGACCGGGGCCCCGGTCAGCTCGAATAAAACACCACAGAGCCCCGGTCAGCTCGGATAAAATATTACAAATCGATAATCTTTTAGTTTCCATGTTGACTTGTATGTTGTAATATTTTATCCGAGCTGACCGGGGCTCTGTAATATTTAATCGAGCTGACCGGGGCTCTGTGGTGTTTTATTCGAGCTGACCGGGGCTCATGCAGAGCCGACAGGCTCTGACCCGGCCTCATGATAGCAATAAATCTTTCAAGTTAATTGGTTATTTATGCAAATAAGGGTCAGTAATCATGAGTGGTATGCAATGAACCTGTCAAGTTAATTGTTATTTATGTTAATTAGATAGTTGAGATACCCACATGCATCATTGATTAACATCGATAACCGGTTCCTTAAGGACTCGGAGCAGGTATGCTGATGGATATCCGTAGATTCTAGGCAAAAATGGCAGTCTAGGGAAATGATAGCCGAACTGACCGGACCTGCCGGCTCTGTACCAGACGTTGTCCCGTTAGATTCGAGACGTGTTAGCCAACCAAAATCGATAGGACCTGATCAGAGCATCGCCACTATGCATTGATCAGGTCCGCGCCGTCAGCCAGTTCCGATAAGAGACGTTAACCCGCCCTATCCGAGACGTACCAACCAGCAAAATTCGATGAGACTTGGTCAGATGCGAGGCATTGGTCAGACCTGCACCGCCTGACAGATCCGATTGGGGGGGTGAACAACCGTTGACCAGCGAACTCTGAAATTTGATAACAACCAGATTTGACTTGGTCAGAGCTGAGCAGCGATACAGTGGTCGACTCGACGCCGTAGGCCGGATCCGATAGGATCTGACCAGCCGTTAACCCGTCATCGCCCACCGGTTTTGTCAATGTGGCAACGTTGTTCAAGTTGCTGAGGGTATTAATCGAACGTTTCCCTGTTAGCATCTTGATAATATGGGTATAAACCTGCACACTTATCGAGTGCCGTGTTGCCGTTTTTGGCCAACTACCACCTAATCACACAGTCTTAATAATTGTTATCTTACAGAATTTTATAACTGTCATTTTATCTATACTTATGTTTCAGCTACCAGTCCATACCATACATCGAGTTTCAGCTACCACGTTTCCGCTACCTACCCTCGTCCTACGTACATGACCAAGCCATAGAGCATACGGTTACTCCGTCAGATCCGAGATGTGATAGTCAACCAAAATCGATAAGTATGTGGGGCAGAACAAAGCCCGGATACCCTGATCAGGTCCGCACCGTCAGCCAGATCCGATAAGAGACGATCAGACGTTGATCAGTCCGATGCGCGACGCTACAGTCAGACTCGATGAGAGCCCAGCTGCGAGGCAATGGTCAGATGCGATGGGAGATGAACAAGCGTTGACCCGCGATATCCGAGACTTGATAACAAGCAGATTTGACTTGGTCCGAGCTGAGCAGCTATGCAATAGGATGCAGGTGTGCGGCTGCCGACAAGTCGACGTGCCTCTGCTTAATTAACCCTATTGTATTCCAGACAAAGGACCGCCGAACAAAGGAACGGATGCAGGTGTGGAGCTCTATTGTATTCCAGACAAAGTACCTGGTGAACGATATACAGGTGTCCGCCGCTATCGTCTGGGCCTTCAGTCGGGGGGTCGTTAATTATTATGGCGGGTGTAAGAGACCTGTCATGTTTGGAATTGCCTCGCTGGATGTCCCTCTGTCAGTCTTACACTACAAGACGGTTATCTTGGATGCGTATACCTTTAGGTACATGTGTAGGTCTTTTAAACAACGTGTTTTATCACACTTGCTGCCATGTTCTGAAAGGAAGTATGTATCTATTTTCTGTCTCACATTTTACATTATTTCTTAATTTTTATAAGACGGTCTTTAAAGCTAAGAATCGTACAGCGATGTTTTCATTCTTCGACTAGCCGTAGGTGCGTTTCTCATGATAAGCGGGGTTTTTCAGACGTATCGAGGGTTGTCGACGGCGTGATGAATCATTAAGACCGGTTTTCGCCGTTGATGGTCGGTTTCATACGCGTCGAAGACATCGAGTTTCAACTACCTACTCTCGGAATACTTCGAGTTTCTGCTATACTAACGGCTGTTACCAGTAATCGCTCAGTTCGACATACCTAGCGATGTGCATCATTCCTCATCCCTGGTTTTTCACTACCAATACCTAATTTGGACCGGTGTAGACTATTGCCCAGGTGGTACCACTCTGTCCACAATGATGTTGACCAAGATAATAACATTGCTACTATGCAGGCTATAGAAATATTAAATTGAGAAACTGTTAATATTAATTTCTTTACTTCCTCGTCCTGTCTCTTTCCTATATTTCGCCTCACCTGGTTCAGATATGGAACGTTCTGAAGGTATGCCATGGCAACCACCAGTGGACGTACCAATCACTAATTATCCTTATTGTTGATGGTAACTATCCCCTTTCTCTTGGCACAATTCTCGGTATAATGTCAGCGTATACTGCATGTTTCGCCATGAGTCCCTATCAGGGGTGAAGCTAGTTATTATAATTTTGAAGGTATCCATAAATCTAGGCCCCAGTCCCTGCTTCACCTATCTCTATGGCTGTTATTGCTGCCTCTTCAGCCATTGTTCATAAACAGGCATCTGTATTGATACGTCTGTCGTACTTTTCCAAACTATTGATCACATCTTGGATGTAGTTTTCTAGAGATTTCAGTCTTTTAAGAGTTGCAACCCCCAGGTATATATTATATCCGTACTTTGCTTGAAACCTGGGTATCAGCTGTATATTGGTGTCTTGCCTGTGATTTATGACGTATTGTTCTAGATTATAACTGCGGCGGTTCTCTATGGTGGCGATTTCGCACTCGGTGATTGGCTTTGGTAGCATCTGCATCAATGCGTAGAAACCCTCGGTGTCCATCACTACGCAGGCATTTGGAGACTTCGCACTGTGTAATTTAATCACCGTCCATAAATTCGTGCATGGATTAAGACCCAAAGTTATCAACTTGCACGCGCTATCATTTACGGGGATTGTGCTTGCATATAGGAGACACTTAGCGTCGATTTCCTGCATACTTCTTTCTCGCTGCGACTCCGGCATGGCCTCGGATAGCAGATTTGTACGATACAATGACATGATGATTCAGCGTCTTGTAAGGGTACACCAACTTGTATAACAACACTGTCTTCAGCCGGAAGGAACTAAATTCGCACACTCAGTCAGAAGACTATATGGTAATACCGCTGCATAGCGGTGTACTTAGACGTTACCCCCTTCCCTACCTGTTACATATCCCTTACATCATACACCCGATTCCCTCCCCATCCCCTCTATTATGTTTATGCTAATGGGCTCATCAAGTAGTGGATATCGGTCACCACTCTGCATATGATTCAATTTAGACGTGTCGAAACTTGTCGTCTCCGTGGTGAGTCATATAAAAACCGGTTTTCGGTGCAGGTAGTAGTTGGGTAGGTGTGTGGATAGGTATGCAGGTAGATCTTCGTAGTGAATACCGGTTTTCGATGCTGGAGGGTGCGACGGATCTATGGATTAACATAATAACGGTTTTCGACGTTGGTGGTCGTCCGTCCGTTGTTTGTCGATTACGAAGGAATAACTTGACTCCTCTATTGTATTCCCGTAACAAAACAGTGTACGTGGTGTCGCCGATTAGCGGTTATGTATAATTTTTAAAAAGAAGTGCTATTTATTTATGAATTTCTGTCTTAATTCATGGTAATAGGTACAGGTATATATTATAGGTATATAAATATATATAGGTATGGGTATAGGTATATTATCTACGGAGCGTCTATGACCTATGAACTAGGGCCCCCCTATCACATACCTTTTATGTAACCATGAAATAATACTAATATATGGTTTTTAATATTCCTATAGTCTCGCTGCTGTGATAATATGTTGTTTAAGGAGCTGATATATAAGCATACTGTACAGCATGTCTCTTCTGAACACAAAGTGCAAGTACTTTGGCGGTTTTAGCTCTGGATCCCTCTGAAGGATACTTGGTTATTTATTGCGATCAGACTCGTTCCAAGTCTTCTGGGGTGTATTCCATGAGCTCCCCGTCTGCTTGGGTATTTTAGCGACATTTTATATCATGCAGTTTTAACCCAACTCTACGGAGCTGTCGAGATCCGTCTCTGAGGTCTTGGGTGTCTGGAAACGCTGATAGAGTCACACCCTGTGCTAGCTACTCTCGTGGGTGTAATCAGTACTTAAGACTGCATTGATATCCCTGTAGAATACTTAATACAGGGTGATTCATGATATCTGCGCCCTTTTGAGTATGCATTATACAGGGTGTCCCAAGATTTCTTTATCAAGGGATATCCACGTTATTTAAAAAAATAAACAAATGAAATTCGGGAAATTTCAACCATACCCCTAAGGCTTTGCAGCTGCACCCTCAATGCCCCTTTGCGCCTTTCCACCCCTAAGTAATCATCCCCTACTTTTTTTTTTCAAATGACACCCCCATATTTT